>CM053560.1:47689426-47747792 GCA_028646485.1 Cryptoprocta ferox | reverse complement strand
AAGTATGGCGCCGCCTCAAAGTTTTGCCGGAACCAAGCGTCGCAACCGCCCTTCTGAGTCCGATCTCCCTGTGCCGCGGGCCAGCCAAACTGTATTCTCCAAGCTCCGCCTCACTTCCAAATCCCAGTCCGTGCAGTTCAACACCGTCACCGGGGATGAGATGTGTTCCCGCTGGTGGCTGGCCTCCCGGCCGGCTTGCGCCGCCCTTTTTGCGGAGCCGCTGCTGCCGCCGCCGCCGCTGCCGCTGCGCCCGAGGAAGAACTCGCCGGCCAGATGGGACGGATTTCTCTCCCGGCGCTCGGCAGTTATATATGGGGAGACGGGAGAGTTTTTCCTCCCTTAGAGATGGTTCTAGGTGCGTTTTCTGTCTCTCTTTCTCTTCCCCTGGTCTCTCCGGGGCACAGCGCGCTCTCCCTGTGTTGGGCTCGGGGGTCCTTCCCCTGCACCACCGGGACCCGCCCATCCCCTAATTTCCCAGATCACAGTCACTCACTCAGGCATCTTTGAGGTTGTCTTCTTTCTGGCGTCTGTTTCTTCTTTCCCCCACTTGCAAATCCAAGTTTTATCCCTTCAGTCCTTCTCAGTTCAATCCATACGGGCGTGCGCGGATTACAGAGCTCCCTGCTTCT
The DNA here is from genome assembly GCA_028646485.1 of Cryptoprocta ferox. NCBI lineage: Eukaryota > Metazoa > Chordata > Mammalia > Carnivora > Eupleridae > Cryptoprocta > Cryptoprocta ferox. The sequence goes on along the minus strand of CM053560.1, from coordinate 47,747,163 downwards.
CTGCCATCTTGTCCTCCTCAGATCATGATAAAGATTTCAAAATAGCTGTTATAAACATATTCAATAACCTACAAAAAATCAGAAATAATATTGGTAAAGAACTCCTTCTGTTGATTAAAGAGACTTAAATTATTAAAAAGAACCAAACAGAATTATGGAGTTGGAGAATACATTGGCAGCATAGGCAATAGTGCAAACCAGATAGAAGAAAGAATAAGTGACTTAAAGGATAGAAATATAAAAATCCGTTTGAAGAAGAGAACAGGGTGCTTTTTTTTAACTCTTCATTTAGAATGCTATCAAATTCATTTAGAAAGTCAACACAAGAATAATCAGTATACCAGAAAAGAGGGAGAAGTGAGCAGAAAGTTTACTTAAAGAAATAATAGCTAAGCATTTCTTAAACCTTGGGAAGGAACTGTACATAAAATCCACAAAGTTAATACAACACCCTATTATTACAATGCAAAAAGACCTCTCCAAGACCTATTATAATGAATCTGTCAAAAATAAAGAAACTTAAAGGCAGCCAGAAGAAAACAGAAAACTACAAAGGAACCCTCATTATTTCTCAGCAGAAACTTTATAGGCCAGAAGATAATGAAATGGCATATTCAAAGTGTTGAAAAATAAAAATTTCCAGCCAAGAATGCTTTACCTGTCAAAGTTATCCTTCAGGTACAAAGAAATAAAGACTGGTCCTAGACAAAAGCTGAGGGAGTTGACTCACCACTATTAGAACTACTTTGCAAGAAATACTGTAAGGAATTCTTCAGGGTGAGATGACAAGATATTAGGCAAGATGCAGAAATAACGCAAGTGTCTATCCATAGATGAATGGATAAAGAAGAGGTAGTATGTCTATGTGAAGGAATATTACTCAGGCATAAAAAAGCCTGAAATCTTGCCATTTGCAATGACATGGAGGAATCTAGAGGCTATAATGCTAAGTAAAATAATTCAGAAAAATGTGAAATTTAAGCCAAACAAATGAACAAAGAAAAAATGAGACAAACCAACAAACAGACTTTTAAATATAGAAAACTAATTGATGGCTACCAGAGGGGAGGTAGCTGGGTGGATAGGTGAAGGGGATTAAGAGTACACTTATTGGGATACCTGGGATAGCTCAGTTAGGTGTTCAACTTCAGCTCAGGTCATGATTTCAAAGTTGGTGAGTTCAGGCCCAAGTCGGGCTCTGTGCTGACAGCTCAGAGCCTGGAACCTACTTCTGGTTCTGTGAATCCCTCTCTCTTTCTCTGCCCCTTGCCCCACTTTCACTCTTTCTCTCAAAAATAAATAAAAAGATTTTTAAAAAGTACACTTACCATGATGAGCACTAAGTAATTTATAGAATTGTTGAATCACTGTGTTGTACTCCTGAAACTAATATAATGCTCTACATTAATTATATTGGAATTAAAGAAAAGAGATGCTAATCAGGAACATGAAAACATATAGAAATATACAACATTCTGGTAAAAGTGAAAAATAGAAAACTGTAACTTTACTAGAATGATGGGTTAACAAATTATAGTATAAGCGTTAAAGGGAAAGAACATTAAAAATGACTATAGCTACTATAATTTGTTAATGAATTCACAGCATAAAAAGAGGTAAATTGTGACATCAAAAATATAAAAGGTTGAGAAGCATAAGGGCAGAGAGCTAATGGCAAATGAAGATAAGTTGCTATAAGCATACAATGGACTTTTTATCTATGAGATCTTTTATGTAAGCCTCATGGAAACTGTAAAGCAAAAATCTAGAGAAGATTCGTGAATACATAAAAAAAAGTATTCTTATGGAAAACCACCAACTTACAACAGAGGGAAAAGAAACAATGAAGTTACAAGCAACCAGGAAGCAAATAACAAGAAGGTAGCAGAAAGTCCTTAGATATCAATAATCACTCTAGATGTAAATGGAAAGTAAAATGGTTGTTACTAGAGGATAGAGGTCAGGGGGATAGGACACATGTTGTTGAAGGGTACAAAGTTTCAACAAATAGTAAATAAGTCCTAGAGATCCAGTGCACAGTATAGTGAATATAGACAATAATATTGTATTATAATCCTCAAACTTGCTAAAAGACTAGATCTTATTGATTCTTGCCACTAAAATGAAAGAATAATTATGTAATGTGATAGAGGTGCTAATTATCTCTACAATAGCAATCATAACAATCTATAAATGTATCAAATTAACATGTTGTACAGTTTAAATCTATACCTTGTTGTATGTAAAATATTTCAATAATAAAGTCATTTGTCTTATGTGAATTTTTAAAAACATTATCTCTGATTTTGCATGTGTAAGTTTCATTTTATAACTTTTAACAAAGTGTGAATGAGCAAAAGTTATTCACACATTACCGTCCAGCAGACTTTGAAATATAATGTACAGAATTTTACATTTTTTTCCTTCCTTTAAATTTTAGCATGAGTAATCACAGATAACTAATACTTATTTCTAATGTTGCATAATCTTTATGGTGTAAGTTTACTACATGGCCTCAGAATTATTAGATATTTAGAAGTAGAACTATTTCAAGCTATTATTTTAATTACAAGAACTCCAAGAATAGTAATTTCTAATGATATATCAAGTCCTTTTTTTCCTCTTTTAGGTGAGGACTGAGAAGAGAATCATTATGTCATGTTGTCCACTTCAATCTCTTCCTCCTACACTTTGAAATATCTCAGTACTACCAGGGCAAATACATCATAACTTATGATTAGAAACCGTTAATTAAATTTGACAATTGATTACTTCTCTAAGTAATTACTGATGTAGTTTGGTTTAAGTTGCCCATTTTGCTATTTGTTTTCTATTGGTGCCATCTGTTCTTTTTCACTTATTTTTCCTTTATTCTACCTTCTAGTATTATTTATTATTCCATATAATCTTTTATATTCTACTTTATCTTTTCTATTGTCTTTATAGCAATAATTTAAAAATAATTTTTAATTGGTAACTCAAGAGATTTCATCATATACCCTTAAGTTATTATAGTCCAGTTTAACACATAGAAAGGTATCTTGAAATAGTATATTCCTATTTTTTTTTTTACCTACTGCCCTTCATGCCATTATTGTCCTACTTTTTACTTTTCCCAATCAGACCAGAAAAAAAAAGTGAAGTTGGCTTAAAGGACTAATGGAACATCAAGCAGATCAACATTTGCATTCCAGGAGTCCTAGAAGGAGAACAGAGTCAGAAAGGGGCAGAAAATTTAAAGAAATAATAGCTAAGAACTCCCCTAATGTAAAGAAGGAAGCAGACATCCAGATCCAGGAAGCCCAGAGAGTTCCATAAAAAGTTGGACCAAATTAGATCCACACGAAGATGCATTATAATTAAAGAGTCAAAAATTAAAGATATGATCTTAAAAACAGCAAGAAAAAACATTTTTAGCAAAAATTTGTGGTCAGGAAGGAATGGCATCATTTATTTAAAGTGCTGAAAGACAAAACACTGCCAACCAAGAATAGTCTACTCAGCAATGTTGTCCTTCAGAATTGAAGGAGAGAGAACGAGTTTTCCAGACAAGCAGAAACTAAAGGAGTTCCTCACTGGACTGGCCTTAAAAGAAATGATAGATTCTATAAGCATATACAAAAGGGCACTAATTAGTAATAAAAAAAACAAATGAAAGTACATTAAAACCTTGGATTGCAATTAACTTGTTCTGCAAGTGTTCCACAAGACTAGCAAACATTTCAAATAAATTTTAACTTGATAAGCAATGTCTTGCAATATGAGTAGTACATGATGGTGAACATCACATGATCAACAACTGAGGCAATGATTCTCCTCTCTCTCTCTCACTGTGGGATTGTGGATGATTATCTCCCATGCTCAGATGCTCAGTTCAGGCTGTGGTGTTTGGCAGAAATCAGTGATTTTTCAGAATGTTGGAAGGTGCCCACAACTGGCACTAGTGTATTTTTTATCACTTCAAAGCACCTATGGATAGTCTTTTGCTTTTCCATGCAAGAGAAAGCTTAGGAATGCTTTGTTTCATTCTAGGTCAGGCTGCCTCTGTAGGTATAGACCCTTTCCTCTGCTGCCTTATTGCCAGTGACATTAAATGCAATACACGACAACAAGAGTTTGTTAATACTATATTGTGGTCAACATCCATGCAAGTGTATACAATGGCCTCTGTGCAGAAAACTGAAATGAAAGGTGGTAAGGAGATGATTATGGTGTAAGGTAAAAAGGAAATCATTGAGAAGTACAAATGACGTATGTGACTAGCCAAAAGTAAGAGATTATTTAAGAAGTCTATATCTGCATCTCGTCTGCAAAAGAGGAGAAGAAAAAGGCAGAGGAATGCCTCACTTAAAATGAGATTAGGGAGATGTGGAAAATGTGGAAAGCAGTACAAAATTTTGTAGAAAAGCACCACCTGAATAAGGCTGTAGCAGTGTGAGCAATGAATCTGTTTAAGAACAGTGGCAAGTGTCATTGGATAGATTCCTTGTTAAAGTTGCACAAAAAGGAAAAGATTCCATTCAGCCAATAGGTAGCAGTGATTCTGTTAGTGATAATAAAAGTTGTCCTACACAGTAATCCTCCTCTCTCATCCCCCTCACGCCAGCCACAAAGGTTTTCAAAGATAAGTGCAGGTTAATTTGTGTTTTTCTTTATATTTTGTATTTTTTATTATTTAGTATTACAGCATTGTAATCAGTTTTATATGAATATTTTTGGGTTGTGGAACGAATCATCTGAGTTTCCATTATTTCTTATGGGAAAATTCACTTTTATATTCAAGTGCTTTGGATTACAAGCATGTTTCTGGAATGAAATATGCTCACAAACCAATGTTGTACTATATAATCTTATTGGAAAAGGGAAACATATAATAAAATTTGGAATAATGTAATGTTGTAAAGGTAGTGGTTAGTCACTTATAAAGCAAATATAAAGGTTAGACAACAAAAGTAATAAAAATAAGTAATCTTATTTAGCCCTCATTTGTTAAGGGCTACACAATACGAAAACTGTGAACTGTGACATCAATGACATAAATTTTGGGTGTGGGTGGTTAAAAAAAGGTAGAACTTTATAATACATTCAAACTTAAGGTGTTATCAACTTAAAATGGACTATTATAAATATATTGTTTTATTCAAGCCTTATGGTAACCACAAAGTAAAATCCTATAGTAACCACACAAAAGAATCTAAGCAGAACTCTAAAGAAAATCATCAAATCACAAAACAGCCAGAACATCATTAACAAAATGGCAATAAGTATATGCCTATCAAAAACCACATTAAATGTAAATGGACTAAATTCTTCAATAAAAAGACACAGTGGTTGAATGGATTTTTTAAAAAGACTCATATGCTGCCTAAAATAGACTCACTTCAGATGTAAGGAATTATATAGGCTGAAAATTAAGGGAAGTAAAAAGATATTCTATGTAAACATAAACCAACAGAAAGCTTTGGTAGCTATACTTATACCAGAAAAAAAAAATAAATAAATAAACCTTAAGACAAAAAATGCAATGAGAGACAAAGGTAATTATTTAATAATAAAGGGATCAATCCAACAAGGGTTTATATTTGTAAGTATGTATGTACCCAATATAGGAGAACTTAAATATATAAAACAAATATTAACAGACCTAAAAGGAGAAATAGGCAGCAATACAATAATAGAGAACTTCAATACCTCACTTTTACCAATGGATAGATCATTGAGGCAAAAAATCAGTAAGAAAATATTGGCTTTAAAAAACACTTTAGACCAGATGGTCTTAGCAGATATATACAGAACATTCTATCCAAAAGCAATAGAATACACATTCTTCTCAAGTGCACATGGAAAGTTCTCCAGGATAAAGTAGATATTAATCCACCAAGCAAGTCTTAACCATTTTAAGACTGAAATTATATTAAGGATCTTTCCAGATCACGGTGGTGTAAAAATCGAGATTAGTTATAAGGAGAAAACTGGAAAATTTACAAATATGTGGTTAAAAACAACATGCTAGTGAACAACCAATGAGTCAAAGAATCAAGAGATATAAAAAAAAAATTACCTTGAGACAAAATAAAATGGAAAAAAACAAAACTTTATGGGATATAGCATAAGCAGTTCTAATGGGGAAGTTCATTGCAATAAATGCCTAGATCAGAAAACAAGAAAAATCTTAAATATACAACCTAACTTTATACCTCAAGTAACTAGAAAAGGAAGAACAAAGTTAACAGAAGGAAAGAAATAAATAACAGCATGAAAATAAAGAAATAGAGACTACAAAGACAATAGAAAAGATCAATGAAATTAAGGGCTGTTTTTTTTTTAAATGTAGACAAAGTTGGAAAACCTTTAGCTAAGACTCAGCAAGAAAATAAAAGGAGAAACATTAACAGAAACAACAGATATACAAAAGGATCATGAGACTACTATCATTTATATACCAGTAAATTGGATAGCTTAGAAGAAATGAATAAATTCCTAGTAAAATACAACATACCAAGACAATCAGGAAGAAAACATATATATAAATTGAGGGGCACCTGGGTGGCTCAGTCGGTTGGTTAAGCATCTGACTTCATCTCAGGTCATGATCTCACAGTTCCTGAGTTCAAGCCCCACCTTAGGCTCTGTGCTGACAGCTCAGAGCCTGGAGCCTGCTTCAGAATCTGTGACACTCTCTCTCTCTCTCTTTCTCTGCCCCTCCCCCACTCATGCTCAGTCTCTGTCTCTCAGAAAATAAATAAGTGTTAAAAAAATTTTTTTAAGAAAATATAATTTGTTCACTGGTATGAAGATTGAATTGGTAACCAAAAACCTGCTAACAAAGAAAGAAAACTAGGACCAGATGGGTTCACTGGTGAATTCTACCAAACATTTAAAGAAGAATTAATAACAACTCATCTCAAACTCTTCCAAAACAGAACATTTCTAAACTCATTTTATAAATAGAATTTTTAAGTGACTCTGTTTAGAATCAGTGTGTGTTTTAAAATTTCTATTTTGTTAATTTTATTTATTTTGAGAGAGAGAGAGGGAAAGAACACAAGTAGGGGAGGAACAGAGAGAAAGAGAAAGAATCCCAAGCAGGCTCCACATCATCAGAGCAGAGCCCAAAGTGGGGCTCGAACTCAAAAACTGAGATCATGTGCTGGAAGCCATTTCTGAAGTAAGGCAGGTTTGCAAGGTTGGGGGCCTCCCGCTGTCAGATGGCAACCAACTTTTGCTTGAGCACTGACCCCCAAGGCACCTGGCTGACTGGTATCAGACCTCATGAAGGCACTTATAGGAGTTTCTTCTTTTGTGATTGCAGGAGCAAATATTACATATCTCAAGAAACCTGTTTTTCTTCCCCTCAAGAAAAAAGGCTATTGACCCCTGCTAACAAAAGAACTAACTCTTGCCTTTGCTATGCTAAAAAGATTGCCTTGTATTTGAATGATAAGCATCTAGTCACCTACTTCAATCACTATTGATAAAGATTATGCATGAGTCTTCCACCAATCTATGTTCTGGGAAATTTTTACATACCAAAGAATTTGTCATCAGAAATCATTGTCTAAGGCAATTGCCACTTCTGTTTTGTATCCATACATTTTTTCAATAAATAAAGCTGACTCTCTGGTCAGTGCAGAGATGGCTGCCTGGTGATCAGAAAGAAGACAAGCTTTCTCATTCCCTTTCGCCGACACCGTTCAACCTTCCGGGAGCCCTGGACCTGCTGGAGCTGGACTCCAGCAATTATGACCTGAGTTAAAATCAGTAGTCAGATGCTTAACCAGCTGAGCCACCCAGGCACCCCAGAAAAGAACATTTTGGAGCCAGCATTACCCTGTTACCAAAACCAGTCAAGGACACTAAAAGTCAAGAAACTTACAGGTCAATATCCCTGATGAATACTGATACAAAAATCCTCAAGAAAATACTAGCAAACTGATTTCAATAGAACATTAAAAAGAAAATATACCATTATCAAGAGGTATTTATTCCAAGAATGGAAAGGTGTTCTTATATTTGAAAATCAATGTGATGTACTTTATTAACAAAATGAAGTATAAAATATCACCTCAACAGATACACAAAAACGTTTGACAAAATTCAACATCCATTTATGATAAAAACTATCAACAAAGTGGGTATAGGGAATACACACCTCAACTTAATAAAGGCCATAGAAGACAAACCCATAACATTATACTCAATGGTGAAAGGCTAAAGCTTTTCCCTTGAGAGCAAGAATGAGGATGCCCACTTTCACCACCTTTAGTCAAAATAATATTAGAAGTCCTAGCCAGAGCAATTAGGCAAAAAAGAGAAATAAAAATCTGTCTCTCTCTCAAAAATAAAATAAACATTAAAATTTTTTTAAAAGAATTCCATTTACATTTGCAACAAAAAGAATACCTAGGAATAAATTTAACCAAGGAAGTGAAAGGCATGTTCATGGAAAACTGTAAGAAACTGATCATAGAAATTGAAGACACAAATAAGTGGAAAGATTTTCCATGCTTGTATATTGAAAGAATTAATATTGTTAAAATGTCCATCTTACCCAAAGCAATCTACAGGTTTAATGCAATGTCTATCAAAATTCCAATGGCATTTTTCACAGAAATAAAAAAATTAAGGAAGGAAAAGGATATAACAGATGCAAAGATCACAAAGAACTTGGCACGTTTAAATATGAAAAAGAAAGTCCCAGTACCTGGAACCCAGAAAAAGAAGAGAGGATTGGTAGAATCAAACAGGTGGAAGGCAGATTATGTGGTTTTATAGGCCAAGGCGAAAGTTTGGTTTTGATCCTAAATATAATAACTCATTTCCGGTTTCTCTTATTTTATGTTTTTGTTTTAACAGTTATAATTTTATTTCAGTTTTTAAAAGATAATTTTAAGGGCGCCTGAGTGTCTCAGTTAAGCTTCTGACTCGGTCTCGGCCCAGGTCATGATCTCACAGTTTAGGAGATCTGTCTGTGCTGACGGCATGGAGCCTGCTTAGGATTCCCTCTCCCTCTCTCTCCCTCCCCCTTTCCCCCCAACCACCACTTATGCTCTTTCTCTCCCCCTCTCAAAAAAAAAAAAAAAGGCATTTTTAAAAAGAGACAGTTTTAGGTTCAGCCTATAAAGAATGTCTTGTAAGAAAACAAGCATGGGAATAAAGATATCAGAGTTCAGTTTAAAGATGATATGGATTTGGACTAGCACAATGACAGTGAAGATGGAAAGAAGTGAGCCAATTTAAGACACAGTTTAGAAATAGAACAATCATGATCTATTGGTAAATTAAATATGGACATGAAGCCAAGAGAAATAAATAAAAATCCAGGGTGTTTTACTTGGAAGATAAGTCGTAGAACATTATGGCACATTACAATGTAGTTATCAAAATGCTACATTTCTTTTCACTAATTATATCATGCAGATATTTTCCTGACCATGCAGAGACAATAAAACACAATGTAAAGGAGCAATTAATTATGAGTCAGAAGACTTTGGTAACTTACTTGCTGTACAAAGCTTTCTCTCAAACCAAAAGTTATAAAAATAACTATGTAATGATTCTGAGAATTACATGAGATACCATATGCAAAAGTAATCAGTATAATACCTAGCACATAGTATTTATTCAGTGTATATTACTTAAATCTGAATATAGACACATTCTGGTAAATGTAATCAATGATAGAAGATATCCTGATACCCTTGGATTAATTTTTTAAACTTCTTTTAATCTCAAAGAGAGAGGCTGAGAAATAGCCTATTCTGAAAACTCATGCATTTATTTTTTTTAAGTTTATTTGTTTATTTTGAGATTAAGAGAGAGACAGAGAATCCCAAGCAGGCTCCATGCTGTCAGCACATAGCCCGGTGCGGGACTCAAACCCACGAAGTGTGAGATCATGACCTGAGCCGAAACCAAGAGGCAGACACTCAACTAGGTGAGCCACCCAAGATCCCCTATCTTTTTTTATTAAAGCGTTCTTCAGATATTAATCTTGTCAAGTTTAACATCAATCAAATTTATTTGTACTTAAAGATATCTTGTATTTCTTACCAGTATATTTTCTAAAATATGTCACAAACTAAACTGTCAAAAGAGGGTATAAGGAAGGCACTGAATAACCTGACATGAGATTTCTTAGGAGTAAACTCCATCTCAAGTCTTTCTTATGATTTATGCAAGAGTATTAAATCTCTCTGAACTGAGGTTTTCATAATGGTAGCAGATGAGCAAAATTAGAATAGATGGTCTTTTAAGCCATATTTATGTCAAAACTCTAGGAGAGAATATGCTATATCTCTTGCTGATAATAGTTAATCAGATGATGGGGTTATATACAGAAAAAAACCTTTGTCAATACTAAAGTATTAATTCCTTCTGCAAATGTTTATCAAGCATTTGCTATGTCCCTTACTAATCACCTACATTTTAGAGCTAACAGTCTGGTTATAGGTAAACTAGCAATAATTGAATTAATGAATTACCATGCAATAAAAACACATGTAATATTTGAATTAATGATCAAAAAAACACAAGGCAATTATTAAGGGCCAGATTGGATATAAACAGGAAGATGCAAGAAATGGATAGTAACTTCGACTGTGTGGGTTACTTAAGTCAATGTAGACCCTAGTAAAGAAATATCATTGCAACTGGAACTTGATAGATAAAAGTTACTCAGCCTTGTTGCAATAAAAGAGTAGAGTTCCAAAGCTACATAACAACAAATACAAATGTCTGAACTAAGAATACAGTTAGATTGTTGGAGGAAAATAAGTACTCTAAAATGGACAGAGAAGAAGAAACAGGGTAGAGAATAATGTAAGAAGAGGTAAGAGGGCAGGCAGGGGCCAGATTACTTATGACTGCATAGGCTATAAAAAGTAGTTTGGATTTTCTTAAAGAAGACAGAAAATGATTAGAATATATTAAACAATAGAACTACATATTTCAAAATAACCAGTTGGTACAAATGAAAGAATAGAGACAAATAGATCATTTGCAAGGCTGGCAGTCATGAACGTAATCAGTAATATGAGTAATCAGAGAGAAGATGAGAAGTAATAAGTTTGGAGAATGTATTGAAAGTAAAGTATACAGGAATTGATAATGGATTAGATGTACAGAGAAGTCAATAGTGATTACTATATTATATATATATATCATATATATACATATAAAATATACATCATATATATACATTATATATAATGTGTATATATATATCATATATAATACATATATATTAGGAACTGTATCAATGATGGCATCATTTACTGAGATGTAGAAGACTGGGACAGGACCAAGATGAAAACAGAGCTCTGTTAGAGACAAATGAAGTTTAGAATACCTACTACACATCTGTATGGAGGTACTAAAAAGATAAGATAGTCAAGTATGTTATTTTTAAACTCAGATTGGGGCTGAATGTATCAACTTGATAGTCATGAGCATAGATGGTATTAAAGACATAGGACTACATCAGATCATGTAAGGAGAGGGTGTGGACACAAAAATTCTGCTGAGAATTTCTAAACTGAGAAACAAAAATTGACCACTGAATTTATCAAAATGGAAGACATTAGAGATTTTTATTAATGAAATTTTAGTAGACTGATGGGCAGAGTTTAACTGAAGTGGATTGAAAAGAGAAAAGTAGAAGCAGTTTGTCTAGAATACATGTTTGAAAAAGAGCAGAGAAATGGGGGAAGAGAGCTAGAGGAATATGTGAGGACTGGGATTTATTTTTAAGAAAAAGATACTACAATTTTTATCTTGATAGGAATTTTTAGATAGAAGAGATGTGATTGATTATGAGACGAACTAAACTATAACTACAGAAGCAAAATCCTTGGGTAGACCTCAGGCAATGGATGTCATGACCAAGAGGAGAAAATTGCCTTCCATGGGCACAGAGAGAGTTTCACTGATTTCAATAGGAAAAAAGGGAAGGTGTAAGGGTACAGGTAGGTGGTTCAAGGCCTACTCACAAATATATCCAGCTCAACCTCCTCTCTCTACAAGATTTAGTTATGTGTAGTGTATGCTGTGGAGTCCTCTTGACTTGATTTAGCAGCTCAGTGTGACTAAGGAAAAGCTCTTATCTGTGCCTCAGTCTCTTCATCCATAAAATGGGGATAATAATAGTACCTACCTCAAAGTTTTAAGACCCACAGCTGACAGGAAATGCCAAATAAATGTTACTGTTGAAGTTGTCATTACTAATAGTATGGCATTGTTATCTTACTGTATCCAGCATTCTAGATTGCCACTTGGGTGTCTAGATACCTACCTACCAGTCACCTCAAGCACAGCATGTCTGTAACTAACTAAATATGTAATATCCTCAACTTGCTCATGCAAATCCAAAGGAAGAGTATTCATGAACCAGATCCTAGGTTATATTTCTCTGTATTTATTTACTTTTTCTTTACTCTTTTATCTTTTCTGAATTTCATCAGCAGTAATAAATGTTATACTTCTAAATTATGTTTTAAAATTTGAAATACTATTTTTTTAAATTCTGTGAGCTAATGTGCTATAAAAACATTAAGCAACATCAATTCAGAAAACATTTAGATTATTCCCTTTTTCCTATCCATATTCATTATCTTCCTGATGTATTTTTAGTTTTAACAAAATTTTGTTTATATTTCATTTTTTGGCACAGAAGTCAATTTATAAATGATAAACCTAAGTTAAAATTGGTCAATTTCAAATTATTCTAATTGATTTTATTGGAAATTTTTTAAAATATTTGGTAGAAAATGTTCTAAGTTTTCTTTTAGCTGTCAGAACATAAAATTATTTTCATTTTCTTTCTCTTCAATGAAATATAATTAAAATGGTAATATTCTCAGCTGAGGGGGGAAAACATTCAATTAAAAAACAATCTGCTTTATTAAGTTAGACTTTAATTTCAGGTTTCACCACATGCAGCTGCTTTGAAACACACTTCAGCATTTATATCTGTTTTCAAGATATGTACAGAAATACTTCAGATTGTCAGGGATGTCACATTGTTTTAGTAAAGGCATGAGTAGTCTTAGGAAATGAAATGTTACCACCAAAATTGTAAACTATAATAATTCCTATCAGCAATTAATGATCTGTAACCAAAATGGATATATAAAAGAATCAAACCTTGTAATGAAATATTCCTTAGGGAGAATATTAGGAAAATGTATAGAAGTTATTAAAGTCAGTTTTAATTGCATAGTTGCACATAAATTTGTGTCTCCTTTAAAAAACTGCTGGAGAGGTAGTTTCCCTGTATTTGATAGTTTTTAATCAAAAAGCAAATAGAATCAAATGGTTTGTACATACTGTGTTATACATTGAATTGTGCATTACAAAGAATCCTAAAACAAAGTTTTCACTAATTTTAATTACTGAATATCATGTTGAATCTTAGAAATAGAAAGTGCTTCAAATATATTTAATCCAGAATATTTCATATATTTACAACACTAGAAGGTAGAAGAAATATATTCTCTCACCTTATCGTTGACACAAACCCCTTTTTATATGGTAAGCTTTTAAGGAAATCAAGTAAAAACAATTTTAAAATACTTGTAAATCTAAGGATAGTACACATATATTGTCTAATGCCCTTCGCACTGCATGTCAAAAAGGACCATGTCTTTCACAAAACAAGATTAGGGAAACAAATATACTAGGTTCAACCATATGAAACCCCCAATCTTTGATCACTTTTTATTTGCAAAAATATGTTTTATGATTCAACTTAATATAGTGTAAGAGGGTAGTAAAGATATTAATCAGTTTTATATGTGAGAGATACCTACAAGGAGTTAATTTTCCAGTTGTGGTTAAGAGTAGGTATCATCTAGAGAACAAACTGAAGGTTGCTGTGGGGGGGAGGGGTTAGATGGGTGACAGGCACAGATTAAAGAGAGCACTTTCTGGGAAGAACACTGGGTGTCATAAGTAGGAGATGAATCACTGGGTTCTACTCCTAAAGCTAAGACTACATTGAATTTTTTAAAATTGTTTTAATGTTTTTTTATTATTTCTGAGAAAAAGAGAGAGACAGAACACAAGTGGGGAAGCAGCAGAGAGAGAGGGAGAGACAGTATCTGAAGCAGGCTCCAGGTTCCAAGCCATCAGCACAGAGCCTGACTCCGGGCTGGAACTCAGAAACCATGAGATCATGACCCGAGCCAAATTCGGACACTTAACCGACTGAGCCACCCAGGTGCCATGTGAGACTACACTGTATTTTAGGTAAATTGAATTTAAATTAAAAAAATACTAAATTTTGTAAATAACTCAAGCTTTTAAAAAGCTAATATCTACACATGCATCTAACTTTTAACTTTATTAATTTTTAGGTAATCATGTGTAAGAAAAGAAGAATAAATAATTTTTTATCAAGATGAACTTGAACATTCAATTTTGATATTATATGAGAAACAATAATTTATAACTACATAAATTTTGTGTCTATTTTAAAGGGCATTTATTCCCCCCCCCCCAGCTTTCGCCTAATCACATCCTCAGAACTTTCCAAAATCCATGTGCCACCTTAGAAGCTTCACATTAAATGTCAGAACGTCTACTGTCTACCACATTGGCTTTTTAATACAAGCTTGATATTATCTAATTAGTGAGAACTTTATCTTCTGGGAAATGAAATTGTGTGAAAGCTCAGTGATTACAAACTGCTGCCTAATAGGTCCTCAGTCTCAAGGAACTTGTTATGGTAGCCATTGCTCCAGTGCTTGACTTTCTCTTGTAACTTTTCCCAGTGCCCATCTATGATCTTGGGAAATCAGAGGAAACTCTGTACAGTGAGACCAGCAACTGTGGTTCAACAAGGATCTGTGAAAGGTCAGCAGCTTCAGTCTGATCTTTTAGATTTGCATACATTAAATACAAAATTCAGTACTCCGCAGATTCAATACTTACGGCTAAGCAGAAAGAAGAGTGTTGGGGGGTATATAACAATGCTACAACTTTTCTATATATGCTTAAGTAGCTTCAGTGGCACGTCTTACTTGTTCTTATCACACACAGGAAAAATGCTTGACCCCAAATTCATAACAAACAGTCCAGTTGACTAAATGGCAGAGTTGGTTTTTATTTGCTAAGATTCAGTCAGAAAAATCTGAGAGTAATTCTGTAATTAATATATGCCTGAAATTAAGTTTATCTATTATCATCTCAAAGGCAAAGTAGGGCCTCCTCACAAGTAGATGTTTTTCTGTTTATAAAGTACTTTTACCTATGATTTCATTTTACCATTAGTAACATCTAAGGCACGTAATATCCCACTTTACTGTTGAGGAAAAGTAAGCCTAAGTGGATTAGCTTTGCCCAAGTTGATACAGAAAGTAGCAGAGATAAAACTAAAATTCTTGGGGCACCTTGGTGGCTTAGTTAGTTAAGCATCGGACGGCAGCTCAGGTCATAATCTCCCGGTTCCTTAGTTTGAGCTCTGTGTTGACAACTCAGAGCCTGGAGCCTGCTTCAGATTCTGTGTCTCCATCTCTCTCTGCTTCTCCCCAACTTGTGCTCTGCCTCTTTTCCTCTCTCCCTCCCTCTCTGTCTCTCTCTCAAAAATAAACACTAAAAAGTTTTAAGAAAATTCTTACTGACTACATACATGTCTCTTTTAGATCATGGACTTTTTTATACATATAATATTATTGGTTTTGTGTGCACAACATAGTGATTGACAATTCTATACATCACTCAATGCTCACAATAGGTGTAGTTGTCATCTGTCACCATATGTTATTACAATATTATTGACTATATTCCCTATGCTGTACTTGTCATCTCCATGACTTATTTATAACTAGAAATTTGTACTTCACCTACTTCACTATTATATTATGGAAAATTTTTAATAGAATATGTTAAACATATTGTAGGACATACAAAACACTTAAGTTTGAACATTTGCATTTTGCTGCCCTCTATTTCCTGCTTTGGAGATCTGGCCACAGTCAATTCCCATCATGTGTCATTTTATTGCTTACAATCATGGTCACTGAAGAATCAATGACATCCCTGAATTCAATATCATTCTAGTAGCTCTTAACTCTGTTTAAGTCCTAAGAGAGGAACTAGGAGAAGACTGAGGGAAACAAAACAAAATCAACAAAACAAACCAACAACAAGACAAGACCAAAAATGAAAAATACCTAACACAAATAACCAAAAGAAAAAAGAAAACTGTTCAAGAAATTCAGTTTTTGCATAGCTATTCTAATCACTAGTAAAAAAAAATATTGTATTATTTTATGCTATTCCAATTAATGAATTTGGAGAAAAAAAGATAATACACCAAATTTATTTTTTATTTACTTGGTTCTCTCCTACCAGTATGAGTGAATGATTATCTAAGAAAAATATATAAAAGTTTAAAAAATAAAAATCTTGGAGATTTTGTATTTTCATATACTTTTGCATTGCCTTCTTATATAGGATAGTTAGAAAACTAAGCCCCAGAAACATTAAATTTTTGATGATTTCTTCACAAGAGTTGTAAGTTGTTACTATTCTAAATAAGGATGTTTTGAGAAAACTATCACCATTTATGACTTTGTAATATTGCTAAATACGTTTTGTTTTTTACAGCAACATAGTGGTAGCATTAGGAATTCAATGCCCTTTTACATCATCTTTGCATAGGAAAAAAAACCGGATGTAAACTGCAACCAAATTGTTGGTGGCTGTGTGTGTGTGTGTGTGTGTGTGTGTGTGTGTGTAACGGTATTACCAAATAAAGATTTTAGTCCATGCATGGAATATATAAAAGGAAGAAATTGACCAGGTATGATGTGTAGGGTCAATTAATTTAGTCTGCCTAACTATGAAGACATTTGTAGACAATTCCAATAATATTACAACTTTAGATGTCAGAAAAAAGTGCAGTGCTAAAGATGTAAAAGTTGGTACGCCTGAAGCAATGTACAATTTAGGCTTCATTGGGAAGACAAGAATATTGTTGTGCAGTGGACTGGAGGGAACTTGAATTAGCTCAGTCAATTAAGTCATGATTAATTTATGTTAGATCCTGCTCTCCTGAGTCTATAAAAGCCAAGACTTTAGTTAACTGGCAGTATTTAGTTTAATAAAAGTAAAGTCTTTAAAAATGAATTCTAGAGAGAGAGAGAGAGAAAATCTACTGACACAATCAATAGACAGCAAGATTCCCATTTTAATTTGTGTCAATGGAAGTTAAAATAAATTTAGAAACTAATAAGAACAGGGTTGCTCTCTTCAAATGGATAGCCAAATTTCCCACATAGTTATTAGCATGGCTTATACAGCAGCTCTGTGTGGACGTGTGACAAATCTTAAATATGCACAAGAGCAACGGCTTTCTTTGCAGCGATTCATGCCACTGGTGATAGTTCATGTTCTCTCCGGGTTTAACAAGAGACATTCAATTGCTAGTACCTTCGGTCAAAAATGATTCTACAGGGGCTTCAAGTAGAGTTTGATTATTCTAATTATCCATCTGAACATAATGCATGAGCCTAATGTGCCTTTGTGTATTTAGGGTATATTGAGAGGGAGTATATGTGGTTATAGACCTAGTTGGGTTCCGAAGCCACAGAGAAAATAGTAGAATTCAATCTGTTCAAGAGAAAAACCAAAAATGAATCTTAAGGGAAATGTCTGAGCTCCATTCACACAGCAGATCAGACAGTCTAAATATTGTGTGAAAATCTGATTGAAGACAGGATTAACAACTGGGACAGATCCTTCTTTACAAGAAACCACAGAGGGAAGTAGACCCCTGGAGCAATATCTTTCTGGCCCATGAAGAAAAATTATATGACTGATTTGACTCATCTCATTTTTCTGAAACACTTGAATAAACCCTACCTAGGTAATCTGAGTTGTAGAAAAGTCATGAATAATGTCATCATAGGGGACTGACATTGATAGAGCAATTATTGTATGTGATGCAATGAATGTATTCTACAAGTTCAAATATTATACTCCCTACAACTCCATGTATGGATACTGCTAGACCACATAACAAAGCAGTTGAGAACTTAGGATCTGAAGTCTAACTGCCTCAGTTTCAATTCTAGTTCTTGAACAATTTATTTAACTTCTTTCACCTCAACTTTTTCAGATAACAGGGATAAAAATGTGTCCACTATGTAAGTTATTATGAGGATGAAATAAAATATGTATATAACATCCTTAGCACTTTGCCTGACATGCAGTAGAAACTCAGGAAGTGTATCTCTAATTTTTATTTGTTGTTTAATGTCAGTTACCAACTTACTTACAGAGTATAAGAGGTGATATCTGGGGGGCCTTTATCAGTTTCTGGCTCAAACACACAGATCCATGTTTCTAAGACCTTTGTTTTGTGCTCAAAAAGAAAAAAGAGCAGAATGGGATGAATTAGAACCATTGGTTTTCCTACTGGTTATCTTCCAGCATCATTTTTAATATGTCAACATAATTCTCTTACATGTATTATAATATAAATTTTAAAATCACAGCAGGTCATGCAAAATATCAAAATCATAACATCTAATTTGCTTTTACTTATACTTCTATTTATGTAAGTATAAACATAAATATATTTATTTATACTTATTATAATATTGATTTTTAACATAGAGAGGAGAGAATCATACTTGAGCTTTTTTCTCAAACTTAACATTTTTTTTCTACATTCCTAGGAATTCTGGCTAAGGGCATCATGTCAGATTTGAAGTTGTTCCGAAAATGACAATGAGAAAGACACACTCGCCATGATTGTAAATGCCTAAGTGCTCACATTATCCTTCATGAGCCACACGCTTCAAGTAGTGATCAAGCACAACCGTCCGTCCTTCTCACAGGCAGTCTGGCATAAAGTAAGGAGTCCCATCTTTGTGACATGCCATGTTTCACTGCCAGCAGGAGAGAATTTTTTTGTTGTTGCCAAAGTCAGTCAGTAGATAATGATACAGTAGCTCAAATGTGTCATTTTTCAGCAGTAACCATCCTAGTTTCTATGGGTCTAGCAAATCAACAGTGCCTTGTTCACATTGAAGCATTAACTGTACAATGGAAAGAACGTGTTGTTGACAACAATGGCACTTGTATCAGGATCTTGAAAACAAAACTCAAAGAGAAGGGTGTGATAAGTGTTCTGTTCTCTGCAGTGGAGATGATGATGCTCTTGTGTAATGATAGACTGAGGTCTCTGAAGAGAAAAATAACAAAAAATGAACTGCTTTTTAGATCTGACAAAGGTTAGATCACTAGAAATGAATTTTAAGAATTGGTTAGGAAAAAAAAACATGGAGACCTTGTATATCTGCACAAAAGTCAGGTGCCCTTTTGAAAATTGGGGGAAATGGTCAAAACAATTAGTGTCCATGTGCCTAATTGTTACCCCAAACCTTCATTTTCTTATAAAGGGATACCTGTGCACTGTAAATTACTTGGAAAATACAGATGGACACAAAAAGGATCATTTAAATAATCTGTTATCCCACTACCTACTTTTGCACCAGCACAGCACATTTTATACAAAGACACTACTGTGACCTTTCTCAATTGTGAATCTACTCAGAGCTCCCTAATGGCTCCCAGGCACACCTGAAATAAAGTTTAAATTTCCATGCCAACACAGCCCAGAATGACCTGGTCTCAGGCATTCTCACTTTCTCCCAAATTTCCCACCATTTTCCCTGTAGCTCCTTTTGCTCCAGCCAAGAAGTGAACAGAGATTTATCAAACATGTCAAGCACATTCCTAGCATGGGACACTTTTGGCTGCTTCTTGATTGGAATATTTCTTCACCCAGACACAGCCTTTGCTGCGCACTTCATTCGGATCTCTGCTCAGACACTGTCCCCTCAGGGACCCTCCCTGACAACGCACCCAAAGCAACACCCCTCCCATGACACCCTGTCCTTCACCCTGTCACTTCGTAACCACTGCACCACTTACCAACTTTGTATTCCTGTTCATTTGTTGATCTCCATTATGTATAAATCCACTAACATGTAAGCTGCTTTAGAATCAGAGCTTGATCTGTTTTGTATATCACATGCATCCCCAGTGCTCATCATGTTCTTGACCAACAATGTGCTTCAAACAATATTTGTTGAATAAATGAATACCCAAGGTTAACATTTTGGTTATTAAAGTAAGAAATAATGTATTAGGGTACTTATTTGTTCCAGTCATTCTTCTAAATGCTTTATGTGTGTAACCTTAATTAATCCTCCCAACAGTCAAATAAGAAAAGTATTATTCCTCCCCCCTCCCCAACCCATGAATGATGAAATTGAGGCACGGGGATGTTGAATAACTTGCCCAAGATGCAGTTAGGAAATGATGGAACTAGAATATGAACCCAAGCAGTCTGGCCTCCGAGCCAAACTATCAATCACTAGCTCACCCTCTCACACTCATATACTCACATGTGCAATATGCACACACAGTCATACCAAACAGAATATTTGGGGTATACTTTCCCACATAATTAAATATCCTCTGGCAATATCAATTTTATGCCTGTGTAATATTCCACTCTGGGAGTTT
Organism: Cryptoprocta ferox; assembly: GCA_028646485.1. Lineage (NCBI taxonomy): Eukaryota > Metazoa > Chordata > Mammalia > Carnivora > Eupleridae > Cryptoprocta > Cryptoprocta ferox. Next base: position 47,726,622 of record CM053560.1, on the reverse strand, counting down.
CCCAGAGGGATTTTTAAACCATTATCATATGATGAACATTTATAGCTGTTTTCTGTAACTACTGTTATAATTAATGTTATTTTCTATAAATCAAATTATCAGATTGAAACGATGCATGGTTTCCAGGGTTTTTAAAAAATGTATGTTAGCAAGTGGTTCTCCAAAAAAATAACTTTATATCCAATTGTAATATCCTCATAAACCTGAGTTATATTAAATTTTAATCATTTTGATAAACATTTTTTATTTGAATTTTAATTATTATTTAATGTTTGCTTTCTGATGGGGTTAAACATTCTTTATGACTTTATTTCTTCATTTTTGTACTTCCCCTTTTCATTGAGTAGAATTTTAAAATTTGGTCTTATAGAATTCTAGCATTCATGTATTTAGTAATACTTGGTCATATATTTTGAAACCCTTTTCTAGTTTAGAAAATTAGCTTGAAAGTTGTATGTTGTTTTAGGTCAGAAAAAAATTTCATTTATATAATTGTGTGTGTGCACATGTGTTTTGTTTTATTTTGTTGAGAGAGAGAGTGCAAAAGCAGGGGAAGGGGGCAGAGGGAGAGAGAGGGAGAATCTCAAGCAGGTTCCAAGCACAGCACAGAGCCCAATGTGAGTCTGGATCCCACGACCACAGGATCATGACCTGAGCTGAAATCAAGAGTCAGACACTCAACTGAATTAGTCAACCAGGCCCTCCTTTGTGTGTGTGTGTGTATCTTTTATTCTGTGGTTACCAATTAGTTTTTGACACTATTAAACAAACATCTTAATGCACACTGTATTCAAGCTACTTCTAAGTCTTTGGATTTATTTACATGCTTTTATTCTAAAATGGAAACCAGGTTTGCAAGCACTGTGTTTTGGCAAATGTTTATCTTTGATACTAAACCAGTCATTGGGCACACCTGGTATTTTGCCTCTAAAAGTGAAGAATTAATCAAAAGAAAGCAAATAAAAAGAGACTAACATTTTTGTCTGCATTTCACCCACCTATTGACTTGGTCTCCTGTCTCTCTGGGACTACCAGAGAGAACCAACGATGTAGATAATGATATGTGTGCAATAGAGGAAAAATGCCAGAATCATTTCATGATTTTATATTTTACCTTCACCTAGCTGGTTACTGAGTAATTTATTGAAAACTGTGCCAGGTCAAAAAAAGAGGCGTTTACCTTTTCACAGTGAGCTCAGAATAGTGAGCTCAGAATTAACTTTATGCTAGGTGCTATACTAAGTGATTATTTGTGTGTGTGTGTACTGTGTGTATATGTGTGTGTGTACTGTGTGCACACACACAAATATAGCATATGCACGTATATTATATATCACACATGTATTACATATGTATCACATATTATGTATGTAATTGTATGCCAATTACAAATATATTGATGGATAGTGGCACCTGGATGGCTCAGTGGGTTAAGTGTCCAAGTGTTGATTTCGGCTCAGGTCATGATCTCATGGCTGGTGAGAGCAAACCCCATGTCAGGCTCTGTGCTGGCAGCATGGAGCCTGCTTAGGATTCTCCCTCTCTCCCCAATCTCTCTCTGCCCCTCCCCTGCTCTCTCTCAAAATAAATTAATAAACTTTTTTTAAAAAGAAAAAAACTAATATATTGATGGATAGATCAGCCAGTGGCAAAACTATTCTTTCTCATCTAATTCCATGGAGATTTTCTATATAAATTCTCCCACTTCTGGAGGACATTTTGACAAGAGGAATACACATTTTTTTTAATAAGAGAAAAAATTTGGAGCAGAAATTCAATTGAAATTTTCTGAGGACTGAGCTTTGAATAACTGTAAGAGTTGCAGAACTCTTTATAGCCACAGTGATATAAAGAAGTCAGCAAGACATGAATCAATACAACACTGACTGTCATGGGTCATTGGAGCAGCCTGGAGAAAGAGACAGAATCAAATGACAAAAGAAGAGGACATATAAAACAGAACAAGAACAGAATTTTTTGAGAGGCTCTCTTGAAGAAAGGTATCTCCAGTTTCTAGAGAAAACGGATTAAGTCAAGCTGGAGGAAATAACAAAAATAGGTGACTATACAGCACCATGGATAAACATTTTTAAAATAACCTTTTGGTAAAATACAGGTCATTTGTTCCAAAGAGTAATTTAACTCTTCTCAATAAATAATGACATTTTATTAAGTCTCATGTTAAAAGAGCCCCTTTTACAATGTCACTATTGGGGCACGTGGGTGGCTCAGTCAGTTGAGTACCTGGCTTCAGCTCAGGTCATGACCTCATGGTTTGTGAGCTCCACCCCTGCATCAGGCTCTGTGCCGACAGCTCAGAGTCTGAAGCCTGCTTCGGATTCTGTGTTCTCCCTCTCTCTCTTCCCCTCCTCCACTTGCACTCTGTCTCTCGCAAAAAATAAATTTTTTTTAATAAAATAAAAGTCACTATTACCCTCCCCCACACCACCATCATCCCTGACCTGGAACACTGCAATGGTTTTCTAGTGGGCTTCCCTGAGTCCATACTTAATGCCCTCTACACTTTACTCTCCGTACAACAGGCAAAGTTTAAGTAGGGTTGCCTTATATCAAAGAGTGTCATGCTACTGTTTGTGTCGATGCCTTTGTGATGAATGATTCAGGCAACTTCAAAGGATTCAAAGGAAACAATTCATTATCTTTATAGCAAAGTGGAGAAATAAACACTATCCCTCTCTATGTCTGTCCCTGAACCCTGAACACAAAGTTCAGGTACACAAAATGTACTTTTTGCTTCTGTGAGCAAAGCATCTTTTCCTGTGTCTCAGTAGACTTTAGTCCAGTAAGAGATCATTACTCCAACCAGTAATAATCATTTGATTTCAGGTTACAATTTGTAAACTTGGTTTTCTTTATCTCCCTGACCAGTCCTTGATTTCTATTGATGATTTTTGCTCCTCTTCCCAATTTTGGAGTAGAAAATAGAATTTTCTATTCTAAAATTATACCATAGCTGAACTCACCCAGCCCATGGCTTTATATAGCACTTGTACACTTACGAACTAGAAAAGTAGATCTGGATTTTGTTTCTTTCTTGAGCAACCATTTCATAAATGCAGCCACATTCAGCATATCCTTCTGAATGTCCAAAGGGCAACTCAAATTTAACAAGTCCAAAAGAGAGCTCTTGACTTGTTCCTCTGTTCCCTGAACTATCTGCATTTCAGAAACTGGGCAGCAAAATCCAGTCTGGTTCTGCTCTAAAACTGTGGAATCACTCTTAACTCTGGTCTTTCTCTCATCTACTCACACACTACCATATCTATCAGCAAATTTTATCATCTCCACAATCAAAATATATCAAAATAAAATTCAGAATGCAATCACTTCTCACATTGGTCCAAACACCAGCTTCTCTTTTGTGGACTACTGCAACAATCGCCTAACTGGTTTTACTGTTTTCACCCTTGCTCCAAATACACTCTGTTTTTCACACTGCACCTACAGTGGTGTGTTTAAAATGCAAATCTGATCATATCACTCTCCTGCTCAAAGCTACCCCAACTGTATTTAGAATGAAATCCATTTTTCTTACTATTTTCTTCATGCCCTAATCCCATGCTCTGATCCCTGACCCTAACCTTGTAACTCTTCAATTCTTCTGCTCTAGCCTTACTGTCTTCTTTATGGTATTGCCAAGCCAGGAACAGTCTCAACTTACAGCCTTTTCCCTTTTGTCACCATGACTCAAAGCCTTTTCCCCAAATCCCACCACGTTCCCACATATACACAAATGTTTACAGGACCTTCTTTTAGTACATTCAGGACCTGCTCATCTGTCATCCTCTCAGAGAGGTCTTCACTGTTCACACACATCTCCCATTATTGTAGATCTTCTTGTCATATTTTATTCATCTTCCTAGTCTATTACATCAGTATCTTCATTTACATATTGTCTGTCCCCCTCACGAGCACATAAACTCTGTGAGGTCAGGGATATCACTGGTTTAGTTCTTCTATATCCAAAGTGTCTATACTCCTAGTGTCTAGAATGGTATCCAGCACATAGCAAGTGTTCTACAAGAATTTTGGATGAATTATTATATTAGCTATCATTCAAAGTTGTCACCTAACATTGCCTTGTTTGGCCATGGACATGGAACTATTAAAAGATATGGCAAAACTAATGCAAAAATTATCAAAATGACTTTAAAAATTGGTATATATAAAGGTATAGAGACACTATCAGCATCTGGGTATTAATTTTATATCCCGTCACTTTACTGAATTTGTTTCTTCTAGTAGTTTTGTGGTAGAATCTTCAGGATTTTCTACATATAGTATTATGTAGTCTACAAATAGTGATGACAGTTTGGCCACAGCAACAGTTTTCTAGATAGGTCTCCTAGGACAGGGGAAACAAAAACAAAAATAAACTATTGGAACTCCATCAGAATAAAAAGCTTCTGCACAGCAAAGTAAACCATCAACAAAACAAAAAATGACCTCCTGAATGGAAGAAGATATTTGCAAATGATATGTCCAATAAGGAGTTAATATACAAAATATATAAAGAACTTATACAACTCAACACCAAAAAAAAATCTGATTTAAAAATGGGCAGAAGACCTGAATAGACATTTTTCCAAAGAAACCATACATATGGCCAACAGACACATAAAAAAATTCCCAATATTACTAATTATCACAGAAATGCAAATCAATGCCACAATGACATATCCCCTTACACCAGTTAGAATGGCTAAAATCAAAATGACAGGAAATAACAAGGGTTGGCAAGAATGTGGAAAAAAAGAACTCTTGTGTACTGTTATTGGGAATGTAAATTGGTATAGCCACTGTGGAAAACAGTATGGAGGTTCCTCAAAAAATTAATAATAGAAATACCATATGCTCCAATAATACCACTATGGGGTATTTACCCAAAGAAATTGAAAACACTAATTTGAAAAGACATTTGCACCCTTATTGCAGCCATATCTTGGCCAGGCAAGATTTTTTTTTTTTTTTTTTTGGCTAGCCATTTACAATCACTATTGTAAATCTATATGTCCATCAATAGATGAATGGATACAGAAAATGTAGTGTATATATACAATGGAATTACACATCCATAGAAAAAGATGAGATTATGCCATTTGAGAAACACAGATGGGCCTAGAGGGTACTATGCTAAGTGAAATTAGCTAAACTGAAAAAGACAAATACTGTATGATTCCACTCATAAATGGAATCTTTAAAAAAAACGAATAAACAAAAAACAGAATCAGACCTATAAATACAAACAAACTGATGGTTGCCAGAGGGGATAGGGTGAAGGGGAGAGGGTTGTACAAGTTTCAAGTTATGGAATGCTTAAGTCATGGGAATAGAAGACACAGCATAAGGAATACACTTAATGATATTGTAATAGCAATGTAATGGGACAGATGGTAGCCACACTTGTGGTGATATTAGTAGAATGCTATATACTTGCCATTTCACCTAGTTGTACCCTGAAACTAATGTCACATTGTATATCAACTATCATAAATAAAGAAATAATAATAAATGGGGGGAAATTGGTAGATGTAAAAGGAAAGATCTGACCCTTGTATTGCCTGTAAATAAATTTGCTGAAAGGGGGGGGGGGGGATGAAGTCATTAACCCAAAATTTGAAACAGATCACATAGTTTGTTAATCCATCCCCACCACTACAGCCAAAATATCTTTGTATATAAAAAGTTATCATTTCCTCTGTAGATTATTGAATAAAGACTACTTTCAATGTGTGATTGCTTAAATTATCTTCTAAATTCTATTTTTTTCTCTATTTTTTGTCTCCCCTTTTTACTGTATCCTACACTGTATTGATTAATGGCCAATCTTGGGCATGTGCCTAAAACTCTCTAGATCTATACCAGCTTATGGTATAGATTTGATTGTGAGAACTCTCCCTCCCCCTATGCCAACTCTAAAACAGATTTTTAAAAATACATAAAATAAAAATATATTCTTATTACAAATGACTTTTTAAAAAATTGTAAAATTCCATTTAAACTCAATATTTAATCCCAAGGGATACAGGAGTGCTGATGCACAGGGGCACATGTACCCCAATGTTCAGAGCAGCACTTTCAACAACAGCCAAATCATGAAAAGAGCCTAACTGTCCATCAACTAATGAATGGATCAAGAAGATGTGGTTTATCTATACAATGGAATACTACATGGCAATGAGAAAGAATGAAATCTGGCCATTTGTAGCAACGTGGATGGAACTCGAGGGTGTTATGCTAAGTGAAGTAAGTCAGGCAGAGAAGGACAGATACCATATGTTTTCACTCATATGTGGAACAGGAGAAACTTAACAGAGGACCATGGGGGAGGAGAAGGGGAAAAAATAGTTAAGGAGAGGGAGGGAGGCAAACCATAAGAGACTCTTAAATACTGAGAACAAACTGAGGGTTGATAGGGGTGGAGGAGAGGGGAAAAAGGGTGATGGGCATGAAGGAGGGCACTTATTGGGATGAGCACTGGGTGTTATATGGAAACCAACTTGACAACAAACTATAAAAAAAATAAAATTGTTTTAATTGTTGATTGAAAAAATATATTTATTGACAATAAAAATCTTCTTTTAAATTATGCATTTTTTAAGGTTTAAGAATACTCAAGGATTTAAAAATAATTTAAATAGTCTAACATAATAGTCAGTTTGTTTTTCCTCCAGACTTATATGTAATTATTTTCTTTTTTTTTTTCTATCCATTAAGGCAAAGTCACCAGTTTCAAAGATCATAATGTTTATTTTAGAATTCTTTATTCCAATTTCAGGTTGCCAGGATGTTTTAGGTAGATAATCTTTTTTATCATGAGTTATCAGCACTATATTATTTGTAATTGAAATATTTTCTGATGATTATTTTTTGATAACATATCTCTAAAATTTACCTGAATATGATTGTTCTGTGAATTTCTGGGATACATTTTATATATATGGCTAGAAACTAAAGATGTGGGCAACTGCTCTCCTTCTTCCCAAGCTGGAGCCTCTATCATAACACAGAGCCAATCTAAATGAGATTTAAAAGTTTATGCCCAAGGGAAGTGTTCTCTATTAACTATCAGTGTATACAATTAAACCTAAAGCACAGTCACAGTGTTTTAATCAGGAAAGCTAAGACTCATTTCTGTCCTGTGGGGTAATAAATGAAGGCAAAAGCAATTGAACATGCTTTCTGATGTGTTAAATGATATATGGGCTCTCTTGAGTCACCAAATTGGAAGAGCCACATGCTTAGTTAATCAACACTGCACTGCCATATTGGGGGAGAGGTGATAAATTTCACAGATGTTACATTCACAGGGGTCAGGGTAAAATAGACTTGATCAACCACCTCAGTAATTAAAAGCATGTGTTTAAATGCCTATTATCAAATGCTTTACTATAAAATAAAATGATTTTTTTATTCTCAGTCATTCACCATAAGTGAATTTAATAATACTATCAACCACAATGGTCGAAGCTGGCCACTGACTAATATGTACTGACTAATATGTTGACAGTTAGGGTAGAAAATCAGGTCCTGGGAGACCAGTTAATGCATTTCTTTCCAGAATTTTCAGGGCTGATTAGAACAAAACCACATCCAGAGAACCATTAAGACTACACTCAGAAGATAAACTGCTGTTCCTATAGGCTTTTCTCCTTCAAGGATAAAGCCATGTACTCTCTGCCTAGAAACATTGTTTCTTGTGCATGCAATCTCAGTGCAAAAGAACAAAAGCAATTCTTAGACAAAACTTAGTCACCTTTCATTTCAATTGTGTATGCCACAACTTGTTATGTTTATATATGTGTTAGAATGGGAAAGTGATATTTCTAGAATTAAAAGTTTGATGCCTGTTTTCTGATCAAATATCTTCTGTTCTGAAATTCCATTAATTGTTTAAATTTTTCAAAGCATGGAAGTTGAATTAAATAGCATATATGGATTTTTCCTGTCAATAGAGAGAACAGGGTTTCCTAAGTCTTTCTAATTCAATAAATTTAAATTTTTCCTCTATTTCCATCATCTCAATTCACTGCCTTCAGACCCACAGTTGTAATGTTGCTGTGGGTTTGGTTGGTTGTGGTTTAGATAGAAAAGAATGGGGTCTTGGAAGATAGCCATTTCCCTTATTTCCATAAATCTTTAGGAATAGAGAAGAAAGCCTTCTATCCCTTTCTGCATCCTCATTATTGGCCCAAAATATCCACTCAGAAATAAACCTAACATGGAGCACCTAGGTGGCTCAGTCAGTTAAAGCATCCAACTCTTAATTTCAGCTCAGGTCATGATCTCACAGTTTGTGGGTTTGAGCCCTATATCTGGCTCTGTGCTGTGTGGAGCCTGCTTAGGATTCTCTCTCTTCCTCTCTCTCTCTCTGCCCCTCCTCCACTCATGCTTTCAAAATAAATAAATAAACTTTATTAAAAAAGAAAAGAAGCATAAGAAAAGGAAAGAAAGAGGTATCTCCTTTATATCCCCTGCCACATTATGGGCATCCCATTCTATTCTAAAGCGGTGCATAATCAACCACCATTTAGATTGAATTTCAACTCTAAGAATGGCATTAAAAATCAGGGCAACACTTTACTGATGTTCACAAAGTAAATTATTCCTGCAGCAAATTAGTTTGAAGATGTTATTTTAAATATTCCCATCTACTGCTCTTACCTGGCCTCTTTCCTGTCACTGTCTCACATGAGTAAGCCCAACACCTTTGAGCCGCAGTTGGCTCAATAGTAAAATGAAAATGAAAATGATATCCATTTCATCTCCTTTCACATGCTATTCTCAATATAATTAACAATAAATTAATGAATGTTCCATGTAAAAAATATATAGATGAGTGAAAACAAAGTATTAAAAAACCTCCTCTCCACCCCACCATTCTCTCTTGAAAACCCAACTTCTCTGAATTATCTTCTGTTAAATGCCATCTATTAAGAAAGAAAGAAAGAAAGAAAGAAAGAAAGAAAGAAAGAAAGAAAGAAAGAAAGAGAAAGAAAGAAGTAAAGAAAGAAAGAAAGAAAGAAAAGAAAAAAAGAAAAGAAAAGAAAATAAAGGAAAGAAAGGAAGAAAGAAAGAAAGAAAAAGGAAAAAGAAAGCCATGGTTGGGTCACAGACAATGGAAAAATATGTAGCATAGGAAATCTTGGAGCAATATTTTAGGATCCTAAAATAAATTTGAATTTATTTAATGGTTCATATTTTCACACACTGATGGGCTACTTCAATTTTTTTTTCAATATACTGCCTGTTTTATTGTTTATTTTTAAAATCGACATACAATAGGTTCCAGTTCAAAATGGTACCATATGAGAATCCTGATCTCTGTTCCTCACAAAAACACACTGAATCTATAGCTATATATGGAATGATTTCTTCTGAAAAACAAACAAAACTAAAGCTAGCTGAGCAACTCCTGTACATTGGGCAAACAAGAAAAAAAAAAGCCTATATCAAAGTGGGTAGGAGAGACTGAGACACAATCTCACCATAAACCCAATCCCCAGAATTGCAACTCATAATCAAGAGAAAACTCACACACCTGAGCTTCTCCCTGAGGAACAAATTGTTTAAACCCACATCTGGCACCTCAACTCTTTTTAATGTTTTCTTTTTTAAAAAACTTTTAAATTAAATTTTTATTTTTGAGACAGAGAGAGACAGAGACAGAGCATGAGTGGGGGGAGGGGAGGCAGGCAGAGAGGGAGACACAGAATCCAAAGCACACCCCAGGTTCTGAGCTGTCAGCACAGATCCCAATGCAGAGCTCAAACTCACAAACCTTGAGATCATGACCTGAACCAAAGTCAGAAGCTTAACCAACTGAGCCACCCAGGTGCCCCCTGGCACCCCAACTTTTAAGACCTACACCTGAGAGATGAGTCTCAGGTCACCTAGCTTTGGGAGCCTATAAGGCTGGTATCCATGAGTTCCATAAGGCTATAATGAACTGACAAATTACTCCTAGAAGGCTCATACATGTGGACTCACCTACCACAGAGCTCACCATAGATAGAAGCAGCTGACTTACAAAGTGCCCAGAATTTCTGAGAAAGAATCTTATTTAATCATTTGAAACACATGGCCTAAGTGGCAGGCATCTTATTTAACACTGAATACTCTCTTAGGGGTCTACTGAAGTACTCTTCAAAGATGGAGGCCAGCGGGTTCCATCTAAGTAGTCTTCTTCTGCCTTCTTCCAGTTCACTGGTATCCCCTAAAAGAAAAAAAAAGAAGCTTGTACCCTCATCTGCCTCCCTGATTTTTTTTTACTACTACCCAAGGGACTACTCTAGGTCACCTGGCTCTGGTGACCAGTTGGAGTTAGGCTTGCCGGCCCCACAGGACTGTAACAGAGTTTTCAAGAAGATACAATCTCCAGGGCACCAACAGAGAAGCAACAACTAAAAAGGTCTTTCTGTGAAAGAGGCCTATTAACTTATCTTCAGAATGATAGCTTGAGGGACAGTTTTCTAAATTAATTTTTTTATACTTAAATTTTTTTATGTTTATTTATTTTTGATAGACAGGTGGACAGAGAGAGGGAGGGGCAGAGAGAGAGAGAGGGAGACACAGAATCCGAAGCAGGCTCCAGGCTCCAAGCCATCAGCACAGAGCCCCCAACACGGGGCTAGAACTCACAGACCGTGAGATCATGACCTGAACCAAAGTCAGACGTTCAACCACCCAGGTGTCTGCTCTTCTAATTATATATGATTTAAGGGCTCACTATAATTCTATCCAAAGACCTTGAAGAGTGGCCAACATCTTCACGCTCTCCCTCTGTCATGCTCCAAAGTCCCAATATCTTCTGAAAGGGAGCTTCTAATACACATATTTGGTTCCCTGGTTTTGTAGCTGCTGCAGAGAATACCCACTGATTGCCTGGCTCTGGTGGCCAATGGAGCTTGTGTTCCTGGTCCCATGAGACTGTAACAAATGGGGAGACAGTACTTGGCTGGCTACCACACCCAGGGACACAGCTCAGATAGCAGACTGAAACATACCTCTAGTCCTCCTGTGAAAGAGACCTGTTTGGGTGTCCTGGAACTTTGGCTGGAAGGGCAAGCTTCTAGTTTGGCACACATTTAGGAGCCTAGTGAGGTACTCTCTGGGGACAAAGGCCAGTGGATAACCTCTTTGCTCTCTGCCTTTGCCCCATTCCAGACTGCTTGCAGCTCTCAGAGAGAAGCTTGTACACTCATCTGGCCCCCTGATTTTTGCAGCAACTGCCCAGGAAACACTTCAAGATCACCTAGTTCTGGTGGCTAATAGGACTTATACTCATGGTCCCATCAGACCGTATATATTTGCATACTTTAAATGCTGGTGCCTGAGGGTTCGGTTTTCAGTCAGCCTGAATCTAGGTGCTGACTGAGATCCTCCCCTTTGGAACACTGAAAGGTCTTGGCATACCCTCAACTACTGGGAGCCACTGAAAATAAAGTAGGCTGCTCGGACAATCACAAAGGTTTGAGAGATAACCAAGAGCTAGGGCAAGGTTGAACAATAAGCTTTAACTTCTACACAAGGACACTCCTTCAAGACTGAAATCATAGCAAGCATCTCCTCAACCACAGTGGTATAAAACTAGAAATCAATTACAAGAAGGAAACTGGAAATTTCACAATTTTGTGCAGATTAAATAATATGCCATTAAACAAACAAAGAGAAACAAAGAGAAAAAACAAAGAGAAATTTAAAAAAACCTTGGGACAAATGAATATGAAAATACAACATACCAAACTTATGAGATTTAGCAAAAGCAGTACTATGAAGGAAATTTATAGTGATAAATGCCTATAACAAGAAATAGAAATATCTCAAATAAATACTAACTTTACATCTTAAAGAACTAGGTAAAGAAGAACAAACAAAGCCTGACGTTAGTAGAAGGAAGGAAGTAACAAAAATCAGAGTGGAGATAACTAGAGACTAAAAAGATAGTAGAAAAGATCAAGGAAACTAAGAGGTAGTTTTTTGAAAACAAAGTTGACATCCTTTTAGCTAGACTCACCAAGAAAAATAAGAGGACTCAATATCAGAAATGAAAGCAGAGAATTACAACTGATACCACAGAAATATAAAGAATAATGAGACACTACTATGATTGTTTTTTTGATCTTTTGACTAAGGTCAAGTGAAAACACTTGAACAATTATACACTAACAAATTGGACAACCTTCAGAAAACGGATAAATTCCTGGAAACCTACAATCCACTAAGAATAAGCAATGAAGAAATAGAAAATATAAACACACTGATTACTAGTGAAATAATTGAATCAGTAATCCCAACAAACTAAAGTCTAAACCCAGATTCTTCATTGTTGAATTCTACCAAATATTTAAAGAAAAATTGATACCAATTCTTCTCAAACTCTTCCAAAAGAAGAAGAAAAAAAAGGAAAAGGAGAAAACACTTCCAAACTCAGGTATGGGGCCAGCATTACCCTTACACCCAAACAATTTTCAAGGACATCCCAGGAAAAAAATTACAGACCAGTATTTCTGATGGACATAGATGTAAAAATCTTCAATGAAATATTAGCAAACTGAATTCAGCAGTTCATCAAAAGGATAATACACCATGATCAGGTAGGATTTATTCAGGGATACAAGGGTTGTTCAACATCCACAAATCAGTTGATACAATACACCACAGTAAGAAAATGAAAGATAAAAATCATATGAAAAAATTCAACATCCATTTATGATTAAAAAAGCTCTCAACAATTTGATTATAGAGGGAACATACCTCAACAAAATATAAGTCAAATATGACAAGCCCATAAGCTAACATCATACTCAATGGTGTAGAGCTGAAAGCTCTCCTCTAAAATCATTAACAAAACAAAGATGCCCACTCTTGCCACTATTCAGCATAGTACTCGAAGTCACTATTAAGAAAGTATCCAAAACGAAAACAATCCCATTTGTAATTAAATAAAAAAGAGTAAAATAGCTAGGAATAAATTTAACTAAGGAGGTGAAAGACCTGTACACTGAAAATTATGACAATGATGAAAGAAACTGAAGAAGACACAAATAAATGGAAAAATATTCCATGTTCATGAATTAGAACAATTAATATAATTACAATGTCCATATGACCTGAAGTCATCTACAGATTCCGTGAAATCCCTATTAAACTCCAAATGATGTTTTTCACAGAAATAAAACAAATAATCCTAAAATTTGTATGGAACCAGAGAGGACAAAATAGCCCAAGTAATCCTGAGAAAAAAGAACAAAGGAGGCATCCACACTTCCTAATTACAAACTGTTATTATTAAAAAGCAACAGTAACCCAAACACTATTGTATTGCCATAAAATCAGACACAGAGATCAATGGAATAAAATAGAGTGACCAGATATAAAGCCCACACATACAGAGTCAATTAATTCATAACAAAGGAGGCAAAAATATACAATGAGGAAAAGACAGTCTCTTCAACAAATGGTGTTGGGAAAACTGGATGGCCCCATGCAAAAGAATGAAACTGGACCACTTTCTTACACCATACAGAAAAATTAAATTAAAATGTACTAAAGATTTGAACAGAAGACCTGAAACCATAATACTCAGGCAGTAAAACACAGGCAGTAAGCCCCTTGACTTTGGTTGATGTTATTTTTGACACCAAAGCCAAAACAAAAGCAAAAATAAACAAATTAGACTACTTTAAACTTAAAAACTTCAAATTTAAAAGCTTCTGCACAGCAAAGGAAACCATCAACAAAATGAAAAGGCAGCCTACTAAGTGGAAGAAAATACTTGCCAATCATATATCTGATAAAGAGTTAATATTCAAAATACATAAAGAACTCAAACTCAAGAGACTAAAAACAAACAAACAAATTTAGAAAATGAGAAGATCTGAATTGACATTTTTCTTTTCTTATACCTATGATCTCCCTTATATGTGGAATCTATAACAAAACAAAACAAAAAAACTCAACTCAGAGATACAAAGAACAGATGTGGTTGCCAGGGGATGGGGGGGTGGAGGACAAGTGGAAATGGGTGAAGGGGTCAAAAGGTACAAACTTATAAAATATATAAGTCAAGGGGATGTAATACACAGCATGGTGACTATGGTTAATAATGCTGTATTTTATATTTGAAAGTTTATCAGAGATTAAATCTTAAAAGTTCTTATCACAAGAAAAAATAAATTTGTAACTATGTGTGGTGATGGATGTTAACTAGATTTATTATGGTCATCATTTCACTATATATACAAATATTGAACCATTATATTGTACACCTGAAACTAACAGACTGTATGTCAATTATCTCTCAATTTAAAAAAATCAGGGGCGCCTGGGTGGCTTAGTCTGTTGGGCATCCGACTTCAGCTCAGGTCATGATCTCTCAGTCCCTGAGTTCTAGCCCCGCATACAGCTCTGCACTGACAGCTCAGGGTCTGGAGCCTACTTCAGATTCCGTGTCGCCCTCTCTCTGCCCCTCCACACTCACACTCTTGTCTGTCTCTCTCTCAAAAAAATAAATAAAATGTTAAAAAAATTTTGTTAAAAAATCAAATTAAGTCATTAATTTGTTCTGTACAACTTATTTGAGAATGTTATATAAACATTTGATTTTTATATGTTGGACGTAACTCAGTGTTCATTATTTTTATTAAATGCCATAGCCTTTTATCGTTGTATTGGTATGTTTCATTTATATGTATGTAATAATAAATAGATCTGATCTTCAGTTTACATATTGTTTTATTGTCAGCTTTAATTATTCTTTTTATTGTTACCTATCTCTTGCAATGTCCTGCCTCCTTCTGGCAGTTGGGATTATTTAAAACCTATTCTTAATTTTCAACTATGAATTTACCTTCATAAGTTTAAGTAATATACTTAAAACTCAATTTTCTAAGTTATAAGGTTTAGAAAGTATCTATTGTTTGCATAGTATGAAACATTAGACAGACACTTCACCTTACTTTAACTCTTCTGCTAGTTTATTACCTTAATATTTTGATCTTTGAGTTCCTATTCTGATTTATTAACATGATATGCCTACAAAGTTTTACTCTTTATTCTATATTTATATGAATTCAAAGTACACAGGAAGCTCTTGATATCATAGCTTCCTCATTTCATAGTGTTGCTATTTTAACTTTTCAGTTGTGCGACAGATGGCAAAATTGGCCCCAGCAATTTTCAGCTTCTCCCGTAAGAGGTGAGTTGATGTCTTAAGCCCTTAGCACATGCTTTAACCAGTGAAATGCTGTACAGTGATGCAATGTGGCTTATGACCCAAAACCTCAGGGGGGCTTGCAATTTCAGCTCTTGTGGTACTTTTGTTTTAGGGATATTTTCACCTCCACCTGCAAAAACATCTGGAGTAGTCATGTAGATGATGAGAGACATGCGATCCAGCTTACCTTTGTTGCCCTACCCAACAGCCTGCCAACCATCTGACACTGGAATGAGGCCATGCTGGGTTATCCAACTGCAGGGGACCTGCCACTAAAAGCAGATGTAAAAGAACCAAGACAGATGGATCAAGTTGTCTAGATCAGAAAAACTGCTCAGCCTACTCACAGAATCACGAGCTAAAGGATTATGGAGTTAAGCCACTGCATACCAGGATCATTTGTTTCATAGCAAAAACTAACTGATACAGTTTGGTTGGCAGAATTCATAACTAAGGTTCTTCCCCCATAGTCTCTCATGGGTAGTATATTCTGAGTCCTTTCTTATTTAAGAATGGTTTCTTATTGCCTTTGTTCTTGGATAAAAAGCTTGTTATTAAGCTTTTGCATCAATTTTTTCAACTTAAAATTCTTCAGACATGTTCCACCATCTCTTGACATTGCAAGAATCTGAGTTTAGCCTAATTTTTCCCTTTTGAAGGTAACTACTTTTTCCAATGGATAATGATAATACTCTATTTAACCTTGAATATTAATATTATGCCATAGTATTCCTTAAGGTTGATATTCCACTTTTTCTTGAAACATGCTGTTCAGCTTACATTTGTAAACTCAGTTCTTTTATATAAAATTTTGTTCCTTTTTTGTATTCATTTCAGTCCAGTACAAAGACAAAAATTAGGCAAATGTCATATCTCCACTCTCTAGTCTTTATGGCTAATTGTTTTCACAGTTTTGTCTATGGAATTTCCTCAAACATATTCTTGCTTCCACATTGTCCAGCAGTGAAAGTACAGAGCTGAAAAGATTTTATACATGTGTAATTTAATTTTATACAGTCTGAACTAATAAAGAGATATAGCTAGAGCATGCTATCTATATCTCAATTCTTCACCTATAGAACAGAGATAATAGTAGGAGTAACTAATGGAAGTCTTCTGAATATTCAATGAGGCTTTAAGAATAAGGCCCTCAAAAGAGTTCCTGGTATGTAGTAAGTCAATATTAGCTTTGATTAGCATTATAAATGATCACTGCCTATTTTTTCATCATGTATTCTTGATTTTACTATGGCTCTAATTTTTGTAATGGCATTCTTGCTATCTTCAATTTCTTTCCTTAACCTACTTGCCTCACTTTTTAATTGCTCCTATTTTTCTATTCTCTTTAGACTCTTTTTCATTCTTTGGTATGGTTTTTCTTTTTTTCTTTCCTCAGAGTCCCTGTTCTCTTATATTTCCATATACTTTTTAGAGTCAAATTCTACTTTTCTAACATAAATTAAATTATCCAATGGGCAATACTATAACCCATTCCAACTTGTACTTTGGTGAGCTGCTTGCTCTGAAAAGAGCAATTCCGAAACAGAAGGTAAAACAACCACCAAGAAATTGAGAATTTATGTATTGCTCAAAAACAACAAACCTAGTTTTGGCTTCCCCTCCCTTCTCCATCCCACTTCATTTCTATTGCATGTTTTTGTGTTAGAACTATAAGGCCCCATGAGGCAGTATTCTCATTTTGGACCCCACACTGCTGTATCCCTCCACTTCTGATTTCAGCAGCAGCTCTAGCAGACAGTTCTGCATGGGCTCAGTTTCACCTCATAACACCCACACCAATCTGAAGTGAGAACTGTGTATTGTTCTGTTTTTAGTCTCAACTCCTTCTTAGGTGCTTGAGGAGCCTGCTTATCTCTCCCAAGCACTGCTAGGAAACAGGGGGTGGTTAGGACCCCTGAGGCAACCTTCAACCAAACAGAGAAGGGATCCTATAGATAAATGTTCTGCTTATGGTCCTTCCAGCGGGAAATTCTGAGAGCCATTCTGTACACTTCTCAGAGGTCCCAGTGGAATCTAATGTGCATTACTCACCATGACAACTTTGATAACCCACATGCACACTGGCTTTCCCTCTATCCTCATCTGTCTCTCCATCCTTGTCCTTCCTTCTTTTATCCTCAACTTCTGCTTCTGGAATCACTGTCTAAAGAGTCTCTGTACCAGAGTCCTTGTGTCAGGCTCTGCTCTGAAGAAACCCAAACTAAGACACATATTCGTACAATCTCTCTTGAAGCCCTTTACCCTTCATTTCTCTGCAATATGGTGTTTAACCCCAAGTAATCCCAAAACTTTCTGGCAGCCTATTTATGGCCCAGGTTCTTGTGATTTAGATCAGAGTATTATTCCTTTGGCAACTCAGGATCAAATAAATTCAAATGTTCAAATAAATATGCATCCTGATTGAGATTTAGAGTTAGATGTGATCTTGCCTCATGCAAACAGGGGATTTTCTCCTTTTTCCTTTATTGTTTTCATTCCCCTAAGAGGATTTTGTTGAGCAGATTTAAGCAAATTGTAAAACCCTAAAGATAAGAAATCATTTTACCTATTATCATAGAACTTCCAAAATAATATGTGAGATTCTGGCCCTGTTTCCACTGCAAAATGAAGAGGCTGCTATTAAAATTAAATTCTCTTTGAAATTTTTAATTCTGTGCTTGGTGCTACACCATAGTGCCACAGTATATCATTTAGAAAAGGCAAAAAAATCTTTCTTTGTCCAGAAAGTTTTGAAAGCTTTAGTAATTGAAGCAGAAGGAGATAGTCTAAATTAGGTAAACAAAGGAGAAGGAAATCTATCCATTGTTTCTCATTATCTTGAACTCTATAATCAGGGGGAAAGGTTGTATGAATAGCAATATCTATAAATAGGAACAAACCACATTTAATAATTAGTTTCAAACTTCATTTTTATTTAACTAAAACTACAAATATAGCTAGCTGCAAATTTATCCACTTTCCTTTGAAAATGAATTATTGATATTTGCATACTGTTTAAAAAGTATAATAGGAAGAACTGCTACAATAACAATACAATAAATAATTTTGCAATATGCTTTGCTTTCCTAAGTCACTAAAATTCTGTTTTAAGTATTAGCATCATAGGATGTTGAAAATACTTAAAAATCTTAATTTAAAAAAATTATTCTGCTTCATTTACCCAATAATACTAGAGTTTATTTTATAACATTTAATATATAAAAGATCATTATAATTCTAAATGACCAAGTGATCTGACACCATCCATGGAACCTAGTTGTTTTTTTTTGTTGTTGTTGTTTATTTATTTTGAGAAAAGGGGGAGAGGGGCAGAGAAGGGGAGAGAGAGAAACAATTCCCAAGCAGGCCTCCATGCTATCAGTGCAGAGCCCAACACAGGGCTCCATTTCACAAACCCTGAGATCATGACCTGAGCCCAAACCAAGAGTTGGGAACTTAATCAACTGAGCCACCCAGATGCCCCTCTAGTTATTTAAAACTAGATGAAAAACAGCATGCTTTTAAGCATTTAGTTGTGTAGTCAGAGCATTTTTTGAATGCCTCTGTCTTCCACACGGAGCTACGCAGCAGGAAGGTGAGAAGAGACCCCTGACCACATAGAACTAACAGTCCAGAGAGATTATTAACATGTGAACAGGCAATCCCAACACAGAATGAGCACTGTCATGGTTAGAGAAAAAGAGCTGCGGGAACACCCAGCCAGGACTGCTCTCTAATCCAGACTTACACGTTAAGAATGATTTCTCAAAAGAAATCCTTATCTAATTACCTAATAATTGAAATAAAAAGCTTTTCTATTACAAAGCTGGTTCCCTAAAAGAGATCAAAAGAAACTACCTGAAAAATCCCATGCAATTTAGAATTAGATATTTTGCATTTTGACATCTTTAAATAGACAGAGAGAATGCTTTCAATATAAATCTGTCTTTAACAGATTTCTTCTGAAAGTGGTTTATTGGCTATGACTAGTTCTCTGTGAACATTCTAGAAGAACTAAGTTTTAATACTTAAAATTATTCAGGAGGAAATAACCAAACACCTTTATTAAGTGCATTTTGATAAAGACAGAATATTGTTGCAAATCCTAATTAAAGCTCTCTATAATGGTCCAAATGACAAAGAACAGAAAATAATGATCTAAAAGGGAGACACTGTGATTGCCTCAATACATTATTCTGTGTTTTATAGAAGAAATGTTATATGAAGGTAAATCAATATTGGGGGAAAAAGTTTTAGCCCACTTAACTCGACTAATATTTAATATTTATTGAACATTAACAATACGTAGGAAACAGTTTAAAATTTGATGTTAGTCATGGTCTCTGGCAAAAGATAGTTATTTTATTCCTAATTGCATTTGGGTCCCAGACATAACTCTTGTAACACCATGCATTCTCTGATACAGCTCTGTGTCTCATCCTCTCTCTGCACTTGTGTTCTGTCTCTGTCTCCCAAAAATAAAATGTAAAAATTTAAAAAAAAATTGTTATACAATTGCTAAATCCTTCACAGATGACCTTAAGAAAGGAATTGTTAAGTGTTCATGGCCCCTAAACATTAAACATAGTGATAGATAAAATTATTAGTATAAAATCATTTAAATACATAGAAATTTTAATGTAATCTATTTAAAAAAGCTAATAGCAAGGTTACATGTTACAAATCAATATGCAAAAGTCAATTGCATTTCTATATAGCAAGCAATTGAAAATTGAAAAAAATTTTAAATGTTATTTATTTTTGAGAGAGAGAGGAGAGAGAGAGAGAGAGAGAGAGAGAGAGAGAGAGAGAGAGCGGCACAAGTGAGGTAGAAAGAGAGAGAGGGAAAAACAAAATCTGAAGCAGGCTTCAGGCCCTGTGCTGTCAGCGCAGAGCCTGAACGGAGCTGGAGCCCACAAACTGTGAGATCTCAGCCCTGTAAAATAGTGCTGAGAAAAATTTAAAAGGCAAAATAAATGGAGAAAAAAATTAATGGAGGGATATACCATGTTCAAGAGTCAGAGGACTTGATATGGTTAAGATGATGATTGTCTCAAATTAATCTACAGATTTAATACAATCTCAGTCCAAATTCTGGTGGGCTGTTTGGTAGAAATTGACTAATTTTAAAATCTTCATGGAATAGCCAAAAGACCTTAGAAAATAACAAAGTTGGAGAACATCACTTCATTTCAAGCTTTCTTACAAATCTAGAATCATCAAGACAATGTGATATTGTTATAAAAACAGAAAAACATCTCAATGAAACAGAATGGGGAGTTAAAAAATATACTGACATATATATGGACAAGTGACTTTCAATAAATCTGAAAGACAATTCAACAAATAAGACAGTTTTTTCCACAAACAGTAATAGAAAAATTGGATATCCATATACTAAAAATAAACTTCAATTTATACTTCACATTTTATATTAAAATTAACCTAAACTAGATCATGAACAAAAATTTGAAGCCAGGAACTATTAAAAAATTAGAAGAAAATATAGGAGAAAAATATTTGTGACCTTGGGATGCAAAGGTTTCCTAGATACAGCACCAGAAGTGCAATCCATAAAAGAAAAACTGATAAACTGGACTTCATTAAAACTAAAATTAAAATGTAACTTCTTTGAAAGATACTGTTAAGAAAGTAAAAAGATAAGTTGTTAATGTGAGAAAACACTTGCAAATCATATATACCTAGATATACAAGATCTTTAAAATTGTACCCTTTAAACATGCACAGTCTATTGTGTGTCAGCTATACCTCAAGAAAACGGTCTTAACACTTACTAAAATATTTCTACTCCATTAGGTAAACTGCGTTTTGTAATGTCACCTTCTGCTTTTCTAGTATGGACTGTTCCCATTATTTCCTGGAATAAAATGGAAAGCAGCTTGCAAAATTCATTCTAAGCAGTTTTCAGGCAGTCTTCTGGAGTCTGAGAAACCTTTGAAAATAGAAATGAAAATGTGTGTTGCCTTTTCATGAGTCCCTTTAGAGGAGCACATATCCTCAAATGAACATTAAGCTGGGGAAGTTATTGTAATAAGACCTGGTTTTTAACCAAGTTCCCAAACAGTTCACCTTAACTCAGTTTCTTTTCTCAATTTTACCCATCATTCCCTTAGATAGAAATAATTTCCACATATCCTTTCTTATCGATACTAGATTTTATTTTTTTTAATGCTTATTTATTTATTTTGAGAGAGAGACAGACAGACAGACAGCGAGCACTAGCCTGTCATCACAGAACCTGATGCGGGGCTTGAACCTCTGAACTGTGAGATCATGACCTGAGCCCAAATCAAGATTCAGATGCTCAACTTACTGAGCCACCCAGAAGCCCCTCTTATCAATACTAGATTTTAAATTTTTAAAAAAGTTTTGTAATGTTTATTTTTCAAAGAGAGAGAGACAGACAGACTGAAAGCAGGAGAGGGGCAGAGAGAGAGGGAGACACAGAATCCAAAGCAGGCTCCTGGCTCTGAGCTGTCAGCACAAAGCCTGACGCAGGGCTTGAACCCATGAACCACGAGATCTTGACCTGAGCCGAAGTCGGACACTTAACTGAGCCACCCAGGCGCCCCAATACTAGATTTTATTTATTTATTTTTGGGAGAGTACAAGCAGGGGAGGGGCAGAGAGAGGGGGACAGAGGATCTGAAGTGGGCTCTGTGCTGACAGGCTGGCAGCAGTGAGCCCAATGTGGGGCTTGAACTCATGAACTGGGAAATCATGACCTGAGCTGAAACTGGATGCTCAACTGACTAAGCCACCCAGGTAGCCCTAGGACTAGATTTTAAAGAGCAGTTTTTCCTAGACTATTTGGGCAATGAACAGAAAATTTCACTACTAAATGTGTAAACTTCCCTTTTATTAGTAAGGACATCATACAACATCAAATAAAGACTATATACTTCTAAGCCATCACCTTATCTAAACTCTTGCACCAGCAAATATGAAATAACATAATTATGTGCTAAAAATTTTCCTTTAGATGACCATGAGAAATATTAATGTGTCCACTGAGCACCAGGGAATTACAGGCCAAACATAAATGCATTTAAATCATGGATACAAAAGATTCTACCAAATGTTACAGCATTAAAAAATATATATCACGGATACATTTGTAAACCCAATAAACCAAGCAAGAAATCATGCAAAAAGATTGAGAGTCAAACTAGGTGGAAATTGGCCTTAAGTATCCATGGATACTTACATGGATAGAAAAATTTATTGAAAGAAAAAGTTCCAGTGAGTGTATAAGGTATGGTGACTTGAGTATAAATACTTATTAAAACTGTTTTTATATATAACTTGATGGGAATGCAATGTGTTGAAGCCACTGTGGAAAACAGTATGGGGTCTCATTAAAAAGTTAAAAATGAGACTATTCTACAATTCAGTAATCTCATTACTAAGTATCTACCAAAAAAAATACAAAAACACTAATTCAATTGGATACATGATCCCTTATGTTTATAACAGCATGATTGACCATAGCTAAACTATGAAAGCAGCCCGTGTCCATCAACTAATGAATAAATAAAGATGTGGTATATAAATTCAATGAAATATTATTCAGCTATTAAAGAGAATGAAATCTTGCCCTTTGCAACAGCATGGATGAAGCTAGAGAGTATCATGCTAGTGGAGTAAGTCAGAGAAAGACAAATGTCATATGATTTCACTGATATGTGGAATTTAAGAAACAAAACAAATGAGCAAAGGTGTGGAGTGCCTGGGTGGCTTAGTTGGTTAGCCTTCTGACTCTTGATTTCAGATCAGGTCATTATCCCACGACCATGAGATCGAGCCCCACATCGAACTCTGTGCTAACAGCACTGAGCCTGCTTGGGATTTTCTCTCTCTCCTCTTTCTCTGCCCCTTTTTCTGCTCTCTTTCTCGCTCTCAAAAATAAATAAATAAACATTATTAAAAATGAGCAAAGGGGAAAAAAAGAGAGAGACCAACTAAGAAACAGATTCCTAACTATAGAGAATTGATGGTTACCAAAGGGGAGGTGAGTGGAAGGATGGGTGAAATAGGTGATGGGGATTAAGGAGCACATTTGTCATAAGGAACACTGGGTAAGTTATGAAATTGTTGAATCACTATATTGTACATCTCAAACTAATATAACACTGTATATTAATTATATTGAAACAAATTTAAAAATAATTGAAAAAATTTATTCTTCTTTTAAAAACATTTATTTTTGAGAGAGAAAGACAGCACGAGTGGGGGAGGGGCAGAGAGAGAGAGGGAGACATCTGAAGCAGGCTCCAGGCTCTGAGCTGTCAGCACAGAGTCTGATGCGGGGCTCGAACCCATGAACCATGAGAGATCATGACCTGAGCCACAGTCAGACACTCAACCGACTGAGCCACCCAGGTGCCCCTAAAAAAACCTATTCTTATATATATAGAGAGAGCATGTGCTTTTTTACAAGATGAATGTTATTGAGCTATTTCACATGCCAAACATGGCACTTAAACTCAATATGTTTATTCAGCATGACTTGCAATGCATTTGTAGTATCAGTATTGTCACCCAACTTCTGTACACAGAAATGAGACTCAAGAAAAAAGGTTCAGGAAAGGGAAGTTTGATGAGTTTGATTATCTAAATGTAATTAAACTTTATTTAAAATAAAAATACTATGCCTCAAATCATGAAACATACATGAAAATAGACTTGTGCGTTCAATTTTTCAAAGCATGTAAAGTTTTATTTTCCTCCAATTTTAGGATCTTGTAGGACCATTCTTTATGAAATGTATCGACACTGTCTAAATCTATTTAAAGTGTCAAGGCATTTTCAGCACCAGGCCAGAGGGTTAATGTCATCTCAAGAAAAGCCATAATAACTCAAGTACAATTTTTATGTGATACACTCAAATTATTATAATGAATGAGACATCACCATAAGTACTGGGGGGCATTTTCAAATGAATAATGGTTTAACATGAGCACATAATTAAATCCCAGGCCAAGTGAGTAAAAAATAATGTAACAGCATTGTTAATAGTTAGTTGATTTGTTCATTCCATTTATCATAGCCCACATTGTAAAAGTAAATAAATAAGTCTAATGAAATATCAGCCTTAAGATAAACACAGCTTTAGGGTGCATAAGCGGCTCAGTAAGTTGGTTAAGCATCTGACTCAATTTTCCACTCAGGTCTTGATCTCAAAGCCCTTAGTCAGACTCCCTGCTGGGCATGAAGCCTGCTCGGGCTCTCTCCCTCTCCCTCTGACCCTCCCCTGCTGGCAATCACACACTCTCCCTCTCTCTCAAAAAACAAAAAAAAAAACATAAGCACGGCTACTCTGGTCACCTTCAGCTCACATCTTTTTCCAGGGAGACAATGACCTCAAGACATTTAAATTGTCCTATCTGTTGGTTAACACAAAAGCAAGCTACTTTGAATGAAAAAGGCATTGAATTGAAAAGCCCAGTTGTAGATACAAGCACATACAAGTCTGAGTCTTCTGAACCTGTTTTTCTTTATGTAAAATGAGAATGATCATGGAGACCAGGTAGAAATATAAAATCTAAAATTCTGCATTCATATGGGGCTCAGGAAAAACCGACCAAGAAAAGAACTGATATGAGGGAAAAAGGAAAATGTTAGCTCTTATAAAAAAAGACATTATGGAAATCAAAACTTAAATTATAAGTAATAAATCTTAGAATGTTTTCTCTATACACCATTTCAAGCTCCTGTTCTAAATTACCTAGTAAAATGTACTAGATTATAAATTATTAGGATCTAAAGGATGGCCAATGATATGTTTAAATAAAGATCTGATTCTTTGAAGTTCTGTCTTTACTCTCCCGTAGTATTTCTGTGTATGGAAGGACTAAATGTCCTTTGGTCAAAGCCCTTACCACATTTGTAGCCTTGCTCTTCTAGCTATGTTTCTCCCTTTCCCCAGCACTCCTGATTCAACTCTGTGGGAACACTGTTCCTGTTCCCCAAGGAAACCACACATTTCCCTGCTTTCTTCTCTTCCTCATTACACAATTTCTTATCTTTCCACTCAGTTGTAATGTCACCTCTGTTGTGAAGGTTTCCCAGATCCTTGCCTACAGAGTTAGTTGTTCCCTTTTGCTTATGGTACAGTGAGAAGAACAGAGAATCCAGAGTCCAGCATTAATTGCAAATTTCCAGCTTCCAGCAGTGATCATCTGATCCTGAGTAATTTACCAAATCCCTCTAATCTTGATTTCAACTCTTTAAGTACTTTAGTTCAGTAATTGCCTTATCATGTGACATGATGGCCACATTCTCAAATGTACATAAATCAAGTATACCAGAACCAAGCACATACTAGATTCTTAAAGAACGATAGCTATTAGTAGTAGTATTCCATACTGCTCTGAGAGTCACTATCATTATTTAACTTACGTCTATCTCCCATACTAGACCATCGCATAAAGGGATCATATTCCATCCTCTTTGAATTCTTAATAAGTAGCAAAGTTCCTAGCAGAGAGTGAGCACTAACTGAAGAATGCATTGATGGAAAGATGGATGAATATAAATCATAGAGCACAACACTTTATTTTATAGTTGAAGAAACTGAGGCCTACGCTCTTTAAGTGACTTGCTGTAAGCCACCCTTGCTGTAAGCCACCCTTTAAGTGACTTGCTGTAGTTAAGGAAAGAAAGAATGTGATAGAGCACAGGTAAAGAGGATTTAGTAATCAGGATCTTTCCTATTTGGGAACTGCATTTCCTCCACTCAATGCTTTTTGGATGAGATTGCAAATTGGGTAGTCCTACTTTCCTCCAACATCCACAAGACATGTGACCCAAGCTGACAAATCAGAGTATTCCACTTCACCTCTGGGTTACTGTGATTGGTTTAGGGGTGCAACTGCAGCTCAGGCAAGGCCATGAGAGTTCTTTAAAAGTCACTCCTCTCTTTAGATTTATGCTGTTCTCAAACCTCTAGCTAAAAGGTAGAGTGGAGAAAGACAGCTGAAGAGAATTAATGTTGACATCATTGGAAACTGTCTCAGGCTATAGTTGAAGCTCCTTGTGCTTCCATTGTTTAATATGTACAAGTTGAGTTTCTAGCATTTGCAATGGTAAGGATCTTAATACAATTTGTTTCCTAATTTCTAGACCCATGTTCCTCCTTTACACTCTGTCTGCTAAATAACTACCAAATGATGTAAAGTGCCCAAAGACAAGCAGCAGTGTGCTAAGTCAGTTGTTTCATTTCTAATGGCAAACCTAATGCACTGAAGGCCAGTATCCACCAGTGAATAGAGTGCCCCAAATGTGAATAAGATGATATTGCTAAAACTTGATATTCACAAATATTACCCCTTTTAATTAATAAATTATAATATTTTCCTGTCAGTTTTACTTCATGTACAATGCTTACACAAAAGCATTTAACCCTCAGCTAGCAACAACTTTGTTGTATTTAAAAACATGGGTCTTTGATACAGTACTATCAACACAGTCCTCTCCCTATCACTTGCCTTTGTAGAAACATTTCATTAACACAGAGCAAGTTTTCAAATGAGAAATGTAAAATGGGTTTTCCATCTGCAGAATACATTAAACTAGCTTATTTCCTTAAAGAAATTTTTTAAAGCCAAAATCTACAAGTTTTTAAAACCTTTCATACATGGATCCATTTTTTTTTTCTTAAACGTATTTATCAGGAGTGACTGAAATAAATAGAGCAATTTTAAATCTTTGACCTAAACATAGTTTAAAATCCTACTGATTTACAGAGCAGGCTGGAATTTAATAAATGTCCTTTATAAACAAGGGTAAGTCATGTACACTCATTGTGATATTGTGGTTGAAATTTAAAACAAACTTCACTAAGTTCCTTATAGTCTTACTATTTTATTGTTACACTAATCTTTTAATTGTTTTGCTAAACTATTTTCACGATTTAATAAAAATATTCTTTCAAGTGAAAAAAATAGAATCCACTGTTAAAGTTAACATATTAAAGATCAGAACACTTAGAGGCTAATTTCCCAAGAAGAACTTTCCAAAGCTTCATCTTTATCAATTATCGTTTCAAAATGGGATTAAGATTTGAAAAACCTTAATAAAATATTTACCTTGATAAATATTTGAAAAATATTATGCAACACCAGGCTAATTAAACTAATTTTTTTATCTTTCTAAAACAACTTTGTTTTAAATATCCTGTCCTAGAGAAAATACTTTTACTTCCTCAGAGTCATTATTCTTGAGTAATTTTAATTGAGAAATAGACACTCGTGTTCTCTTTAAATAGCTCCACCTTTCTTAATTTACTCTAAAAAATGTATGGTAAAGGAATATTTAAATCATTAAAATATAATTATAAAATATATATCAAAGTGTTGAAAGCATTAATTCATCTGTTTCTTCCCCATAGTTCTCTTCTATCCCATCACCTTTATTCAGCACTTACTGTGTTAGGATGGACTTGTGAGAGCAAAACCAAAAAACAAATGAATCAAATTATCAGTTTTTAATTTAGTATCCCCAAATCCAGGTATGAGACAAATAAAACTGGAAGAATGCTTGCTATATGGGTTGTTCCCATTCAAGAGGATATACAAATTTCCTGTAAGGTGTTGAGAAAAAAAAGCCATAGAGTTGGATGTTAAAGATGACTTCTAAAAAAGGAAATTTATATCCTGATCCTCTCTTGGGTCAAACATCTGGTGTGGGGGCTGGGTAAATGGAGAGTTGAAAATGATAAAAACAACCTCAAATAAATATGGAATTTTGAGAGCACAGAGGACAATTTCTATTTTCCCTAATAAGCCTCCAGCTCCAGAAATTTTTCCAGCCATGTAGAAAAATCCCATGTCCAAAGGCTAAAAAACAATGAATTAGAAATACCCGCAGAAAGATTCTCTGTACCTCATCCTGAGGTCAGCTTCACAGAGATGCCAAGGGCTCAGCTCAGAGAGGCAAGTGGTGTGGAAAGAGGGATACAGCAACAGATACCAGCATGGACCAGAGAACAGACAGGACTGAGAATATCCAACAAAGGCTAGTGCGAAAGGTCTGCTGAGACTGCAGGTAGGAACAGGGAATAGATGATGATGCAGCAATGGGTGTCTGACCGGGACTGACTACAATGAGTACCTGGTGTTATCTCCTGATTTCTCTCCCCTCCAGGACTTTGACATCATGTTTGCCTATTAGAACTCTTACACAACCTTAAAGGAAAGAGGATGTTTTAGTTAGCTTTTTCTGTGTAGCGAATTACCACAAATTTAGGAGATGTAAAATAATACCTATTAGTTATAGTTCTGGGTGAAAAGTCTAGAGTGGCCACACTGCGTGCTCTGCTCAGGGTAACACAAGGCTGAAATTAAGGTGTTTGCCAGACTGAGTTCTTGTCTAGAGGCTCAGAAAAAATCTGCTTCCTAACTCATTAAGGTTGTTGACAGAATCAGTTCTTTGCGCCTTTTCGCTTAAGGTCCTTGTTCCTGGTCAGCTATCAGTTAGGGGCTGCTCTCAGCTTCTGGAGGCCAAGAAGGGCACTCTGAGCTCCTAGAGACTGCCTGAGTTCCTTTCCATGTGGACCCTTCTGTCTTGGATGCAATCCATCTTGCCCACATCAAATTCTTCTCAAGCTTCCAATCTGTGACTTTTTGGTCTCTGATCTCTAAACCCAGATCTAAAGGGCCCATGTTATTAGGTCAGATTCACCCAGATAATCTCCCTTTTTAAAAGTGAACTAATTTGGGACCGTAATTATACCTTCAAAATTCATTCACAGCAGTACCTAGATTCATGCTTGATTAACTGAAAGCATATGAACTCCAGAGGGCAGGAATTATGGGGTAGAATTCTGCCTACCACAGAGGAGAGGAGAGAATTGGCCTAGGATATCTAGAACTTATTTGGAAAACCCTAACTGAGAGTGCCTATGTGGAATGAAGACTATGGAATATAGGTCAGGATAGAAATTAATCAATATTGAAATTTTTCTTTAAAAAATGGTTTTATAGGGGCGTCTGGGTGGCTCAGTCAGTTGAGCAACTGACTTCAGCTCAGGTCATGACTTGTTGGGTTCGAGCCCCGTGTCAGGCTCTGTGCAGACCGCTAGCTCAGAGCCTGGAGCCTGCTTCAGATTCTGTTCTTTCTCTCTCTGCTCCTCCCCTGTTCACGCTCTGTCTCTGTCTCTCAAAAATAAATAAATATAAGAAAATTAGAAAAAAATGATTTTATATTACACATGCCAGAGTTTGTAACCTATGGAATCTGTACCTATTCAAATAGAGAAGAGTATCACTATCAAATAATACTTAAGGTCATATATAAACTGAGCATCATGATAGGAAACCATGAGTCAAAAATCCTTTAAAATTCTATGCACATCCTCATGTTAGCAGAGCAAACATAGGTACTTTAAATTATAATATTTTGACATCAATCTTCCAGCCTTTCCTATATTTAGCTAATTCTATTCCCTGATTTATTCCAGCATTGCTTACATCTTAAAATTTCTTTCACCTAAATCTGGAGCTATCCAATTATATCTCTTTTCTTTAGATCATGCCCAACACTATTGAGTAGCAGGCTGGGACATTAAGAAATGTCCTAGTACATAAATCAGAGTTAGAACAGGGTTAAGAGGTGTGCTGGGTAGCTCAGTCAGTTAAGTGTCTGACTTCAGCTTAGATCATAATCTCACAATTCGTGGGTTTGAGACCAGCATTGGGCTCTGTGCTGACAGCTCAGAGCCTGGAGTCTGCTTCAGATTCTATGTCTCCCTCTCTCTCTAATCCTCCCTCGCTCATGTTCTGTCTGCCTCTCTCTCAAAAATGACTAAACATTAAAAAAAAAAAAAAACAGGGTTAGGATATTAGTTTTCTCCCCCTAACCAACTTCCTTACCACCTGAGTGATGAAACCCAGGTGAGACCCAAGTCTCAGGGTTAGAAGTGCACCTGGAGAAAATTCAAAGCAGCAGCAGGGTCCTTAACGTTCTTCAAAAGCTAAGGAGGGATAAGAAAGACTAGAAGTTGCTTTGAAGAGTATTCTTGAATTCCACTTCCTGTAAGAGTACTCTGATCCTTATAGACCAAAAGGGTTTCATGGTGAAATTGCTGCTTGAAAGAACCCTCTATTTTGACAGACAGCTGAGAATCACAGTTTTCTGAGAACTAGTCCCCACCCTCCGCCCTGTGAAAATAAAGCAGAAAGACATTGAAGACCTCTACTCCGGCACTACTTCCCTCACAAACACAAATACACAGTTCATTTGCACTAGAGTCGGACTTTAAACATTAAAGCGTAACTACAAATATAATCTGTCTGTATAGGGCTACTGTTTTTACCTTACAAAACAGAGAGTGAATCATATTTTCAGTCAGGTCTTTACTTGGCTATAGTTATAATCAACTATTACTTATAATTATTTTGGCTCTATCCATAATGCCAAGAGCTCTTCCCATGAACCAAAATAAATAACTAGTCTCCTTTAGGAAGAAAAGAGGGACTGAATAAATTGAAGACATTCTTCGATCAGCATCAGGAGCACCAAGCAGCTTCTAAATTTATTCCATTCACATTTTGTTTTTAAAGAAGACTGAGCTATTTATTTCTGTCCTATGGGCAAACTCAGAATATAATGGACAAGATGTCAGAGAAAATGAAGAAAAATGATGGTATTCCCCAACAGAATAAATACATCTTTTGCAAAAATCAAGTTACCAGAGTTCCTCTAAGCCCCAAGTGATCAGCTGCTGTGAGACATAAAACCGAGCTGAAAGCACTGGGCAAAGGACTTGGGTAAATGAGGACTTATATTTGTAATGAAGTATCATCAGTAAAGACTGATTATCTTTCAAGAGCCGAGGCTCTAGTTCTCAAATCCCTAGACGCTACCTCAATTTTCCTGGAGGTATTTGTATCTTTGGAGCACATTACCCTCAGGGATCTCAGAGACTCATTGATAGTGCATGTTTTGAGCTCTAATCTAGAGAGACAAACAGCCTTCTCCATATGCATATGGAGGAACATTTGGGATTTCCGAACCACTACTTTGACATCTGTTAGAAAATGGGGTATTATTAGAAGACACTGCCTCACATTTAATAATTCATGCACAGCCAGTTTTTTTTTTGAAAAAAAAAGTTTTACATTAATCACTTAACAAAGGATGAATATTGACTGTCCTGAGTAATATTTACCAAATCCTGCCAAATAGACCTCTTCGTTATCTCCAAATTTATCTTAGACATTCCCAGTTCAGGTCTATGCTCACCCTTTCTCCAAAAAACCTTTTATAACCCTCCCAATGCAGCTGAAAATCTAATTTCATGAAGCTTTCCCTCAAAATCTAAGACCAAATGATTCCCCTCTTTTCTCAATTCTAATAATAGTCTTTATCTGCACTATTCAGATTGATGAGTTCCCGCTTCCCCCACAAAGGCTTTCTTGGTAAGTCCCTGCAGTAAGTTGAATAATGGCCACTCAAAGATATCAAGTCCTAATCCCTGGAACTTGTAAGTATTATGTTATTTAGATAAAGGGCCTTTGCAGAGGTCGTGAAGTAAAGAATTTTGAGATAAGATTGCCCTGTAGTATCCAGAACAGCTCTAAATGCCTTCAAAACTGTCTTTATAAAAGAGAATCAAAGGGAGATAGCACATCCAGAAAAGAAGGCAGTGTGAAGACAGAGGCAGAGATTGAAGAGATAGAGCTACAGTCTAAGGAATACCAATGGCTATTAGACACTAGAAGAGCCAAGGAATCAGTTCTTCCCTAGATTCAGTAGAGGGATCACATCCCTGCTGACCATGATTTCAGACTTCAGACTTCTAACTCCAAGAATTATGAGAAAATATATTTCTGTTGCTTTAATTCACTAGTTTTGACTAGTTACAACAGCCATAGAAAACTAATACAGTCTGCCAAATAATTCTGATAATTGATAATTGTTCCTCACAGAGGGAGTATAATGCAGCATATAGCTGACCTTGGCCCTTCTTAATCAACACTTGGACTTTAATAACTCCATATTTACATCTGGCTGGACACTCTAAAATTTGATATGCCCCAATTTTAAGAAAAATGTAATCCTTTCTTTGAAAGGTTATTCAGATTCTGTTATTTCCTGGTAAAATAGTGGTTTCGTTTATGAATGTTTTAAATAAGACACATGAGTTACAATCTCAGCCCTGACATTTTCTAGCCTTTTTAGATTAGGCAATTCATTTAACCTCTTTGGGCTTCCATTTTCTCATTTATAAAAATTTGATACCTTATAGGACTGCTGAGTAGATGAAATAATTCATGTAAAGCACAGTGAGTAGCACATAATAAATGCTTAGCAAACAGCAGATATTTTCATTTGGGGTTTCCTATAGTTTATTCTTCAACAAATATTTACCAAAAGCCCCTTATGAGCTAGGCTGTCTACTAGAAGCTAAGATTACAAATCTAAAGAAATAGATTCCCTCAAAAAATTAAAAGTATAATTATCATATGATCCAGCAATTAAACCTCTGGGAATATATCCAAAGAAAATGAAAACACTAACTTGAAAAGCTATCTGTACCACCATTTTCATTGCTGTATTACTTACAATAGCCAAGACAAGTGTGCATTGACTGATGGCTGGATGAATTACTAGTGATATATGTGTGTGAGCGTGTATACACACACAATGGATTGTTATTCAGCTATTAAAAATAAGGAAATCCTATGATTTGTGACAATATAGGTGGATGCAAGGACATTATGCTGAGTGAAATAAATCAGAGGAAGACAAATATTGTATGATCTCACTCCTATGTGGAATCTAAACAAAATCTAAAACATAAAAAGCAGATAAAATCAGATTTGGGGTTAGCAGGGATAATTTTATACTCTGAAAGTAACCTAAGTGCAATTCCAAATGTCTGCCAGTTTAGTTCTCCAAAAGGCCTATGTCACTCAGAGAATAACTACTTCCCCTCATTAGTTCCTAATCTTCCTCAGGTGCTATGTACTCCATGAATCAGAGGCAAGGTTGAGAAGGTTGAATTGGACCTGACAATTGTGTTGAGCATTCACACAACATTGATTTATGTGATCTTAAAATGTCCCCTGAATACTCTATTTGATCCTTTCTAAAAAGTTTTTCATCAAAATAATAATACATTTATTGAGCTTTCCTATAGATATTTACAAATAATGTGGATCACTTTATCTGAGAAAAGGGAAAGTATTCAGGGGAGAGAAGTAAAAGCTAAAATACACCACAGTCCAGGATCACCAAATTTTCTTCATGGTTCATTTCACACCATAGTCCCAGAATGGAAAAAAGTCCTACAGTAGCAACCTTGCATCATTCAATTTGGTGATCCACTGCTGAACAGGATCATAATTCTGCAGGAGCTCAGCCATGGTTGAGGATTGGGCTGAGGACTGGGTTACAAAGGTTAATTAAAGCACCCAAAGAAGGGTTCAGAAGACAATTAGAA
Source organism: Cryptoprocta ferox (assembly GCA_028646485.1). Taxonomy (NCBI): domain Eukaryota; kingdom Metazoa; phylum Chordata; class Mammalia; order Carnivora; family Eupleridae; genus Cryptoprocta; species Cryptoprocta ferox. Next base: position 47,692,915 of record CM053560.1, on the reverse strand, counting down.
TGCAGCACAAAGCATCAGCACTACCTTGGGCTTCATGAGATATTTTTTCCAGCAAGGCTTTGCTAAATGGGGAGCTATTTTTATGTCACTATAAATTACATTTAATTGTAGATTTTGTTGCATAATTTACTGCATCTTTGTCTTCTTAGAACTTCTATCTTAGCTCTACTTTTGAGAATATGTTTTTCCTTACATAAAAAGGAATGTACTTTTTCCTTACACTAGCTCTGTATGTCCATTCCTTTCCCAGTGCAGTCCCAGATTGTCTAAGTACTGGAGGTTTTGTATTTCTGTCCAGAATTCTATGGTCCTCACTGAGACTCAACTTCAATTTACACCTGCCTTGCTTCCAAACCTATGTTTGTTCATGGAATAGTCAGTATATCCTGCATTAGGGAAACCCACAGACTTATAGAATGAGTTCTAGTTTTTGAAAACATACTATTAACTTTTAAAATACACCATGGTCTTCAATACAGCTCCCTTTTGTGCAAAAAAGAGTAAGTATAAGGCAGGGTATAAAGAGATTACTTTATTAAAAGTACTGGAAGAAACTAACCTCAACAGTTTCGTGGCATGAGTCAAAGCTACAGTATCAATGTTAGCACCAGGGGACATTAAATCTTATCACAATACCATACAAATAAAATTTTATATTTGGTGTTAAATAGTAATATCCTAAGTATGTTTTAAGATATTCTTAATAACCTGAATGAGATAAAAATAATATAGCTCATAGAGAAATATGAACACATGAGCTAAATACATTTAAGTTATCACTATATGATAACTTATGTATCTGATAGCTTAACTTATATGGCCTCACTTAGGCCATAGACCTCTCAACCATGTTCATATTTAGCATCAGGGTTAGTGGGGGATCAAAACTCCAGTTTGATCCTTTTTTCCATCTTCTGGCCTATAGGGAAAATGCAGTTCATATTAGAAATTTTAGCAAAAGCAGAAACTAAAATGTTTTCATTCCATTAAAAAAACATTATGGCATTCTAAAAAGCAGAACATATAAATCAACAAAGAAAGGACTGATACCGCAATACAGTCAAGGGCAAACTTTTTGTGTTGAAATATTTGGACTTACAGAAAATTACAAAAATAGTACAAAGCCTTCTCATACACCTTACCAAAGCCTCCAAATGTTAATATTTTAACTCATTTACTTCTCTCCCTACTTCCCTATCCCCCTCTCTCTGTGTTTACACATCTTTACTTTTTCTGAACCACTGGAAACTACTTTGAAGATTCAATGTGATTTAACCTTGAATGATTCAGTAGTTTTTTTTAAATAAAGATATTCATTGATATAATCATAGTTGCAATTATTGATCAGAAAATGAACTACAATCTAATCTAGAAAGTGTATTCAAATTTTGCCAATATCTCACTTAGGTCCTTGATAGAAAAAGAAACTTTTTTTCCTGATTCAGGATCTAATTCAGGATCAAATGTTGCATTAGTTATCATATTTCTTTAGATGAAGTCTAGCAGTTTCCTCATTCTTTGTAAGACTTTTGGGACCTTGACATTTTTTAAGAGTATAGGTCAGTTATTTTGTATAATATCTCAATTTGAATTTCTGTGATGTTCCCTCATGATTAGATACGGTTTATGCCTTTGGGAAAGGATTACCACCAAGTGTGTGTGAGCTTCTCAGTACATCCTATCAGGAGATACATAGATAAATACATTTACCTTATTACTGGTAATGTTAACTTCCAGTATTTGGTTAAGACAGAGTCATCAGATTTCTCCACTTTAAAATTATTCTTTTTTCCTTTGTAATTATAGTACCTTGTAGAAGATACATTTTTATTTATTTTGAGAGAGAGAGAGAGAGAGAGAGAGCGTGCACAAGTGCAAGCCAGGGAGGAACAGAGAGAGAAAGAGAGAGAGAATCCCAAGAAGATGGATCTCAAACTCATAAACCCCTCGATCATGACCTGAGCTGAAATCAAGTGTCTGATACTTAACTGACTGAGCCACTCAGCCACTGCCCCGGCCCTTGTAGAAGATATTTTGAGGCTATATAATCATCCTTTTTCTTGTCACACATTCACCTGTTAGTTTTATAATCCACTAATGATTCTGCCTAAAACAGTCATTACTGGCAATTGCCTGGTGGTGATTTTTCTTATTCCTTTATTCTTGCTGGGTCAGAAAATAAATTGTGCTTTAAAAAATAGTAGCAAATATTTGATATGCCTGTATGGCTCAGTTGGTTAAGCATCCCACTTGGGCTCAGGTCACAATCTTGTGGTTTGTGGGTTCGAGCCCCTCATCAGGCTTTGTGCTGACAGTTCAGAGCTTCAGATTCTCATGTCTCCCTCTCTCTCTGCCCCTTCCCTGCTCTCTCTCTCTCTCAAAAATAAACAAACATTAAAAAATTATTTTAAATAAAAATATTGTGGCAAATATCAATAGAACGTAAGAGCTTGCATCAAAGGGCCCTTCCTGATCAATCTGGGCTTTAATGATAGCAAATGATTATAACCCATAGGAAAAAGATAAAACTCCATAGATTACAGACTGATATAGTTTAAAAAAAAAACTCTTCCTTAGAATGGAAGGCAAAGCACTTTCCACTTTATAAAATGAAGTGTAAAAATCTTGAATGAATACAATGAAAGAAAACTTCACCTATAATAAAGAAATATAAATTGAAGTAATCATACGCTACCCCATCCATTTATGTCAAGAAGCTTTCAACAATGAACAATGTTGGTAATGCCAAGTGCTAAAAAGAGAATGGGAAACATGAGGTCTCAGATACAATACTGATTTGGGTGTACATTGGTAAGACCTTTCTGTACAGGAGTTCACAGTACGTATCAATACTTAAATGAATGGGACACTCTGACCCAGCAATTTCACTTGAAATAATGGAATAGACAACTGAATTAGTAAAATGTCTCTATAATCAATCTGATTATCTGTCAATAGAATTAGAGTGTTATATAGTCACAAAGGGGATGATTTAGCTCTACTGATTTGGAAAGATTTAACATACTGCAATATGAAAAATTCAGATTTTAAAAATACATGTAAATGTGGTTTTTCCATTGTTTGCATGCATATACATGTACACTTATATATGTATATATATATAAATATACACATAGTATCCTAGTCTGATCATCTGTAAAAAGGGGATAACATGGCAACTACCTCACAGCTTACAGAGCTTATAAGGGGATAGATGATTATTTTAATCCGAGCCTAATGTCTGACACACTCAGTAAAAGTTAACTATTATTGTGACTATACTATTATTGTTCTTTGAACAATTTATTATGGTTATTATTTTTCTAAACTGGAACATAGTTTTGGGAATCATGTTATAATTTGTCTCCTTCTGTTAATCAAGAACCCCAATTAGGCAACTTACACCAGATGTAAAATGGACCTTTAAAATCTTTGATGAATAAATTGAAAGACAGAAATTGAATTCCCACCCTTGCTTTGAAAAACATT
>CM053560.1:47605256-47688926 GCA_028646485.1 Cryptoprocta ferox | reverse complement strand
TTCTTTGAACAATTTATTATGGTTATTATTTTTCTAAACTGGAACATAGTTTTGGGAATCATGTTATAATTTGTCTCCTTCTGTTAATCAAGAACCCCAATTAGGCAACTTACACCAGATGTAAAATGGACCTTTAAAATCTTTGATGAATAAATTGAAAGACAGAAATTGAATTCCCACCCTTGCTTTGAAAAACATTATCAATATGGACCATCTATTCTTTCTAAGGAATAAACAAGATGGAAATGAAATGAAATGGTGCAGAGATACAGAAAGGAGTAATTTAAAAGTTGCTTAATGAACACCTTGGTCATCTGGCCAAGAGCTATATTTAATATTCCCATATATCAAATTTTCCAAAAAGAACTACTTACGGATATTTTTATTAATAACACATACCCTTAAAAGCTACATCAAAATATACTAATTATACTATTACTATTCCTTTATTTTACTTGTTTTAACATTGTGATTGCCATAAATCAACTGCAATCATATCAGTAAAATTCTGTAGACACAGCACAAATCAAAGAATGTATTTAATTCATCCTAAAATTTAATTAGAAAAGTGTATCTTGTGACCTTTCCGTGGGTGAGTGTTGAATATTTTCTTAACAAATGTCCCCAGGCAAGAAATAATTATCATAAAATGTGAGAAAGATACATTAAGGTACATAGCAATGAGGTTATTTATCAACTAATAGGGTATCTCACTGTTTGATATCATGCAAATTTTTATCATTATGGAAATTTAATTTGCACCTTTGATTTCTTTGTGTTTTCCTTTAATCCATTTCAGCTGTTAGGAGTTACCTTTTATCACAATAATTGTAGCTCTGATTTATTCCTCTTTTTTAGGCAGACAAAATAGTCATGAAGATATCTGCCATTAAATGACACAGGAGTTGAAGGTTTCCTTAGTATTCAAACGCAATTTAATTGTGCTTACAATTGCGGTCACAGTAATTTACGGGCACTTGGCTTGGTACTCAGCATGGGTGCATTCTAAGAAGTCGTAGCAATTGCTGTAACATTCTCATTCTTCATTCTAATTGTCTGACCATTCTTCCGGTTTAATAGCACAGGTAAATTATCACCTTATTCTTTGGCCAAATCGTAAAACCAAGAACCAGTAGATCTGTTAATCAGAGTTTAATTTAGGATATGAGCCAGATATTTATTAGGGTGATTCCCTGAACTGGCCTATGGTTTCAGTGACACATTTCATGTTCATTCATTTTCTGACAGGAGCTTTTGAACAACATTGCCTTTACACCTCCTACCTCGCTACTGAGATGCCAGAGTTCTTAAGTTAAATTAAAATCAACCTACAACTAAGTGCCGAACATCATGACCTAGTAAATCGATATAAAAATTTGGGATAGTGTCTTATAATTAAAAAAAAATACAGTTGGATAGCATGAGACTTGAAAATCCTTACTTTTGGCAAGCCACAAGGCCACAGGCTATGGTCACCTCTCAAACTGGAACCCTGGAATTAGAGACCAGCCTTAGAACATTCTGGTCATCCCAGCCACCTGTGTCTGACCACATATTCTACTGCAAATGTCATTCTGAATCTGATTTGATCACACAGATGAGGAAATCTCCTACATGTCCAAAAGTTGTTAATCTAATCTTTGAGGGGACATATATATAAAAGCAGACAATTTCGATTCAATAAATATTTACAAAATGACTAGGTGCTAAGCCAATTTTAAGGATTGCAGAAAATATAATCAAAGCATAGTTTGCAATCCCAAGAAATCTTCAATCTAACAGGATGGTTGGCACATAGAAAAACTAGGTACCAGGTGGTAAGTTCTGTAAGAGGGCACAAAGTAGAATAAGAAGCCAGCAAAGGAACGTGATTCTAAGGACATTGGTAGCAGAATCCTTGATCTGTTTCTCAGTTTAGTCCAATGTTAAAGAGTACTGGCCTCCTACAGGCATGGCCAAATTGTTCTACATAAGTGGTACTTGTCAAGTCCATACAAGGTTAAGATGAACAGACAGAGATCTCATTCTCTATCCTGTGCACACTGTGCTTCATGTCTCCATGAATCTTTTCATGAGAAAATATTCAAAATCATGAATCAGTAACCTATTAGAAGATTTATAGAAGCTTAGTTTAACTGGCTTCACTTAGTAAGTATTCCATAGTTATGTAATCATTTCATTACTTTTTACTTTATCCACAGAAACACATACTATTCAAAATAAACCAGGCAACTGATAATTTTAAGTGAAAGCTATGTTTGGAATTAGTGTAAGCCTGCTAATTTACATAAAAGGAAGGAGTTACTCAAAGAGTTTAAGTAACTCTTCCAATGTCACAAATAGCTAAAACGGGCAGTGCTAGCAACTGATATTTTGTCTGTCTATATACAAAGACTTTTATACTTCATTGATCATTGTGTCAGACAGTTCAGTACCCTTTGTCTCAAATCAAGTCCAGCCAGTAATTATTTAAGAATACATCTTTATGCACTTGAACATTTTAAATATTTTAGTTTAAAGATCTTTTAGAGATTTGTGGTTCATGCTAAAAGGACTTTTTTGCACAGAAGCACTCTGTACAATCTAGCTTCCAGATACATAAGGATCTAAACAGTGATTGCTCATTCCCCTTCAATTTCAAAGTAGAAACATTACAGGATCATGCCGAAGCCCTTCAGAATGTGGTTCTATTGTATAACTGATCATCAGGTCTTGATTTTATCATCTTCAACAACCCAGGAAACACCGAACAGATAACCATGTCTACCTACTGCCTCACTCCAAAAGGCATTCTTCATGAGAATAATCCCAGAAATGAGGAATATTCATAAAAGGTTTTTAAGACCGGCAAGCTGTCAAAAGCAAAGAATTGTTAGATTTCTCCAAATTCAAAAGAATGGATAACGAGCATACAGTTAATATAAAACAGTAGAGAACCGTCTGTGTTGCTTTGTGATAGTACACTGAGAAAAAAAATGTGATGGCAGTCTTTTCCCAATATTTTTCTCAGCAGTATTTTTATAACAACAATAAGTAATAAGGCCATGTAATGTATCTGGAGTGCTAGAAGAGCTTGAAAAGACTTTCACAGAATGGTTGTCTGATTCCTTAGAAAAATATAAGAAATTTAAATAGGAGCACAAATTAAAGAATATCTCAGACAGATAAAGATAGCATTAGCAAAGGCCTGCAAGTCTTCCTTGAATTAAAGTATTTTGTGTTACCATTTTTATGAATTTAATCACATATTTCTTTTTAAACTATGCCTAAAATATAGCTTATCTATCTCAGTAGATTAGTTAATATTTTTCACTAGAATTTCTTCTTTATGTCTTTTGTCATATAATGATACCCTGTTGCCAAATATATAATGAATATGATATCCCAAGACAAGTTTACCTTATACCAGCACATAAACTTTCTGACCATCTCATGGGCATATTACCCCCCCTCCCAAATTCCTACATTACATACAGAAGTGACTAAACAAAGTAGAGGTATGAAGGAAAAAACCAATGTTGGAAAAAAGCCCACTCTGCTGGATGAATCATAACTACTTTTGAGATATGCCTTAAGCCAGTGGTTTCAGATGACACAGTATGGTACAATATGGTCGGATACAATAAGATAGGAAAGGAGACCTAGTATCTAAAGCATCTGATAAAATATTAAGTTGCGAGGATATATTCTCAATCTGTTTCTAAAGTATGCTGTGAGGATCGACCTCTTAAAAAACTGGGATAGCATTTGACATAGTAATGTATTAAATTGAATTGGACATTGTTCAATTCCACAATATAGCAAGGAGTGATCTCCAGGGAGATTTTGACAGTATGAACAATCGCAGGGAAGTGGGGAGAGTGTTACCTCCTTTTCAAAGATCTTCAGAGTGGGGAAAAGAGCCTCTAAACAACAAATTGAAAAATAAAAGCTAGGATTATTTCTAATTCTCTGAAACACCACAACAAATAATAATTTGTATTTCCATGTAGTATCACCAGAGGTTATATGCAATTTATAATAAACAGAATTAGAAAAGCCAAGAATTGAATTTTAGAACATTTCTCACTCCCAAGTTTATACTACCTTCACTAGGAAATACCTTAGCCTAAATACAATGCCATTTAAAATATGAAGACTGCAGGGACATCTCGGTGGCTCACTAAGTTAAGCATCTGACTCTTGATTTTGGCTGAGGTCATGATTTCATGGTTCATGACACCTGCTTCTGTCTCTGTACAGACACCATGGAGCCTGCTTGAGATTCACTCTCTTCCCCTCTCTTTCTACTTCTCCCTCCTCTCAAAAATAAATAAATTTTTAAAAAATATTTTTAAAAAATAAATAAAATATGAAGATAACAGAGCATACAGGATGCTCAGTAAGTTACAACTCTTGCTTTGGGCTCAGGCCATGAGCTCCCAGTTCGTGGGATCAAGCCCTGCATTGAGCTCTGCACTCAGCATAGAGCCTGCTTGGGCTTCTGTCTCTCCCTCTCTCTCTCTGCTCCTCCCACTTGTGCAAGCGATCTCTCTCAAAATAAACATTAAAAAAAAGAAAATAAATAAAATATGAAGACTGCCAAATGGAAAAGTGAATTTCAATTGTCATTTGATTTTTATTTCAAGGGTATATTTTCATACTGCTGGGCAAACCCCAACAATAACCCTTCCTTAGGGTTTAGAAAACTAGATGTATGATAGAAAATTCTTTTTGAAATGCTGAGCAAAACAAAATATGTAGAAAATCTCATTATTTACCTATCAGAGAATAACAAACATTTCTCAGCTAATTCCTACATAGTCACTAAGAGATATGACTATTTAGCAATCAAGTTACATTTAATAAAGGTCTACATTTAATAAAAATTACTTATATAAATTAAGTAACATGCTATCATCTTTATTTATGGGGAAATTGTTGACACTGTGAATCACTACCAAAAAAAAAAAAAAAAAAAAAAAAAAACAAGCCCGTATCTTCTACACAACATTTAATGAACACATGGCAACCTGGCTTTTTAAACTAAGATTAGGTACACAGGCATTTTTCAACTTTAGAAGAGAATGCAAAGAATAGTGCAAAGGAGTAATGCAAAGCAACAAGATGAAACATTAAAAGAATAATGTGTTTACATTGACAACAGCATTTTAAATCTTTAATTCACAAAACCACAGACACTGAAGCATAATTCATAGTTGAATAAAAATAAACCATAGCATTCTGAAAATGTAGAAGTATTTTCAAGTAATAGACCTTAATTTGTATGATAAATAAGGAACTTCATTACTCTTTTGCCACAGAAATGCATTGTAATTCACGGGTCTTGTAAATTTGAATTGAAATTTCTAAAAGGCGTATTGAGTTAATGCTGCTACATGATACCAATTAGATTAACCATTTTTAGTTTTGTTTTTGGCATCATGTATATGTAGCCTATTGTTTCTTTGCTAAAATTAAAGTCACCTTTAATTTTATTTGTAATTTAATTGATTATGTAGGGTGGTGATTGTGTCTGTTTTATTTAATTGCTTCTCCCCTGCTCCTCACATAGTGTCTGGTGCATAGAAGGCACTCAGTAAATATTTGCTAAATTAATGAATTCATTTAAAAGATGGACCACAGTAAGAAGGTACATAATAATCCCCAAAGGTTAACTATGTACAGTAGAATAAAAAACAGAACTAGTTAATGGAAATAAACCACCATCCTAGCTGGGCAAACATATGGTATGCCAAATATTAAGGAAATTCAAAAGGAGCCTTCATAGTGACATGAACATTCATGATACCTTGATTTCTGTATCAAAGCAAAATTTCTTTGCATTATAATCACATTTGAGATGATATTGCATAACCATTAAATGATGGTATAGATTGTGGCTAACGTAGAACTTTTAATGATAATACATGAGGTGCAATCATCAACACATGGCAGAACACATACTTTGGAGAACGTCACAGTCTCTTGCTCCAAAGAATGAGTTCAATACCTTTTTCTTTAGCGTACATCACAGTGATTCCAGGAGATGACCCCTTTCAAAACCACATCTTAATGAAAAGTTTTCTATCATTTACACATCTGACCAAAGACATATAGATTAATACACATAGTCACTGCACAAATACCCATATTCATCACTAGCAATCCTATAGCTGCTGCACAGATTCCCTGATCATATTGTTGTCAAAACAGCTTCAATGTTGCTACAGTGCCAGAAAACATTTCTCTTTAGAATACAGATCTGTACATATCTTAATAATATGAGAGAATGACACATGGCATCTGCCAGCCTTCCACTACATCTCCTGGTCTAACTCTCCTTGTTTGAAGAAAAACTATCATCACATATTCATTAAACACAGGATTTAATTTAATGCTATATGACCAGTATTGTACCAATGGCTCTAGAGAGTTCAAAAGAGGTTTAAGACTTGGCTCTTGCCTCTAAAAATCTTAAATTCTAACCAGAAAAATAATATTTATATACATAAATGGCCAGCTTGTCAAACATACAGAAATAACATAAATGAAAACATCATAATGGCTTGATTTTTTACTATGAAACATTTTACCAAGCATTTTTTATTGGCCTTTCTCATTTAATTCTCGACAACTACAGTGATTCTATAGTTATCATCCTCACTTTACAGCTCAGGGAAAGCTAAGTTACATGAAACTAAACATACTGGCCAAGGTCATCAGTAGAATTGAATCCCCATCTGTGTCTTGAAAAATGGTGCTAGGATATACAACAACATCCTAAGGCTCGCTTAAAGCAGGCAGAAGGAGGGGCGTACTGAGAAGAGTCAAGATGTGTTTTAGACAGGTATGGACGGGGCATTAATAAAAGACTCTGAACACTGGCCTGAGGAATTAGATTGACTAACATAGGAAGTGGAGGAATAACATACAGGTCCTAGAGAAGAAATGTGATATAAAAATGTATATAAAATACTATCCTAATAATTTTGTTAAGCTACATGATAGTTTTGAAAAGTTGAAAGAGACTTATGGAAATCAGAGAACAGGAAGAGATATTACACTATATGTTAGCTAAATGGAATTTAAGTAAAAACTGAGACAAAACAAAAATAAAAACAAAACGCTGGAGAAAATCTCCATGGCCGGGGAGGAGGCGGGGGGAGAACAACATGAGGAGAAGTCAATTACACCAGAGTAATCATTGTGGAAATGGAGAAAAAGAGAAAAACCCAAGGAATATTAGACATAAGTAAGAAGGCTTCTGCTGCCTGGCTAATTATAAATACTTTATAGACTGTATGAATTCCTGGGAGGCAAATAACAACAACAATCATAATTTAAAGGGTTTTCATGCAGGAAAGTCATTATGCCACTTTCATCAACTCTAAAGTGTAGAATTAGAATGAGCTCAGGTCAGTAACTAAGAAGATAATACTACCTCTTAGAAATCACCAGAAAAAAAGAACTTTCTAGTGGAGCTTACAAATGGGACATGGGGAGTTTAATAGATTTGGGTTGTGGTCTTGCAAACTTTTTTGAAATCAGTTTCATAACAATATAAATATATTTACCACTACTTAAATGTATAAGTAAAATGGTTAAGATATTAAACTTTATGCTATGTGTATTAATCACAATTAAACAAATAATAAAATTTTCAAATGTAATATATCATCCTATATGTTAGTAATCACTTGTTTTTCTTTATTTAAAAAATTTTTAAGTATTTATTTATTTTTGAGAGAGAGACAGAGCACAAGGGAGGCTGGGGGTGGTACCAAGAGAGGGAGACAGAATCTGAAGCAGTCTCCAGGCTCTGAGCTGTCAGCACAGAGCCCAATGCCAGGCTCGATCTCATGAACTGCGAGATCATGATCTGAGCTGAAGTTTGACACTCAACCAACTGAGCCACCCAGGTGCCCCTGTAATCACTTGTTTTTCAAAATACTTTGCTAAGGAACATGATACAGTTATGGAGGGAAGCACTGCATTGGAAGATTCTTTCCAAATTCAAACATTTAGCACTTTATCACTGAAGTTTTCTTCAGGAGAGTTTACATGTCAGATCAAATTCTCTTGGAGTAAGTGACCAAAGGAGATTGACAACTTTAGAGAAACTATTTCTCCAAAAACAGCCAATGATTTAATCCAATAAAAATCCTGAACCCCTCTTGCATTGGCTTCCTAGGGCCGTCATAACAAAGCACCACAAGCCTGGTGGTTTAACAATAGAAATGTATTGTCCCACAGTTCTGGAAGCTATAGGTCTGAAATTAAGGTGTTGGTGGGGCCATGGTCCCTCTAAAACTTATAGAGAGTCCTTCCAGCTTCTGGTGGTTTGGGATTCCATGGCTTGGAGTTGCATAACTTCATTCTCTGCCACTGTCATCACATGGTGTTCTCCCCATGTTTCTGTGTTCTTCACATGGTTCCTTTTATAAGGACAGCAGTAATATTGGATTAAGGACCCACCATAATCCATTATGACCTCATATTAAGTAATTACATTTGCAGTAACTCTATTTGCAAATATAATCACATTCTGAGGTGCTAGAGGTTAAAACTTTAACACGTATTTTGCGGGGGCAGGGGGTGTATAATTAGATTCATATGTACAAGATACTGTCTAGAGTGAGATTATTACTAGATGATAACCCCCACGATAAATGATATTTTTGTCTTATTCTCCACTGAAGCCCTAGCACCTGACTCAAAGTAATTAAGAAATATGTTTTCACTCATATGTGGATCTTGAGAAACTTAACAGAAGACCATGGAGGAAGGGAAGGGGGAAAAAATAGTTACAAACAAAGAGGGAGGGAGGCAAACCACAAAAGACTCTTAAATACAGAGAACAAACTGAGGGTGGATGGGAAGGTGGGGGAGAGGGGTAAATGAGTGATGGGCATTGAGGAGGGCACTTGTTGAGATGAGCACTGGATGTTGTATGTAAGCAATGAACCATGGAAATTTACCCAAAAACCAAGAGCACACTTTACATACTGTATGTTAGCCAATTTAACAATAAATTATATCGAAAAAAGAAATACCTGTTAAATAAATGAATAATTCAATGTGGCATATGAGTGCAGATTGAAATCATAAAGCAGGTACATACTTTGGAAGTCTAATGTGATAACCCCAACAACAAGCTTCAGAACTAACTAATTTAGTATGTGAACCACCAGCATGCCTCACCTTTTTATGTAGCTGTGATGCCTGGATCTATCACTGAAAACATTTGCAGGATCTTGAGCACTCTCTTGATACCACTTTGTAAAAAGATGAGCTGTGGTCAGTTTCTGGAAAATAACCTATTCTGCAGTGGAGAGTTCAGATGATACCATACAGCTACCCCAAGATGTGACCACAATTTTCAAGGAAAAACAACAAGATAGCCTAACAGCTATTGTGTAAGTGAACCAAAGTGAGGTCATCACAGGCAGTTGAAGAAAGGCCTTCTATGAGCCACTGATTAACATTTTCAAGCAAGTTGGCACAATTGTAGAAAACAGTGATAGACACATCAAGATGACATCAAGCTATAAAGAAAATTCTTTAGCCACAGCTCAGAATAAACTGTAACAACATACTCAATTGCAGCCAGCAGAACAAAACAAATGACAAATGTCAGGTATTCACAGTGTAGAGGTGACAGGTAGTTCTGTACTGTCTTTTCAGGCTCATCCACACATAGAAATACTATTGTCACTATTACGAGGTTGTCTGGAAAAGAATAATAACATGCTCAGAAAAGTGTATCTCAGACATTTCTCCAATGTACAAGCCTTAAAGATTTTTATTTCCACATATGCCTAACAAATTGTGGACATTCACTCAACCTAACAGAAGCCGATAGCTCAGTTTCTCAATATAAGATCCACATGCTTTGTAAGTTTTATAACAGCATTTGATCCAAACAAAATTAATATGACAGAAAAAAAAATCATTGTACTCAACCATCAGGGCAGAGTGACATAGAAGAACTTAAGTTGGTGTCTTAAGAGTAGTCAAGAGGTGCCTATCCTAACAACCTAGCTGCCTGACCTGGCACAAAGGATTTGGACTTTTGATCCTTTGCTTCTTTACGTCAGAAGTAAGGGACAGTGGAGCAGTCAGTGCCTTGTCCTGGTTAGTGCAGAGCTTAAGAAACTGTCCTATATTTGTCAGTGTGTAAATCACCCCTCATGAGATATATTCTATTATTTTCTGGATGTTGTGAACAGTCAACAAATACTTTTAGTATTTGCCAACCAATTGCCTTGAGCTATTTTGACCCCTCCCACAAAGTACACAACCAGTAAGTGCAAGAGTGGTCCAGGCTTAACTGTGTTATCTGTGCACAATCTTCATGTTTGCAAACACTTGTCTAGGACTGGTTCACATGTAAAACTTGTTTACTTTCCAAAACTGATGTCAGTTTAAAGTACAAATAGCAAAGAGATATTTAAAAGACAAGTCTGTCCTCACATCATTTTATTTGTTAGATCTGATTTCCAGCAAAGTCTTTAACATTGTTTTAGAGATATTTTGGTTTAGCATTACTTGTTAGAAAAGGATTTAAACTAAAATGATAAGACAGTACCTTAGCCAATTACACTCAGCACAAAATCACATACAAATGACAACTGCTGACTAGTAATTAAAATCAATCCCCAGAGAAAATCCTCAAGAATTAAGAGATCATAATTCTTTTTTTAGCATTTTGTATTGACATATATTTGACACGATAAAAATTGACACACACTTCAAATGCATTATCTGAAAGGTTTGACATATATCCATAAAACCATCATCATAATAACCAAGATAAAGAACATATTCTCTACCCACCCCCCAAATTTTCCTCATGCTCCTTTGTAATACCTCCCCTGCCCCTGCCTCCTCCCTTTCTCAGACAAACAATGACTTACTTTTCACCACAGTAGTTTGGTTTGCATCTTCTAGAATTTTATTTAAGTGGAATTATGCAGTATGTACTTTTTCTCAGTCTGGCTTCTTTTCTTCAGCAAAATTATTTAGAGGATCATCTATTTTATTGGAATATACATATGAACATATACATATACATGTATATGCTTATATACAAGGAACAATGGCATATTTTTATTGTTGAGTAGTATTCCAAGGTATAGATATACCACGACTGTTTCATACATTCTACTGTTAGTGGATATTTTAATTATTTCCAGGGCGAGGGCTATTACAAATAAAGATACTATGAATATTTGTGTATAAGTATTTGTATGGACATGTGGTTTCTGTTCTATTGGATAAAACTTGCATAGAATGATTGAATCATATGTAGGTACATTTTTAAACTCTTGAGATTTAACCCTAAAGCCAAGCTGTTTTACAAATTTTACATTCCTGGTGGCTGTGTTTGAAAGTTTCTCTATACCCTCATCAATACTTTATATGATCGGTCTTTTCAATTTCAACCACTCTAATAGGCATCTAACGGTATCTCACTGTAGTTCAGTTTGTATGTACACAGTGATTAATACTGAACATCTTTTCATGTGCCTAATAGCCAATGTCAAGTTTATTATGTCAAGAGTATGTTCAATCTTTGCCCATTTTACATTTTTTGTTTACTCATTGAGTTTTGAGAGTTATTTATAATATCTACTGCATATAAATCCGCTAATAGACATATGGATATTTGCAAATATTTTCTCCTAGTCTGTATTTGCTTTTTATTTCCTTGAACAATGCAGTTCAAAGAACTGAAGATTTAACTCTGTGAAATGTAGTGTGTCAGTTTGTTATTTTGTGGATGATTTTAGTATCCTAACTAAGAAATGTTTGCCTAATCCAAGGTGACAAAGGTTTATTCATGTGATTTTCTTTAGGAGTTCATGATGTTAGGCTTACATTTAACTTTATGATTTTTTTTTGCACTCAGATTAGCATTTTCCCAAAAGCATCTGTTGAAAATGTTAACCCTTTTTCCATCCACTGTATTACCTTTGTCCTTTTATCAAAACTCAGTTTTCTGTCCAGTATTCCCTCTTCTTGAGGTTTCTGGAAGAATTCAAATAAAATTGATATTATTTCTACTTTAGGTGTTTGGTAGAATTTACCATGAAGCCATCTGAGCGTGGAGTATCCTTTATGAGCTGGGTTTTAACTACAAATTCAATTCCTTTAACAGGGATATTCATATTATCTGTTTCTTTTGGGGTGAGCTTGGGTGGTTTGTATCCTTTGTGGACATTTAAGTTACCAAATTGTTTGTAAAAACTCCTTCATGATATTTTATAACTATTCTTTTAAATATGTAGAATCTGCAATGATATTCTTTTATTGGTAATCTCTATCTTCTCATTTTTTAATCTATTTGGCTAGAGATGTGTAAAATTTACAGATCTTAAAGAAGCATTTGACCTCATTGATTTTTCTTTATTGTGCTTCTGTTTTCTGTTTTATTGATTTCCACTCTGTTATTATTCCCTTTCTTCTGTTTTCATGGGTTTCATTAGCTTTTTTCTTCTCGTTTCTTAAAAAGTGAGGTCACCAATTTAAGAGGTTTATTCTGTTCTAATACATATGTTTAGTATTATAAATGTCTCCCTAAATTCTGTCTACTCACTCACAGCTAGGTATGTTTGCACTTTAGTTCTCATAAAATTGAAAATACTTTCTAATTTCCTTTTTGACTTATATTTGACCCACAGGTCATTTAGAAGTTTGTTATTTTCCAAATAATTGAGGATTTTCCAGTGACCTTTCTGTTATTTGTGTCTAGATTAATTTCCTACAATCAAAGAACATACGTTCTATGGTTTAAATCTCTTTAAATTTATTGAGACTTGCTCTATAACCAACATTTTTTAAATGTTTATTTTTGAGAGAGAGAGAGAGAGAGAGAGAGAGAGAGAGAAAGAGAGCATGAGCAGAAGACGAATAGAGAGAGAGGGAGACACAGCCTCTGAAGCAGGCTCCAGGCTCTGAGCTGTCAGCACAGAGTCTGATGCGGGGCTCAAACCCACGAACTGTGAGATCATGACCTGGGCCGAAGTCGGAAGCTTAACCGACTGAGCCACCCAGGCGCCCCATTCTATAACCAACATTATAGTCAATTTGGTTAATGTTTCACATACACTTGAGAAGAACATATGTTCTGCTGTTTTAAGGAGTGGTGATTTTAAAATACCAATTTATGTGTTGTTCAATTCTAAGTTCTTATTGATCTTTTGCTAATTGTTATAGCACTTATTGAAGGGCATTGAAATATCTGACATAATCAAAGATTTGTCTCTCTTACCTTTCAGTTCACAGTGTTTGCTTCTTTGAAGCTGTTTTTGAAACTGTTTTTAGATACGAGACTGTTTAGGATTATATGTGCTTTTCACTAAATGATCCCTTTTTTATTTTGAAATGATCTTTATTTTTTAATATTCTCATCACTAAAATATAATTCTTCTGATAATACAACTATTTATTTTGATTAGTTTATGGTATATATATTTTTTCTTCTTTCTTTTTCTTTGTTTTGACACAGATAATAACATTTTAATGTTCTTCCTCTGAGATTTTCCTTTGTACATATGATCACATTTTCTTATAAAGTGAAGCTAAAATTATGCACTTGCCTTTTCACTCAACATGTTTAAAGTTAAAAATACACATAGTTTTGTTTCCTGTGTTATTTACTAACATTGTTTGATCCATCCTTTAATTTGAACCCACTCGTATTTTCACTTTTATCCTATCTGGATACCCTTACTCCCATAAAAATCATAGAATACAATTCTCATGAAGTTATTTGAAACCAGAGTTGATTAACCTAAATATCTTATTAAATATCTCATTAAATATTGGTATTTCAAAAAATATTTAATAAGTTATATTCATGTCTTTTTTAAGAAGATCATAAATTGTTAGGCTGATATTCATATATAAAATAAGACAATTAAATATATATGTGTTATAAGGTTGGCCAAGGAGTAGGCGGATAAATCTAATATCATAATTTGATAGCATGTTATTTTTCATTATTGTCTATACATACCTATTTAAAATGTTAATTACTTATCATTTGCTAGAGGTTATCACTGCTAATAATTTAAATCAGCATCTTTTTCTGGAACCTAATAAGTGCATACATTTGATGCAGAAATTTCATTTCTACAGTTATATTTAATGTAATAATAATGGATATACACAAATTTTCTCAGTAATGATGTTCTTTAAAATAGTATTTTCAACAACCAATAAATTAGAAATAAATTGTTTTCCAAGTACATAATTGATTTAAAAGTTATACTACATCCATAAAGTAGAATTATATGCAGCCAAGAAACTAACGAATATTTAATGTCATGGAGAAGTATTCAGAATAGACTATTAATGGAATACAAATTGCATTACCAAACAGCCTACACAGGATTTTATTTATTTTTTAATACGTGTACTAATAAAAGTTCTGAAATACATATAATAAAAGAAATAAAAGGTGTGTTAACATGTTAAAATTAGTTATCTTGATATTGGGTTTGTGGATGCTCTTTATTTTGTTGTGTATGTATATGATATTTTTACTCTCAAAATTTTATACAATTAATATGTATTTTTTATAACCAGATAAAAATTATCATTCGCTATTCATAAATGAAATCAAGTTGTTCATTTTTACTGATCAAATATCAATTGGGATATGACTTGATGAATATCATGAGTTATGCTGGTATTTAAAAAACAAACAAAAAAACACAACCTTACCCTCAAGATACGTACTCGAAATCAATCCTGACAGACTATGGTAGAGGAAAAACAAACATTTTAAACAAAGCTAAAATAGCAAAAATTGAAATCAAATTCCCTTCTTGATTTATTCACATGAGACTCACTCAGCTGCTTTGGAAAATCAAAGACAGTTCATATATTAGCTGCTAATACAAAAATGCCAAACTTGTACTTTTCCTCAAAGTATGCCTTTTAGAATTTTGTAATCTCTTGCTAGTTTTTGCCATGTGATACATTAAACACGATTAATCCAATAGCTGTCATCCATCCCGGTTTTCCTGTACATAGTGCATTGAAATGTTAGCATAGGGAGAGGGAGAGAGAAAGAAGAAAAATGAAGAGGAGGAGGAGGAGAAAGAGTGTGAGAAGGATAGAATGAGAGTTGTAATACTGTTTTGGCTAAAGAATTGCGTGAATGTTTGCTGGCTGTTGTTGGGATTACATCTATGAGTCAGATAATGACTAAAACTATGATGAATTTTGAGTCTTGGGAAGATAAAATTTTATGTAGTACAAATTAGAACTCGTACCAGAAACCAGCATACAGCAGTAAATTGTGAGTTCCCAGACTTTGATTCAGAAACAGATAGAGTGCTGCAAGTATTCTGGGAAGCAATAGATATTTCTGAATTGGTTGTTCTAGAAATGTTTTCTGGTTGAATTACCATCTAAGCTGCAATTGCGATGATCATTTACTCTCTATAAAGTCAGCAGACACCCTACATAACAAAGGAATATCAAATAATACAGATGCATTTTCCAATGGAGGAACCATACAGAGCACACGGCCATCTACACAAATAATAAGAATTTTTCCACACTCAAACTTTAGACTCTGATGAAGACTCTCTTAACCAAATTTTAGTTAGGCACCTCTGAACTTTCTTATCAATTAGGCCTGTCTTGGATTCCATCCTGTCTTGAATTGCCTACCCAGTCCTAGGAAGAATCTGCTGTGTCAATTTAGTGACAATTCCCTCACACTTGATATCTGATCAAATTCTTACCCATTACTCTTGATGCCTAAGTCCTAGGCCTACATTCAGCAAGAATCCCACCAAATTAGTTTAGTAAAAATTCTCCCATCTTTGATGTTAGTGATTTTCTCATCCACTGATCTCCTCCACTCTGCTCATTGTCTATAAATCCTCAGCTGTCTTCGCTATGTTTGGAGTTGAACCCAATCTCTTTCCCCTTTGCAATATCCCCATTTCATGAGTCTTCAATAAAGTTTTCCTTACCGTTTAAACAAATGTCAGAATGTTTTTTTTTTTTCTTTTCCGTTCTAAGAGACAGTCCTGAATCCACTCAGTAAAGATGTACCTTGTATCCAGTCAGTAAAGTTATCTCCAGTATACACATTTTTTAAAATTGTAGTTCAACTTTGTAAATTGAGTTCTATTTTTACTTTACCAGGAAAACTGTCCAGTTCCTCAACTGGTGTTTGTTGAAAACCTATCTATAATAATGGAAATGTCTGAGCTCACCATATTCCCAAACTAACAAGTTAGCTTGCCAGTTTCGTTGATGCTGGCAGAAGACATGAGACTCCCAGTTCAGAAACAAAGGACTTTTATTATTTATGGCACAGCAAGCAGCAGGAACATCATCGTATTTGCAGCAGTTCCCCTTTCCCCCCAAGTCCTATGAAGGTGATACAGATGACCTCAAATGCCTACAGGCACAGTGAGTTTTAGAAGAAACTCAGATCTTAGAGAACCTGAATCTTTTAAGTATGCGGTAATCATGCCTACCCTTTCCTCTGGAGGAATATTCTATTTTTCAAGCCTATTCACTATTCAGATATCCTTCAAAAAGACCCATTGGTGCTTCACTCACAAAATGTTTAGAAATGTGACAGACCTTGGAGAATTGTCTCCCAGTACTATATTAGGCCTACCTAATATAGGAATCCTGTTAAGCATGTAAGACTAAGGTAATTTACCAAAATGTTCATTTTCATATATGATTTTTTAAAAGTCTGAGATACACTTAAACAAAACACTAATTTTGTTACTTAACCAAAGAATGTCAGATATCAGTCTCTTTTTGATATAAATTCTGGATATCACAAGAATTGGTTTGTGAGATGGAGAAAGACAAGAGAAAGTACATTTAGTATCTTTCATCTTTTATCTTATTTCCCCAGAACTTTTTCCTCTACTCTAACTGCCTAAAAGGGAAAAAGAAAGCACTTACTGAGTGTCAACTTCTGTGCTGGGCACTGTAATGAGCACTCTTTCTTCTCTTAATGGTCTAACCACTCTCTCCAACTCCAAAACCCCTATTCGACATATAAATCTAGATATTAAGCAGAGTCTTAAATTTAGCAAAACCAAAATACCACTCCTCCATTTCACAACACAAAGCCTCTGGCTCAAGCAGATTTGAATTTTTATTAGATATTAGAGAACAACTAATGGTTGTCTTTCTGGTTTGCCAACATTCTCACAAAGAAGAGCCAAAAAATAAAAGATGGAAGAAATTCATATTCATTCATTCACTTTTTTTCTCTCTCTCGTCTTTATGTTGTGATAAAGACATCAGTGGGAACTCTCAAAATCCATCTGCTTTCATTTTCTTGAGGTACAGATACAAACTACTCCTGTAAAACTTAAATTTTACATTTTAAATGTGAATCAATGTAGAGAGGCAGCATACTGGACTGACAAGAACATTAACTATACAAATAGTGCCAGGTTCTAATAGTTTAAAGACTACTACGAACCTTTGTACATCATTCCTTTTAGTCTATTTTCCAAGTCCAGGATAAAATATATTTTTCAATAAATGAATTTAGATCAATCTAATAATACTGCACTAACTACTTGAAAGGAAAACTAATTATCCACATTCTCTACTTAATTTTATAATCAAATTTGAACAACCTCATTTGTGGTGTTAGCATTGCTTAGAATTAGCCATATCTCTCATAACATTTCTTAAACATTCAAAATATTATGTAAATTCTTTTCTAAATACATGTTTTTTTTTACTTTGCCTTTACTCAACATACAGAGATTATTTCTGTACAATATGTCTGATATTTAAATATTTCCTTTTGATATTGCTGAGAATTATAACAAGGTTGGATGTCAATATCAAGTTTACAAGATTTTAACAACTACATATGTTCCTCATACTAAGGCAAAAATAAAAACCTACATTTTTCATCCCAGGCACCATCAATAATGTTTTAAATACATTTTAATTACATAATTTCTGGATTCATCCTAAGGTTATAGATTGAAAGGGTACAGAACACATTGTCTTTGCCAGGAAGTATCAGAAGCATGGGGCATAGGCAAGGTTTGACATGGTCTACCCTTCTCAAATGCATAGTATCAAATGCTCTGATACATACTACCAGAGCTTAGCTATTTCACAGGCTCTAGCACTATCCTCAAAGTAGAAACACAATTTTGAAGTTGGATAAACATGAATAAAGGTATAAGAGATGCTTAATTAAGAGAGATTATAATTTATTCAAACTGTGAATAAGTTTGAGAATTCTGGGAATTTCTGAAATTTGGATAGGTCTTAGGACATAATGGATAAGGGCCTGTGCTCTAAAGTCAGACAGCTCTGGGCGTGACTTTCAGCTTCTTTGCTATTTATTGTGGGATGTTAGAAAGTTACTTAGTATTTCTTAAGACTGCTTTTTCCTATCCAAAATAGACATGGTAATACCTTCTACATAGTGCTACTGAAAAGATTAAAATAAGACAAAAAGCACCTCTTGCAGTTTCAAGAATGTTACCTATTATAACAGTGATGATTGCAATGATGAGAGAATGATATTTTCTAGCCAATTTGGGGTCCAGATTACCAAAGACCCTGTGTCTGGAACACTAAAACAAAAGCCTGATATATGATTTTCATATGTCACAAATCTATTGGCTATTTAACCACAACTTTATTTTTCACTGCATTTAGTCATAATAGGCTCTTTGTGAAAATGCATCCTCAGTCAGATTTTTTAGATTGTTTTTTTTGTTTTGCTTTTTTTTTTTTTTTTTTTTTTTTTAGAGATAAGTCACCAGAAAGCAAGGTTCAAATAATTGGTAAACAACTCAAACTTTCAGGAATTTACCCTAAGAAAATAATCAGAGATATTAACAAAGAATTATGTTCAATAATATTCATACTAATGATTTTTAATGCTTTAAAATAATGTAAATCTATAAAATATGGGACTGGTTACTAAATTATGGAATATGTAAATATATGGAAGTGTATTTAAAATGGCCACATTTGAACATATTTCATGTTCAAAATATAAAAGTTTTTTTTAAAAAAAATACAAAATAATTTGGGCAGACCATATTTATTCATTGTTATTCATATACACACATATGTTATACACATATATAACACACACATATATATGGATATATATCAGAAAGTTAGTGAATTTTTTACTTATAGCTACGATAGTAAAGAGTGATTTTTATTTTCTTCTTTCTATTTTCTATATTCCTAACATAAAATAGCTTTACCTTTATTATCAAAAGATAACATTCATAAGTTGATTGCTGTCTTACTACATTAGTTTGAATATAGGAAGTAAAATGTCCTGTGACACAAAGAAAAATATTATATGAGTAGATCTTCCTAGGCTGAAAATGTTTGATTCAGTAAACCTGTTTCTTTAGGGATGAGTTAGTGCTGCATTTGGTTATAGATAAACTATTTGTTTAAAAATTATATCACTTTACTTACAAAACTATAAATTCTATCTACTAATAAATTGCCTGGTGAGGCTCAAAATGATCCATCCATAATTCTCTTCTAACCATCAAACCAATAAAGTTGCAAGATTCTCACATCTAATATAAAGGGTGGGAGGTAAGTAATAATACAACTAATTTTGCTCTCTTCCTGTAGCAGAATCCTTAAAAGCGTAATACTAATAAAAGGATAATAATAATAATAGATATTAATGAGGGTTTTCATTTATTGAATACTTGCATAGTTTATAACACTGTTTTAAGATGACTTATTTCCAGATATTATCTTTTTTCATCTCCTCAACCACATGAGGCAGACATTTACTATCATTACCACTCCACAGATAAAAACACTAGGTAGGTTAATGTTGTTGTAGGTGACACAGCTAGTAATAGCAGAGTTTGATTTTGGACAAAGGTCTTTCTAATGCTAAAGCCCAATTTCCATAAACAGTCTTGTTTCCCTTAACCATTAACTTACTTCCCAATTATCCCTCCACTTCCAGAATATTTCTGGGCAACAAAACCTTAATATACTTATTATTTTTATATAATAATCTGAAGGCTTAATCAAGAATTTGGAAAAGATTATTTTCCTTCCCCACTATATTAGTTTGCTAAGATGGCCATAACCAAGTATCACAAACTGAGTGGCTTAAACAATAGAAATTCTCTCAATGTCCTGGAGACTAGAAGTCCAAGATCAAGGTATCAGCAGAGCCATGCTCTATCCAAAGGCACTAAGGAAAGATCGGGTCCAGACCTCTCTAGGTAATCCCTTGGCTTGTGGCAGCATTAATTTTCACAATCTTCACAGGGTATTCTCTGTGAGTCCCTTTTTAGGACTCCAGTTCATGTCGGATAAAGGTCCACTCTACTTCAGTATCACCTCAGCTTAACTAATGACATCTAAAGCAGATCTATTTCCAAGTAATGTCACATTCTGGGGTCCTAGGAGTTAGGATTTCAAAATATGAATTTTGAATGAACACAATTCATCTCATAACATTCACCATACTATATCTCATTTCTGCTCTGCATATTTTAGGAACATGTCTTTCAGTAGACTACCAAAGGGATGGATACCCCCTCCAAAAACAATTAAGAATATTGTTGTAGAATGTGACCCAAAACAAAAAAGTTCAAGATGAAGGTCTCCATGGTTCTTAAATTAAGTAAGCCTAAAAATCACCTGTGCAGCTGTATGCATCTCTAGTAAGTACTTCAAAGAGACATGATTACTCTGTCTTGTACCTTTTAAGACTTATCTATGTTATCAGTCTCATAATTCCAATCTTAAACCAAAATTTCTGTGATACCTTAAGGCACTTATATCTGTTCATACTTAAAATATAAGATTGTTCGTGGTTCATAAAAACACATTTGCTCATTTTTTTTAGTAGAGACTATGGGAAAAGGTCCTATTTTATATTTTGTATTGTTCACAGTGCTTAGTATTAGCACTTACTAGTACTATGTGATAGTTTTATGAATATTTTATTAAATTAATGGATTGATGGATAAATGAACATGTATTTGAGGATGCTCCACTTGATTACATCTCTAATGTCAACCAGTCTTATGTGTAGGTCTCCCGCTTGAATGTGTGAGCCTGGTTCACCATCCCATGGAAACTCTGTTCAAACTAAGTTTTCCATATTTAACATCATAGATTAGTTGACCATATTCAGATGATTTCTTCCACTTCTTTCTTCCACTTCTAGCCTATTAATAGAATTATTTATGTTTAACCTCCTAACACTAATAGCAGAGTGGTTAAGTTCTCAGACCCTGAAGCCAGTCTACCTGGGTGCAAATTCCATATCTATTACTTCCTAGCTATGTTAATGTATGATAAATTATATAATTCCCCAGGGTTTATTTTCTTTATTTGTAAAATAGGGATAACGATGTACTTACTTCATAGGATTGTTGTGAAAATTATGAATTTTGAAACATATTAGTTATCGCACATAGGAAGCCTAGAGCATTTACAATTCGTTATAGTTAAAAAAATATCTGTAGTGAGAATATATTTACCATATGAAATCAATCCTAAATAACTTATGGCTCTTATCCAAATGACTAGAAATATTAACCCAATTTGTAAGGTATATATATAAAGATATTAAGACACCAAAATTTTAAAGTCTAATTCTTTAAATTTGTATATAAAGAAACTTAGGGGTACCTGGATGGCTGTCGGTTAAGCATCTGACTTTGGTTCAGGTTATGATCTTACGGGTTTGTAAGTTCCAGCCCCATGTTGGACTCTGTGCTCACAGCTCAGAGCCTGGAGCCTGCTTTGGATGCTGTGTCTCCCTCTCTCTCTGCTCCCTCCCCTGCTCACACTCCCGCGTGTTCTCTCTTGCTCTTGCTCTCTCTTGCTCTTGCTCTCTCTCTCTCTCTCTCTCTCAAAATTAACATTAAAAATTTTTTAATTAAAAAAAATAAACTTAGTAATGCTTGTTAGAGTTAGTTCCCCATGGAATAAGACATTGTTGGATATGTATGCCAACACATATGCTTCAGTATTGTGACATCCGTTTTGCATACAAAAATAACCCTTTTCTAATAACAAATGTAAGGCTGTACTGAAAACCATCTGCCTTCCTGGAGGAAAGATGTCTAATACACAAGGAATTAAGACCTTGTACTTTTAAAAAATTACTTCTCGGGAAACCTGGGTGTCTCAGTCAGTTAAGCTTTTGACTTCAGCTCAGATCATGATCTCAGTCCGTGAGTTCCAGCCCCACGCAGCGTTCTGTGCTGACAGCTCAGAGCCTGGAGCCTGCTTCAGATTGTGTCTCCCTCTCTCTCTGTCCCTCCCCCATTCATGTTCTGTCTGTCTCTCTCTCTCTCAAAAATAAATATTTTAAAAATTGTTTTTAAATTACTTCTTATAAATTCCTCAATGTCCAGTATTCTTATAATAATGCAATAGCATTGCCAAAGGAATTGTGCTCTGCCCATCCCCAGGGGTTTAAAGATAAACCAGGCAAACATCATCTGGGCATCTATGGTTCAGAGTGGACAAAGGGAGATATGCTTGACCAATCCCAAAAGTTCTATGATTATTCAATGCAGAATTATGGATTATAGCTCAAATTTATTTTTGTTCCAACCTAACCAGTTATTTGTGTAAATTCAGAAAATATTAATGCTAGAGAGTGTCTTTAATTCAACAAAGCAATTCAGTATATAGTCATTTTAAGGGCTAAGCACTAGGCTACCTTCTGAATATATAACAGTCCCTGTCTTGGTGGAATGTCCAGTCAAATTAGGCATACAGTAAACAGAATTAAAACATGTTGGGAAGAGCATCATGACTGCAGTGACCACAAAGTGCTACAGAAGCACCTAGAAGGGATGGCACCCGACCCAGGTGTAAGTGGTCAAGGAACTGCTTTCTGGAGGAAGTTACACCTGAACTGAGGCCTCTAGGGCTACCGGGAGTTCATAAAGTGAAGCGCAGGATGGGAAGCATGGAATGAAAGAGACAAGTGAGAGGACACAAACAAAAGTGAGAGTGTTGGTTTACAAAAATTAAAAATAAAAATGGCAAGAAGTTTAGTGTGACTGTGGAGTTCAGATTAAGAAAAGAAGTAGAAAAAGGTGAGCCTAGGGAGATAAGCAGGTACCAGGTTATGAATAGTCTTGTGATCCATAGTGCACATTCTGAACTTTCGGGGTAAATATGAAGCCATTGAGGGATATTATTAAAAGAAGTGCCATATTGTAAGACTAGCAAATTCTATCTCTTTCTCAATTTCTTCCTTTAGGTACTGGGGTGATGGGGGGAAAAAGCTGCTGAATGTCTTCTTCATAACCATGTTCATCTACTGGAAAATGGCTAAGAAATGGGTGACCATGTAATCTATCATTCACAAATAGTTGTGCTAGAATAAGTAGAAAGTAGGAAGTAGGGTCACCCTAAATTTAAATCTCTTCTGTGACCTTTTGTGCAGCCCACTAGTTTTTTTAATCCTATTGAAAATGTAGAAATCAAATCCAGACTTTCTAATAGTCAGTAAGAATGTGTTCATTTGTAAGACTAAAGGGTTACCATTCTCTTCATAATTAATCGTATCCTCTCTGCTTTTCAGGATACAATCTCCTGTTGTTGGATCATTTATAATTTGTATCTCATTACAATTCATAATTATTTTTATATTATACTTGGGTTTATAAAGTCTTTACTTACTTCATAGTTGTTGGTCTCAGAATTTTTCCTAAAACAGTGTATCTTGGTTTTAATGGATCATTTCTCTAATGTGTAGAGAGCACTTTCAATTATTCCCATCTCTGAGCTGTTAGTAACAGAATTATCAGCCATTAGGTCATAAAAGACAAGAACTATGCTTTCCTAGATGGAATAAGGTACATGTCTGCATACTTTCTAGGTGAAGGAGCCAAATTATGTTATTTTTATTGTTGTTTCTCTCAATTCTCTAACATATACTGTTATCACCACATTACACAACAGGAAAATGAGAAATTGGACAATGGTAGAAGGACTGAAATTTTTATTAGTTTCCAAATTGTCCTTGATTATTTATTATTAGCTGCCAAGTGAAGTTGCTGCTTAGAAATGATTATTTTTTAATAAAAATATTATAACATATGGACATTCATTGTAAAAACAAATTTAATAACACTAAGCTCTCTTTCATTTATTAAAAGTTTCTGAAGACAAATAGTTGTTTACTTATGAATTAAAATGTTACCTTGACCTTGTCATGGAAGTTATCAGTAGAGAGGAGCTTTTTTTGTTGCGAAGTATATTTTTAGGATACAAACTGGAAAAATTGTTGAGACTAAAATGCCATTTCTAAAATTATTTTTGTTTCTAAATATGGAACTATTATTTAAATAAAACATAGCTAACAGATTTTATATTTACTGATCCTCAAATAAAATCGTTTAAAAAATTTTTATTCCTCCTGAATTTTAGCATTCTAGTTATGAAATTAATGAAATTGTTCATATCTATTAATGAAATTAATAATTTCTTTTCCCTTAAATTTCTTTCAAAATTCATACACTAGAATGAATTTTATCCTTCATCTGGGGTTAAGAACATATAAAAATATCCAGTTATGTATAATAAATTTTGGTTTATATTTTAAATGTTCTTTCTTAAACTTAAAGCCACTACTGTGAGTCCCTCTATTTCCTTGGAAACTTCAGTGACTTCCACCCCACTCTTTTTTCAGCCATCCGGGTCTTTGTCTACAGAAATAATAAATGCAAACATTTGTCTAAATTCCATATCCTCTTCTAGCTCTCTCTCTCTCTGTTACTTACGCTCTGCTCAATATTCAACCTTGTAGAGATCTAAGTCTTTTTCTGCAGATTGCTTTATCGTTTGACAACGGTTTGAGGTTTTTTTTTTTCCTTTCCATGTGTTTGTGTGTGTGTGTGTGTGTGTGTGTGTATGCGCGTGCGTGTACATGTCTGTCTGTTATCATTTTCTATTAAATGTGTAGGCAAAGGGAAAGGAGCATTCCCATTGGTGTAAGTTATGTATAATTGATTATACACTCATTCAGCACAGCTGAAGACTCGGTGCTATCGGCTGAAGTCTGCACTGCAGTTGCAAAATGGATGACACCTGAAGCCCAGGAGTCAATGACAGACTGTCATTAGTCCTGAGCACTAGACTCCTTTACGCCCAGTGAGAGACTGAGTTACCCACGTCAGCATGTCAGCACCACTCTGACATGATCCCATAGATTAAATATATCACAAGTCATCAGGAGCAAATTGCTCATCCAGTTGCCCCTTGAAAATTGGACCCAGCCACAGAGCTTCTAGATAACTCCATGGTCACAAATCCTCTGATTTTCTGGTCGACACCATGTGTGGAGTAGAGGAGTGGAGAAACAAGTATGAGAGACCACACATGGTTCAGTCTAGCCTGAAGTATCTTGTCCAGATAGCATTGCCAGCCCCAACCAGTCCCAGGCACCAGACAGGCCTTAGAAAATTCCAAGGAAAGCATTCCAAAGTGTAACAACAGCCTGAAACACAAGGCTTGGAGCAGACTTACTTGCCCAGGTCAAAGGGAGGTACAGAATGCTGGTTTCAAAGAAGGAACATTCTAAAAGCATCTAGAAGGGGATATTCCAAAAGTCCAAGGCAGCTGTCACACTTCCAACCTAGCCTCAGAATCCAACAGCTTTCTTTCTAATTTTATTGGAAACAAGAGTATGACTGTGGGCAGACCAGAAGCAAGGGAAGGAGAATCAGACTCCACCTCTTGATGGGGGTGGTCAGGACCACATTGCAAAAGAGCATGTAGGATGGGTGATACTGATGCTACCACCTTTGGAAAATACACCATAACTTTAATTTTACTCCATAGCACTAACAGTGTTTACTGTAATTGCCTATCCACTTCTCTATATTCTCCACCAGACTATCAAATAATTGAATAACTAAATACTAACACTTATGCTCTTCACTCCCCTTGATCCTATTGATGGAGGCAGTTAGTATGAGGAAATGAAAACAAATGTCTGAAAATCAATTAGTAATCAAATTCTACTGACTGATATGCAATTAATCACCTTTTTAAATGTCTAAAAAGTACATAGTAAAATTGTTTTTTGATTTTATGAGAAAAATCAACTTCTGTGGAGAGCTTTGTCAAATTCAGCCCTTTGCCATAAAGCATTTGCATAATATTCAAATCTCGTCTATGCTTAGTTCAATATAACACAACAAGGAGAACACAGAAGATAAACCTTTGAGCAGAGAAGTGTGTATGCCAGGAATGGTATTGCTTCCCAATGCCCGTGGAAGGAATGTGAATGTATCCTGAGAGTAAGGAATTGAGCTGCTTTAATAACAAAGAAGAAATTAATAGCTTTAATCTGTTTATCTATTCTCATTCCAGTCTGCTCCATCTTATCATGTCTGAAAGTTTTCAGCCTCAAAAAAAAGTACAGTACTTTATGAGTCTGTCATCTTTTGCTAATCTTCAGATGCTGAAAATCATTTTAAATCCATTCTTGTCATTTTGGATTTGCATAAGTGTCTTGAAAGAAAAGCCTAAAAAGGCAAAGGCTGATTTAGTGTGAATGAACATGCCATAAACCATTTCAAACCTTATATCATTCATGTAAATCTTTCATGATTTAAAATTTTTCAACTTGCCAATAACAAGTATTCCAGTGTCTGGCTCGATGCAATAGCAAAGGCTGAGAAGGCATTTTCATTAAAATCTTCTCTCCTGAGACACTTTTAAGTTTGGGAGAGGGTGGGAAAAAGCAACCCTCACTTCAGCCTGGAATTTGCAGCCTTGATCTAAACACATGATGTGCTAGTTGAGGGCATAAGAAAATTCTACAAGGCTTCATTAAAATACCAAAGGTAAATAGGTTATTTGCCAGTCAGACAAGGATATATTTTTGATATTTAAATTCTGTCTATATCCAAATCAGTTTGGTAAACATGTTTAATTTTGTCAAGTAATTGATTGAAAATCTCTCTTATAAATTTGGAACTTAGCTTAACTCAATCAGCCCTACTGTTTTTCAAAGTGAGCATGGTTGTAGACCATCATTCACACAGTAGCTTGCAATAGAGTCAAATCTCTAAGTTATTTGTCAACACTTGGCCCACAAAAAAAGCATCTGGGCTCCTAAATAACAATTTTTATCAAACACAAGTCATCTATTCATGAATTAGTCTAATTCAGACCATACCAAAATCTTCACTTTAATTTGTGCAATGAAGAAATGACCATTACAGTTTCAACTAAATTTTTAAAAACCCCAAGCTTTAAGTGGCTTAAAGGCATCACTCTGACTTTCCCATTATATAACTGACTGAGCCACCCAGGTGACCCTGGAATTTCTCTTTTTAAACATTGGGACAATACATGGGTCAGGTCAATCTCATTCTTGATTTTGGCTCAGGTCATGATCTCAGGGTTCCTGAGATCAAGCCCCATATTGAGCTTCACAAGGACAACACAGAGCCTGCTTGGGATTCTCTCTCTCTCTCCCTCTCTCTCTCTCTCTGCCTTTCACCCCCATCAAAATAAGTAAATAAATACTTTAAAAAAGAGAAAAAGAGACTTCATAAAAGAAAGTAACTAAAAAGAAAACCCACAGAAATTTGGCAGATACTAAGAAACAGACAATCCCTAAAATTATATATATATAATATATATCATATACATATATATATTATATATAAATGCTATTCTTAAACCTCAACTAAAAATATAAACTATTATCATTGAGGATAAAGGATGAGAATTTCATTTCTAATGCCTGTGACTCAGAACAGCACTGTACTGTGCTTTTAAAGTTCTAATTGATGGAAGTTGTTCAGTTCTGTTTAGAGAGGAAGCCATTAGCTAATGTCCTACACCTGTTTGCAGAGACTATGGTGAGCACTGGAGACACTGAGCCTAATGAGGCTGATTCTCCCCTCTGACAATGCACAGAGCAGGCTCCTACACAGTTTGTATTAAGGACTGCAAGAAGGAAAGAGCCCAAAGCAGCTCTTTCACGTGAGGGGTCACAGGAAATACCATTAGAAGCATATTTTGGGATGAATTGTTCTTTTCACATTTTCCAATGTAAAAGCCACACATATACACAACAAAGATACTACATTGACTGATGACTTGTCTTCTAAATTCAGACAATCCTTACGCTCTGCCCCCACTCCCAGCGCTGTGTCCTATTTCCACCAGAGACATCTTGAATGCTACTATTTAGAGTGACAAAAACATGCAATGTCTAACCTGAGCATCTGTAACATTTAAGCAACATATCCAATCCAATCTCTTATTGACTCTCCCACATACCTGAATTCTCCACAGCATTTTCCTCAAAACTCTCCCAGATAATGGTGGTTATACAGCCTTGTGAACCACAGAATTGTATATTCTTTAGAATGATGAATTTTATGGTATGTCAATTATATCTTAACTTTTTAAAAAAGAAAGAGGTAGGACCCCAAGATACAGATAAGAGCCATCAACAAA
Source organism: Cryptoprocta ferox (assembly GCA_028646485.1). Classification (NCBI taxonomy): domain Eukaryota; kingdom Metazoa; phylum Chordata; class Mammalia; order Carnivora; family Eupleridae; genus Cryptoprocta; species Cryptoprocta ferox. The sequence continues at coordinate 47,660,453 of CM053560.1, read as the reverse complement.
TAGGTCAGTGATTCCTTAGGAAGCCTAAAAATATTTCAATGCATATTCTACAATCTCATCACTAGAGTCGCTGGCACAGCAGTCCTGGCAGATGCCCTAGTAGCTTGCATTTCAGCAAGCACCAGAAGTGATCCTGATGGAGGTGGTCTGCAGGGCACCTTTGGAAAATGCTACTATTTCTGCACACGTAGAAAAGAATGCTCACGAATGAGAACTGGAGCAGAAAGAAAGAAGGACGGAATTGTAGTGGGGGGATCACTTTCACTCATAAATAATCAGTGCTTGCTGATTAATAGGAATTCACTATCAGGGCTCAAATGTCTACATTAAAACAGTTATTAGGAGAGATTCTTCTGATTCCAAATAAGTGACATCAATGAGAAATGGTAGGCATCAGCTTAGGTTAATGGGTAGACCTATGTTGGCAGGCAGACCTTTCTTCTTCCCCTCAAAACACACCACATAGGTGACTTCCTACTTTCCCATGCCTAGGGCCAGCTCTGTTCTCACATATTAGCCTTTTGACATTCCAAAGACCCGGATCTGACATCCCGAGTTCTGTAAAATATTGACTCTAAAACCTTTTGTCAACTAACTATGAAGGTCATTAAATGCTTACTAGACTTCAGTGTAGTCTTCTTTCCCTCAAGAAAGAATAAAACAATCTGGGCAGGTTAATGTGTACCAGTCCTGGAAGATTTGAAGCTAGTAACAAGACTTTCATTGAAGGCTTGGTATGACTAAGTGGGGTTATTTGAATTATATGTTATGTAAATTTGTCTTAAGAGACATTTAAATGAGTAATAGAGCTGCTTTCTTCTTCTGCCATGTAGGTGAATTTTAAGTTACTCTTTTAATATCATTACAAAGGCAATGAAGAACAATACATATTCCTGCTAATACTAATGTTAGGGCCATTAAGTTATTAATTACATATCTAGAGTATATATAAAATGTTGCTAGCTTGCTTATATATAGCAAAGATATCATTCTTTCTAAAATATCTAACAGTACTTAATATAAATCTAGAGCATAATTTCTAATCACCCTTAACATATTGCCTTTATAAAACACACTCTACCATGGTGGTTTGTCCTTTGAGATTCCAACCGTAAAAGAAAAAAAATGTAGAAACAAATTTCAAGACAAACCTTACACCTTCTAAAAAGTACTGAAATCCAACTCTGAATCAGAAAGACCAGTATTTTAACACAAAACTTTGTTAATCATAAGTTAGTTTTGTTACACTCTTTTATCTTTTTTTTTTAAGTTTATTTATTTTGAGAGTTGGAGAGAGTGGTGAGAGAGATAGGGAGAGAAAGAGAGAGAAAGCAAGTGGAGAAGGGACAGAGGGAGAGGGAGAGACAGACAGAATCTCAAGCAGGCTTCACACTCTCAGCACAGAGCCAAGTGCAGGGCTCAAACTCATGAACCACAAGATCATGACCTGAACCGAAACCAAGAGCCGAATGCTTAACAGACTGAGCCACTCAGGAACTTCTTGTTCCACTTTTTTATTTTTTTAATTTTTTTAACGTTTATTCATTTTTGAGACAGAAATAGAGCATGAGTGGGGAAGGGGCAGAGAGAGAGGGAGACACAGAATCCAAAGCAGGCTCCACGCTCTGAGCTGACAGCACAGAGCCCAATGCAGGACTTGAACTCACAGACTGTGAGATCATGACCTCAGTGGAAGTCGGACACTTAACCTACTGAGACACTCAGGTGCCCCCTTGTTCCACCATTTTAAAAGAACTGAATGTATTTATTAAAAGTCCTTTGAGATGGAAATTTTTAATACTTTTATCAATTCAAATTCTTTCCTATATCATTTCCCTACTCACCTTCTTCCTTGCTATTAACCGACCCACTGAATATTAATCCCACAGTTTGGAATCATGGTACTAACACAACCTATTTTCTCTGCTCTCCTTAGCTATATTGTAGCATTGAGCTGTATCCATTATCACCCTCTCAGATTAAGTGCTACACCACTTAAATTCTAACATCAGCATTGTTAGCCTGGATTTGAAGTCTTGGCAATCATGATAAAAATACCAACTCCTAGAATGCATATGATACTTGATACTTTTCAGGGACATTTATTCCACAGAAATGACTGAGCAACTTCTAAGAAGTTCAGCATTGTACTTGGCATTATAGATACCCAGACCAATAAGACACAAGCTGTCTCCTCAGGGACATGGTCTAGTGAAGATTACTGATGCTTTAGCACCAAGATGTACTAGTGTACTGTGCTATGATGAATATATATAATAAACATGTAAACAATGAAGAGAGCAGTTATTCCTACATGAATTAAAGAGAAGGACTCCTGAAAACTCATTCCAGAAAAGACAAAGCTAAATGTTAAAAATAATAAGCAATCTTGTATCCAATGATAAAAGAGGATGTTACAATCAGAATTACACAAAGAAACAAATGGCATATTCCAAGTAAGCTAATGTATAGGGAATTGATTGACAAAGATCATTCATTTCTGAATAACTAGCTTCTACACTTAAATAACCACTTGACAACTTTCAAGAGCCAATACTACTTGTATAGTTAATAAGAATAAATGCCATCACGTAAGTATCTACCCTGGGTCAAGCACCCCGTTAACAATACTTTTAGAAAAATAGGTATTCATTCATTCATTCAGTATAAATTCAATGAGTCCCTACCATTTTCCAGGCATTGTTTAAGTCCTGGAATGATAGTGATAGGTATAAAGAAAAAAATAACGTGCTTAATGTGGCCATGTAATGGTGTAAGGGGGGGCTATTTTAGGAAAGGCCTCTCTTAAGGGAAAACATTTGAGATAAACATGAGTCATGAAAAAGAGCCTGACTTGCAGGACCAAGAAAGGAGCATTCTGGATGGAGGGAGAGTTAAAAGTATAAACTGCAGAATGAGTCTGGCATATTCAAGAAATAGGCAGAAGGCTTCAGTGAGGGACATGGAACAGGCAAAGGAGTTCTGGGTAGAAGGGATGCCATTGGTTGATGTCTTAGAGGCGAGCAAAAACTAAGTCATGTTGGGCCTTATGGGCCATGTTTTCATTTCATCTCCTTTAGAGTAAAGTAAGATTGTCACTTGCTCTATTAGTATGGGTAGTAAGTGGCAGAGTCCATATTTAAACCATGCTTATCTGACTCAGCCTATTTCGCTAGACTAAGAGAAAAAGATTCTGTCATTTTATTGAGTTTCATTCCTACCTAGAAACTGTAGGCTGAAATTGCTTTAAGAAGACAGTATAAAAGTGGGAGACCATATAGGCTAGTGATTTTTGTACTGCTACACATAACACTGGTATCACATTCTTGACACTCAAATCCTGCAATTGCAAAAGCTATTTCACTATATTGATGGAACAGTAAAAGATGATGCCTAAGAAAGTTCTAATTATATTCCAAAATAAATAAGGAAATGTTCAAATGTGACATATGATCATCTAGCTCACAACAGAGCTCAATTAAATTTTCTGTGATTCAGGTTAAAAGAGATACATTAAAACCCTAAGGTATCATTTATATAATGAGAATTTCTTCTGGTTACCCTGTTGGAATCTGGAGTCTCTAAGATGCACTCATCTGCTAGGTGAATTTCAACACTGTATTTGAATTAGGTGATTGCATTGAAAAAAAACTGTGATTGCTACATTTTCCAGCTCAGAAACACATTGGGGGATGGATTGGTACAGGATGGGTATGGAATGAAATGATGTAAAAGGTAGGAAATTATAGGGTATTAAGCAATTGAAACTCATCTGAATAAAAGCAAAAGCAGTTTCAGTGCAGTGTGAATCATTAAGTCAGCACTGAATGTCACTGGTTACTATAGGAACTTGGGTAACGGAAAATGAAAACAGCTGGATTTATGACTCCCATAAATGTGTTAAACAGCTGTCTACTCACTGCCAATGAAGACTGTGGAGAGTGGTAAATGGTGAGACTTTTACATACAAGTAGGTTGAAAGGAAAATGAATAAATTGATAAATCTTTACATTTAAGACACCGATTAAATGTTGTATTAATGAATGACCAAAAATAATTTTCAACCACCAGTTTATCATGAGAATTAAGAAAATCATAAAGCTTCGATATATATTTTTTCAATTGTTGTATTGAGTTGAATTTGGTCTCCTACAAAACAAACCAGCAAAGCTTACTGTCAGCTAGCCACGCTCCAACAACTGCCTCAGATAACTAAAGAAATGTAAAAGTGATGCATAGCATAACATATACAGATGGCGAATCACTATGTTGTATACTTAAAACTAATGTAAATAACGTTGTGTGTCAACTATAGTATTAAACAAGTGATTATTGTATACAATATTAATTATAACTTAGAAAAGCAAAAGATCTATTCTAAACCACAATAAACTACACATATTAATGTAATTGTATAAATCACAAAGGAGTGTTTCTCTCAAGTTTGCTATGCTCTTGATTTCCTTTCTTCTATCCCCAGATTCACGGCTGAATTCAGGATCTCATTTGCTTACCCATGGGCAATTGCAAAAACCACCTAAAACTGTTTTATTGAAGCATTCTCCTCCAATACATTCTCCACACTGCCATCTGGGTCATCTTTCTAAAACATCGCTTCCTGCTGAAACGCAGGATTCCAAAAACCTACAGGATATAAGCAAAACTGCTCACTTGTGCATGCATGTGTTTTGGAACCTGGATACAACCAAGATTTTTAGTTTGGTCCTTTAAGGGTGAGATGACAATTAGATGTGAGGTGCACACTGGGATACCTTTGACTGTGAAAGAAGGAGCTACAAATAATTACCCTGGGACAGCAAACATAAACAAACTGTCAAGGTAAACCAGGAAATACGATTACTTTATTTAAGAGTCCACACAGAAGACTTTTTAACATTTTCTTAACTTTCCCCAGATAAGTCAGTTTCTCTCTCTTCTGTGTTCCCAGAGTACTTGGAATGTTTCTCTATGTAGCAATTTCACATAGTTTTATGGGCATCCTTTTCATAGCTATTTCCCTCCACTAGGTTCACATGCCCAAGAAATCAAAGATGCATCTTTGCATTTTGAGTACCAGGTACAAACCATATACTTACAAGGTGTGTAATAAGGTGTTTCTTGAGGTAAATTAACATTCAAGCAGAGGCCTGACTTATTTAGAAGTAGTAATATTGGAACATGAAACAAATATCAGATAGAGATCCAATCACCCAGATGAATCTATAAAATTCTGTTGCATAGGAACTCTGAGTATTCATCCCAAAGGAGAATATTTTATATAAATAGTTGACATTGCCGATCCACAATTATTACATAGGATTTGATATTTGTATTTATTCTTTGAGATGAAAGAAAACTTTGCATTCTCCCTTTAAATGGCAATGTGTGAATATAAAATTTAAAAAAAAATTTTAATCTTGATTAAGAATGCTTTGCACCATGTTAAATAGTATTTGTTATGGTTCCAAACGCATCTCTTCCTAGTCACACCAGGACTTTAACATTCCTTCTCAAATTTTTACTAAGGTATCATCCTGCAATTATTCTGTTCAATTGATTAAGATAGTTTCCACTTTACTCCTTACAATCCCTCCTCTCCTGCATGATGTTTCCCACATAAGAACATCACAACTGATTCTGCATGATCACCATAGCATAGCAGAAATAAGTGAACAAAATATGTAGCTGGAAGAAAAACATCTATGTCCCCAAATCGTATATTATCAGGGATCCTGAAGAAAACTGCTCAGATTTTCAAGTCTATTTTCTTATTTTGCAGAAACACATACTTGATTTTTTAAATATTTGATTTAGAAGGATATAAAATAAATGCCTTAAAATGAGAACATAAGGATGTGTATTCACAGGATAACCTTGCATTCTTAGTTTAAGTAACTTTATAGCAATCTGCATGGGACAAATGATCTTTTCTAGTAAAATATAAGGAGAGCACTCTCCTCTGAAATCTTGCAAACCCTCACCCTAAGTAGAGCCCCAGTCATCTTTTAGAAATCCCAAGACAGCCTCATCAGCCCCGAGATTCAGCCATACATACATCACCAGGTTTCCTCAGTCTATTACTCAAAAACAAATGTTATCAAATATACATGAAGCCAGTTATTTTTTGTTCATCTTCACCTCCAACATTCTTGGTCACATTTCCTTACTACTCTGCATTTTCTCTCTCCTGTTTCCTCCCACTATCTTTCTTTTGATAAAATTTTATCATGAAAAAAATATTTATTGCAGAAAACTTAGAAAATATTTTAAAAGTAGAACAAGGGGCACCTGGGTGGCTCAGTTGGTTGAGTGTCCGGCTTCGGCTCAGGTCATGATCTCGAGGTTTCATGGGTTTGAGCCCCGCGTCAGGCTTTGTGCTGACAGCTAGCTCAGAGCCTGGAGCCTGTCTTCAGATTCTGTGTCTCCCTCTCTCTCTGACCCTCCCCTGCTCACCCTGCCTCTCTCTCTCTCAAAAATAAATAAAAGATTTTAAAAAATAAAATAAATAAAAGTAGAACAAATATCATCCACAGGAATATCAATATCCATACAGATACTAACATCCAGATACACTGATATATATATATATATATACATATATATATATATACACACACACACACACACACATACATACACATCAGTATGAGTATATGTATATACATACAGTATACATCAGCATATATATATATATACACATACAGTATATATCAGTATATATATGCATACAGTATATATACACATGTATATATTCATTTATATACATATATATGCATACACACACACATATATATACATATATATACATATATAACATTCATTGTTTGCCTCATCCAGAGTCACATCCTCTAGAAACTTCCCCTGTCCATAGCCCCAACCCATGGGGCAGAACCAGAGGTCTTGCTTACCACATGACCCTGTGCTCCTGGTTATAACTGATTAAATCAGTAGGGCAATTCTTAATTGGCCAAAAAATCAATTTCACTGGCTTCACCCTTGGTCTCAAAAATCTGAGTTACGATCCAGAGAGACTGATGATGATAATGGTAGTTACTACTGATTTATGTGTTATACAGGCAGATAAAGGGGGATGGAGGAGATAGAAAGACACACAGAAGCTAAAAATAAGAGAGACCATCCAGTCCTTGAGAGGCACAGAAATTAGGACATCAACCCCCAGTAGCTACTCAGTGCTGGTTCCCATGACTTGTGGCAATAATTTAATCAATCCCTGATCTGCAAAAGTGTTCTTTGTATCTTATAATAATTCCTCGCCCTTCTTATTGAGCTTTTATTCTTCTATCATTGTTACTATGACATATACATAACCAATTGTTTGTATAAATGTTAAAAAAATGGTGCCAATATATTTTGTTTTGTGACCAACTTTTTCAGTGAATACATCTTGAGGCAGTATATGTTGTCAAATATTCTATATTTTTATGACTACATCATTCTCTACCATATAATATACCATCATTCATGTAACCAATGCCTTGCTGAAGACATTTAGATTCTAATCAATGTTTTATTATTGAAACTCCATCCTTTCTCCTTCAGCCTTTCCAGAATCGCTTTACTGTTATAAATACCCCTTCTGATACACTAAGCCTTTACAAAGACTAGTTTCTACTGTTGTGCTTAACTCCCCAAGAGGAGCTGTGTAAGTTCCAGGGGGTTGACGGTAGGGTGTCAGGAGTTTCAGACCATTACCCATCCATTCTTGTGAAGGCAAAATAACAAAGTAACAAGAGACTAGGAGCCAGACTGCATAACTTGGTTCAAATCCCAGCTCCACCATATGCTAGCTATGTAATCTGAACCAAGTTACATAACTGCTCCAGACTCAGTTTCCTCATCTGATAAATGGAGATAATAATGTGCATGCATTGTAGAGTTGTAAATGATGAGTTATAGCTGATCAAGCACTTAGTGTACTCTCTGGCACACTCTAATGTTAGCTATTAATACTATGAGAATTTCTTCAACTCAGATTTACCTATGTGTTATAGACAGCTTTAGCCCCCTCATTGACAGAGTACTTTAGATACTTTCAAAGTTTTCTTTTTCAACTTATAGTTATAATAATCCCAGGAAAATTTAACTTCCATGAAATATCATTTATCATTAAATTTATTTTAAGTTTTTTAATGTTTTATTTATTTTTGAGAGCATGCAAACAGGGAGGGGCAGAGGCAGAGGACCCAAAGCAGGCTCTGCACTGACAGCAGCGAGCCCAATGTGGGGCTCAAACCCATAAACCACAAGATCATGACCTGAGTCTGACCAAAGTCCAATGCTCAACCTAATGAGCCACCCAGGCAACCCTATCATTAAGTTTAAACTAAATTTAACTTACTACAATCTAATTTTCTACCTTATATTTATTACAATCCTAGGAAAATTGGATTTCCATGAAGCCTCCAAAAACCTCATCTCACAATTTCTAAGCTGCCTTTACTCCGACAATTTTCATTTCAGTTCACTTTGAGTGTCTTCTTCTCAAGGCCACAGGCATGTGATCACCAAAAACTACTCCACCTAAGAAACCATCAACCATTCAAAGCCACATCTCTCAGAGCAGTCAACCTAAGACAAGGGCAACACATAAGATCACTTTCAACCTGGAACCCTTCTATTTACATATATCCTTCTTTAATTCTATTTTCAGAAAAGAAGACTAAATGGTCCCCTTCCTGCTCAAGGCAAATTCCCTACATGAATCTTCTTCCTTTCTCCTCCTCCTTCAGGATTTTGCTTACTTTGTAATGACAACTCAAATTCTTTTATATGCAACTTATTTTCTAATCTGCCATGTCCTTCCCTTCACCTGAAAACAAACTCAAGTCTATCAAAAATAAAAAGTTTCCTTGTGCCTTTTGTTCATCTCTAGATCCTGCCCAGATAATTTTTCCATGTCTTATCCAACCTTCTTAGGAAGAAATCTACATATTATGCTTCCACTTCCTCACCTCCCATTCACTAATTCAATATTACATTTATTCAACAAAACTGACTACATGCTCCTGAATTCATGCCAGTTAACCCATTTCTAATCACCCAAGAAATCTTAATTGCCAAATCCACAAACATTTCTCAGCCTGTTTCTTTCTGGACTTTCTCTGCTGTTTTGGAGGATTGGTTACTTCATCAATTTTCATTCCATGTGTTAACATCCTGGTTTTTAAAATTTTCTTTCTACCCATTCTCAAAAACAAATTGCACTGGATGGAGTTAAACAGGCAAGGAAGACTTTATTCAAGACTACTGCAATAGAGAAGAGAGACTGAACTCCACTGAAAAGGAAAATTTTTAAACAATGGGGTGAGCTAATGGAAGAGTACTGGAAGAATTTAGGTGGGGAGATTAGTCAATGTGATAAGGCCAATTGTGTTTGCTAATTGGGGTTTATGAACATTAGGCTCCTATTCTCCCCCAGAGACTGGGAGATAGGGACACTATCTTTCTTGATGATTGCATTTGAAAGGGATGCCCCAGGTTTTTGAGAAAGGTATTCCTGAGTTATAAGACTGACAAGAGGCTGAGAAAACATTTCCATCTCAAAAAGACAAAAAAAAAAAAAGTGCAACTGTAAGTTTTTGTAAATGGAAGAAAAGGAAGTTCAGAAGTCTATAGTCAGGAATAAACCTATCTAAAGTGTAGCCAAGCTAAGTGAAATGTTAAGTCTACACTGATCCCTCTGTGCTGTGTTTTCCCCTCTTCCCTTGTTCTTCTTCTTAAATGCTGGGGTCCTTCACAGTTATTCTTTTGCCCACTGCTCTTTTTACTCACTACGTCCTCCTAGGAAAACTTGACCATCTCATGGCTTTAGTTATCACCTGGTATGTATCCTCAACAACTTTTCTCATTCCTTGCTAACCCCAAATCACAAATTTATCTCTCAAATATTTCCCAAACTCACCCTGTTATGTTAATTCCTACTATAATTTCTTACCTCAATCATTGCTACAGCTTCTTAAATCAGTGAGTGCCCTCCTAGGAGTCCCCCTTCATACAGCTGTCAACTATCTATCTGAGATGAAAACCTAACATGTCACTCCATAGCTTAAAGTTCTTCAGATCCCCCAAAGAATCAAAGGACAAAGGCTTTCTGACATAGACAGCAGACAGGCCTCCACAACCAGGTCTCTACAGCCTTCACTCTCAAAATTTTGCCCTATGCATGCAGCGTTGTCTCTCATCTCCAATCTTTTGCTCATATTTTTCTCTGTAATTTTCCTATTCTCTCAACAAACCAAATCCAGCTTATCCAGTAGATCAGCTTAACTGTCACTTTCCCCAAAAGTCCCTGATTCCCTCTAATTGGCTAAAGTGCCCTCTATAATGCTGCAAAGGTAACACTCTGCACTTGTGTGTGTGTGAGTGTGTGTGTGTATTTCCCACTAAACATGAACTCTTTACAAAGGCTTCATCTTTTCCATTTTTATATCCCAGCAAAAAAGCACAATGGCTAGTACATAGATGTTTAATAATTGGTTTTTGATGTATTCATTAACTGAGTGACCAAGTAAAATTAGGCCTCCTTCCATTTACTTAGAGATATTTTTAATGCTCACAACCAGATTCTAAAGAAAGCAAGTACTTCCAAACATAGAGATATATGCATTTATTACCAAGCAGGCCTAACATTTTCTTAAAACCTGTATTATAGGTTTTAATCCTAACTCTATGACATTTTAAGTGCTTTAACCATACATTGTATAAACATCTCTTGGAAGGAGGGGGCATGTTTGAACATATCCAAAGGCCAAAGTCACGAAACCTGATAGTGGACTTTAGGCAATCAGAATCCTCCAAAGTCATAACAACATACCAGCTGGTTCAGCAGTGAGCCTCCAGTGCCATTCTTAAAAATGAAGAGAAGGGGCGCCTGGGTGGCTCAGTTGGTTAAGCGTCCGGCTTTGGCTCAGGTCATGATCTCATAGTTCGTGGGTTCCAGCCCCGCATCGGGCTCTGTGCTGACAGCTAGCTCAGAGCCTGGAGCCTGCTTCAGATTCTGTATCTCCCTCTCTCTCTCTGACCCTCCCCTGCTCATGCTGTCTCTCTCTGTCTCTCAAAAATAAATAAAAAAAATTAAAAAAAAATTTAAAATAAAAACAATAAAAAAAAAAAAATGAAGAGCAAAGGGGTGCCTGGGTGGCTCAGTTGGTTAAGCAGCCAACTTTGGCTCAGGTCACGATCTCAAGCCCCGCAACAGGCTCTGTGCTGAAAGCTCAGAGCCTGGAGCCTGCTTCGGATTCTGTGTCTCCCTCTCCCTCTGACCCTTCCCCGCTCATGCTCTGTTTCTCTCTGTCTCAATAATACATAAAACATAAAAAAAAAAAAAACTTAGAAAAAACGAAGAGCAAAAAGCTCACTGGTTTTACATTCTGCTTCGGCAAGGTGAAGGATGCTTCAAAAATATTTCAGTTAATCTAAATATTTTTCAAACCACTACTTTCACCACCATATTTCATTGACATCCATTATGCTAATTAATAAGCCATTAATTCTGCCAATGAAAACCCATTCTTAAATGTGCTAATTACCTCATCTTTGGTGCTAGAGATAAAGGAAACTAAAGCACTTATAACAGTGCCTCTGGAGTGTGACCTTGCTAATTTAATGCTAGCTGACCACCCTTGGAGTGTGAATATTGGATTAGGGCAACTGACTGCCCCTCTGTGCAGATTAAAGCTAACTAATGCACATTTACATCACACTGTTTACTGAAGTATTATAAAGTAGATTATGGACATCATAACAGCCACCATCTAACATATATGTAAACTCTATGAATACAAGAATTCCCAAACCCTGGTTTAGCTCTTCCATAGAATGAAAAAATTGTGGTCCTAGATTTATTCTCTAACTGATTCTGTATGCATGTTACAAATGGTCTCTACAATCAATATTTAAAAGGAGAGAAAAGGAAGTATATTTGATGTACCTGTCCAAATGTTTAGCACTACACCTCAGAGGAAAATGTTTCTTCATGTCTTTATTATGTCATCAGCTTATGACCTGGAGTATAAAGATAAATTTCTCCAAAGTGCTTCTTTTTATTAACAAGAGAAAAAAATAAGAACTTTCAGCATTCCAAGATACAATGCCTTCTTCTTTAATGTCATAATATTAATCTTTACCTCTGCAATGGTGATGAAAAACATGTAGCATTATTGTTGTCTAGACTAGAAAAAGACATATTAGCAAAGATAATCTAAGGGAGATTGCACTGTATCATGAATCTAAAACCTGCAATATTAATACAGTTCACAAACCTGTAGGATAAAGATATAATTTTCTTCTGGAAGTCAAAACATCATAGATCAACACATGGTGCAGCTTATTGAAATACATTTTGATATATCTTCCTTCTATTTATCTTGGATATGAATGCTAGTCAATTTCATATCTCAAATATGGTTTTCTGTGTCCTATGCTTGAAATAGTATGGGTGACAAGGAAAGACTTCTGAATGTTAAATACTAAATCTTTGTTCAATTCTTATAAAGGTACAGAATGACAAAAAATGGACTCAAGAACAGGAGAAAATGTGGACATATTGAGGTAGTTTTAATTCTCCATGCCACTATAATGGTGATATACAATAGGTGTTACATATTAAAAATTATTTCACCTCAACTTTGTATAACTTCAATAGAGTTTGGTCAAAAACCTTTAGTCTTGTTTTTATGTGACCTAAAGTCTTCTTTAGTATATAGAGTCCATTTGCTCTGGAATACTCTCTAAATTCATCAAGCTAGTAAATAGGTTTTTCATTCAGGGCTGTCATTAGTGGGAATGACCATTCTGGGTCTCTGTCTAAAATACTAATATCAAAAATTCAGCTCATCTATTCAAAGTAAAATTATGATGTAAGCAATTATTTTAAGTAGGATTTACCCTACCAAACTTTTTTTTTAAAAATGGGGGTGGGGGCTAGCTTTGTTTTACAAATGCAAGAACTATTGCTCTTAGCATTCACCACCTCCTTTGTTCTATTTCCTCATCATTATACTCTACAGCTATCCATGGGCATACATAGATTCTCACAAGTGAAACCTTTCCTGAGCTTACCCATTCCCAACACAATACAGTGTTCAAACCTTCCCATTTCTCATTCCATTGAAATGTGCTCCCTGCACCTCATTTCCTCTTGTCCTAGATATCCATTAGGAAAGCAAATGAACTAATTTACACTGTGCTATTTGTTATAGCTTGAATGGTTGTGTCCTCTCAATATTTATATGTTAAAATCCTAACTCCCAAAGGCAATTGTATTAGGAGATAGAGTTGGGGGCAAGTGAATGGGTCATGAGGGCAGCACTCTCATGAACAGTATAAATGCTCTTATAAAATAGACCCCACAGAGCTCTCTGGCCCTTTTTCCATGTGAAGGTGAGCACCCACCTAACACAGAATCTGCCAGCACCATAATCTTGGACTTCCCAGCCCTCACGGTGAGAAAGAATTTCTGTTGTTTATAATCCACCCAGTCTATGGCATTTAGTTATAGCAGTCCAGACTAAGACATCATTAATATAATAGCTTAATAGAGAATCCTCTAAGAACCATATCTGAATATTAATATATTCATTATTCAACAAATATTCATGGAGTGCCTCTAATGTTCTAAACATTGTTCTAGTCTAGACCATTAAGAGTACCTCAGTGAGGGGCACCTGGGTGGCTCGGTCAGTTAATTGTCCCACTTTGGCTAAGGTCATGATCTCACAGTTCATGAATTCAAGCCCCACGATGGGCTCTGTGCTGTCCCTGGAGCCTGCTTCAGAATCTGTGTCTCCCTCTCTCTCTATCCCTTCCCCCCTACCCTCTTTCAAAAATAAACTTTTTTTAAAAAAAAGGAATGCATCAGTGAAAAATATCAGTGAAGAAAGTGATCTGGAGTTTACATTCCAGCAAGAAGAGAGACAATAGAAGTATATTCATATATTAAAAGGCAGTTAGTATTATGGGAAAAAGTTTTTAAAAAATGAAACAGCATAAGGGGATCAGTAGTGCAGAGAGAGGGAAAGGATTACAATCAGTGAATAGTGACATAGGACCAGTGATCTCAGGGAGATGAGGTACAAGGTATTTGGATATCTAAGGGAAGTGCATTCCTGGCAGAGAGGCCCTCAGGGAGGAGCAGGCCTGGTATGCTTGAGGAAGGGCAAAGAAGACCACATGGCTAAGCAGAGTGAGCCTGGAGAAGAATAGCAAGAGAGCAGCATCACAAAGAAAAGGGAGAAGGAACAGAGGGGAAACACCAGATTATCTAGGGCCTGTTAATAAAAACCTTATGAACTTAACCTATCATGGTCAGACACACCGTAGAAATTCCAGTTCAAACTGCATATTTACTTCCTTCATTCACTCAGTAATTTTTGAGTGCCCAGTGAGTGTTAAGCATTATGTGATGTGCTGAGGACTCAAAAGTAGAAAGGCTGCCTTTGGACAGTTTATAATTTAGCAGAACGACAAAACAGCCCATTATAGCACAAAGTAATATAATGGGAATATTTATAAGACACACTCAGAGTAGAAGAGAAATAGCCCACTATGGAGTAGAGCAGATAAGACAGGAAGTGGTGAGTCAGGAAAGGGCAGGCAGTACTTGAGCAGAGATGAGCTGAGCAGAAATTTAGGTGTCTTATATGGGAAGGGCATTCTAGGCACAACAGATAGATAAGCAAGTCACGAAGTAATAAAAAGGCATAATGTTTCTGGGTATTATAAACAGTTCAGTAGCTTCCCAGCAAGAGAATGTCTTGTCTCATAAGCATCAGAGTAATGCATGTTCTTTCCTATCACAGTGCCCTGTCTTGATGGGCAAATTGGTTGGGGGTCCTTAATAGGAAGAATGGCAGAACTAGCCACCCACAAATTTTCATTCCAGTTCAAGTACACAAGGTTACATGGTCCCTTATGGGGTTCTTGCAATTACAAAGGCATCTCACCCAAATGGAGACAACTGTGCAGGACACATCTGAGCCTCCCCGGGTCCTGCAATCAGAGAATGTGGCAATTCATTAGCATGGCATCCTCCTCCTCAAGGTATGGTTGCTCACATAAACTTTCGTTCTAAAAAGTCCACTGGATGAGTATTATCTGCTCCCATTTTATGTTACAATAGTGGGGAAATGGTTTTAAATTACTGAAACAACTTGTTTCTTTGTTTTAGGCTATCTTTAACATTCTTCTCTGGAGTAGATAGAATTTAGCTTAAGAAAGTTCAGTAACAGGTCATTTTTAGTATTCATCAAAGATAGCCATCAGAGCCTAGAGGAGGATGGGAACTGTTAAGATGAAGAAAAGCCCCTGGAACTGTCAGCAGAGTGAAGCCTCAGGAGAAGGATGTCAGCAAAGGAGTCCTCATGACCAAATAACCAAAGATTCTTAAGAACTATGACATCTAATATTCAATTTTAAGCAGTTTTTCTTAAAATGACACTGATCCTTTCCCTACCCACCTCTACTATGCACCAGGAAAAGAAAAGAGTAGCATCCATTTATAGGAGAAAGCTATGGGGAAAGAGCAAAATTGACAGACAAGGTACAACAGCAATTAGAGTTTCAAGAATAGACCGGAAGAATTTTCCCAATGTATGTCTCCTACTCTTTTTCCCCATTGTCACCGTCTTGGTCCAAGCAACTGTCATCCTTGGCCTAAACTACTGGCAAGCCTCTAAAATAATTTGACACTCATTCCTCCCTCGCCCCAACCCTCAGTCCACCCAGTCTCTTCTTAAAATGTTAGTCATCTCTTTTCAGTCATCTGCACAAAACCATTCCATTGCACTGGGACCGAAATAGAAAATCCTGTCCATGGCCTTTACTGTCTGCCCTGATCTGACATCTATCTACCTCTCCTATCATATCTCACACCACTCTTAAGACATGCTACCCGCCCTGGTCTTTGAATAGAAGGCTGGGGGTCTTGGCACATGCTGTTATTTCTTCATGGAGTGCAAATTCCATTATCCTGCCTGGTGTTTGCTCAATCTTCAGATCAGTTAAAGTTCTACTTCTCATAACAGTCTGCCTGACTCCATCCCTCATATCACGATGTCTATATGAAATTCATCATGATTTGCAATCATGTATTTATTGTCTTGTTTGTGTCCTCCTCATCCATTAGATTGTAAGTTTCATAAGGGCAATCATTATGCCTCTTTCCTACTGTAGTCCAAGTGTTTAGCAGAAGATCTGGTGCACAGTATGCATGACACAGTCACAATATTGTCCACAATTCAATGCAGAAAAAAATCCAGCTCCTTAGATTTTTCCCTAATAAATCTTTTCCTCACCAATCCAACTGCAGAGTATATCAAACAGCAACAACAAAATCAGAAAGCAAACAAAAGACACTAAATGTTGACTCTGATAAATTCAGTATAATGAAACATCCCCTTTTAGATAAAGCAAACTTTTAGACAAAACTTAGCTTCACATTTCTGTCCCCATCTCCTGGTTATTCTTAAGATGGTTTCAGGGTATAGCTCAGGAGGATAGGCATGGTTTATGTAATCTGGAGGCAAAAGAGATGTGAGGGTGTGCTCTTGTTCCTTTGGTATCTGGGGTGATGGTTTCTGCCTCCAGGATTGCTGTTTAGAATCATGGTCCTCACAGCTGCTGGTCCTAAAGTTAGAAGCTGGCCTTGATCAGGATCCTGCAGTGCTCCTTGGCTTTTTTCAACTCTGGGTGCCCCAGCCAATGCCCTTGAACCTCTGCCACATTAAGCTAGCTAGTTTGCATTTTCCTCCCTACCTGCTTCTTATGCCCCACAACAGAACAGACCCCATGGCAGACAGCCCAGCATTCAAGCCAGCATCCAAACCATGTCTGACCCTAAGGAAGGAGAGAAAAAATTTAGAAAACACTCTCTCTGAAAAATATTTTAATTTCAGCCAATTATCATGCTGCAAGCTTTTCTCTGAATGTGAGAAGCTGGCAATTGACTCTTTTATTCTCTTTTCATTTCTGTTGCCATCATCTTAATCTTTTTCAGGCAGATAAATGCTTCAGGTAGACTATGGAGTTTATGTTACACAATGCAAACGAAAAAAATTACTTCGTGTGTTTGCACATTATTTCTCTTACTTAATGAGACCTCACTCAATAAATAGTCACTGTATAAAAGAAATGTATAGGTTCTTAAAATGTTTTTCACAAGGTAAAAAACAGAAAATGGCAACAAGCCTACCAGACCTAACTATCCCCACAGCTGGTAATAAAACTCTGCAAAGTATAAGTGTCTGGTATAGTCTTTCTTTGCCTTACTAAAATTTCATCTTGCAGAAATAACAGGATCTATAAATATAATTTTAACAAGAAAAAAATTAGTTCTATAGGGGTTCACAGTTGAGGTTTAGACTTTAGGCTTAAGACAAAACAAAGCAAAAAGACCCCTACTTGGTTCATCTCTTCTCCAAGGGAAACAATCTTCAATGGATAGAGTAAAACTCACTGAAAGGTATTGAAAACTTACATGATTTCAATGAAAATTTCTGAGGCTTAGAAAAACTCTGTCCCAGGATATGTAAAAACAGCACAATTGTAATTTTAAAGTTGCTGCCCATAATTCTGCGAAATTTTGACTAATGAGAAAGACACTAGAAAGCTTCAAGACTGATATTGTTTTGGAGCTGCTCCTTGAAATATAAAAATAAGTGAAAGTGGTCTTCAAAGGAAAAGGAACAAAGGCTCAGAGTTGGGGAAACACAAAGTAAAATTTAACTATACTGTTGGTACGTGTAAGGAGGTAAACAGAAGCCTGGAAAGGGTAGACATCACATCCTGGAAAACCATGAATGTCAGGCTAAGCAGTGTAGTGATTTTTATTTATTCTTCAATCTTAGGGACACAACTCAAAACTTATATCTTCTTCATTGTTATTTATTTTATCAAAGAAATACTGCCTAGCTTAAGTACACTTTTGAGATTCCATACCTACATATGTAGTCAAATATGATTAATTCAGTCGTTTCAACTACATATAATTTTTTAATAAATTATTCTCAACAAAAGACCTAAATCAAGGGAAGTAGAGTCAAGTGAACATGCCCCAGGAAGGCTTCCTGAAGAGATAAGGTCTTAACACGAATTTTGAAGGGAGGTAGACAAATTTTATCAGAGAAGAAAAAACAATTTCCAAGGATAGAAAATAGTGAGAGAAGTAAAAACCAAAAGGGCCAAGAGACCGAGCAGATTTGTTAGGCTAATAAAGAGAAATATGAAGTTATATTAGAAGGAAGAGCTATATTTCACATTACCTATTTCCACTTACTACAAAGTGCCCAAGGACAGAAAGCTTGACTTACTACCTAAAAAAAGAAATTATTATTTCCAAAGATTTGATAGATTTTCCTGCCTTGGCCACTCATGCCAATGTTCTTTCCTTCCTTTATGTGACTCATGATGCTTTCTGTGTTTTTTCCAAGGTAAGAAATCAGAATGTGTCTGTTTAACAATATATCTTTTACAATGCCTTCCAATTTTTACAATCACGGGTGGAAATAGATTTCTCCATAGTTTATATCCCACTTTCCAAAGATAGTAGAAATTCACATTTAATGACCACCTCTGCTTTTACCCCTTTCAGAGGGCAGAAATGACAGTTCTTGTGTATGAAAGAATGAGTAAGAAAGTAAAATGAAAGTTTAGAATTTATACAGAAAAAGAAATCTCAGTTTCAGGTTTACTTACTAAAAAGTGTCCACAATACTCTTTAGAAAACATACTATGAATAAATACTATGCTGCTTAAATCTACTCAAAATTGCTCTGAGCATAATCCAGGCATTGAATAAGTGCTTAGTAAAGTGATTCAAGGATAAAGGTAGACCCTCAAGAATAAGTAGGTAAGAATAAACACTGCATTGCTTAGTGTTTTCAACATGGACCAACAATTAAGAGACTGTTTACAACCTACAATCTACAATCAAGGGTAAACATACAATAAAAATTATTTGCTTCATAATGTTTATAGCTAAATTAAAAACAACCTTTACTTTCTTGTTCCAACTGTGATGAAATAAAAGGGATGGTATTTACAACTATAAAAGTAGACAACAGGCAGTACATGGCTGTGATCTTTGAACAAAGGGAAAAAGCAATGGATACCTGTAACTGTACCAGTCTATTGCTTACAGTCTGTTGCTTGGCCACAATACAAGGAGCAAAACTCAACCAGAGTCCAAAGTCCCCCCTAAGTTTAAGAGAGAGGACTTGGAGTTTGAGGAGGCAAAGGCAGCTAAAATTGGCTACCTAGGATAATGCAGAGGAGGACACTGCATAGAGATAGTTCTAGAGTCTTTAGCTAACTATTGATCTACTCACTTATACAAAGAAACAACCCAAGACCAGGAAAATAACCACTGACAAGTGGAAGGCAGAGTTAACACAGGACTAGAAATCATTCATAGTTTTAGCAGATAGATTAGAAGTACCTCATAATACAAAGGGCATTATATAAAGTTCTGAGAAAGATATCTCCTTAGTAAAGAGGCTAAATTAGCCATAGATTAAGGCTCCTCTGCCTAACAAAGTTTAAAATAAAGCTCCAAATGATTCAATTGATTTCAAATAACATAACTTTATGCTCAAATAAAGCCCAACACAATTTAAAATAATATAATAGAATATAACAGCCAAGAACATATAATTTACAGTAACTACAATCCAATAAAAACATTATTAGGTATGGAAAGGAAAGGGAACTTCTAAGAATTATTAGTCAATAGAACCAGAAACAGAAATAAAGAGATGTTACACTGGCATTAAAGTAAATTTAAATGACTATTATAAATACTCTTCATAGTTCAAGAAGGTAGAGAAAAATCTGAACACAATGAAGAGAGAAATGGATGATACAATAAGTGCATATTGAGCTTCTAGAGATAAAATAACAATCTCATATAGGGTTCTTTCTAGAGATTGATACCAGAATAAGTACTTAAAGAAAAAAAGATAAGTGAACTTGAAGACAGCAATAGAAACTGCTCAAAATAAAGCACAGAGAGGAAAAAGTGAACAAAGCAACAATAATTCATGGGATGAGATCAAAGCCAACATACTTGTAATCAGAATCACAGAAGGAGAAGAACACTAAAATATATTTGAAGAAATAATATCTTAAAAAACTCTAAATCTGATGAAAAATATAAAACCTCAAATCTAAGAATATCAGCAAACCTGTAGTAAAAAAAAAACACCAACACACACACACACACACACACACATACACACTCACCACACACAGCCACATCATATTAAAATTTCTGAATACCAGAGGTAAGAGAAAAATATCAAAAGCAGCATAAGAAAAAGAGAAAGATTATAAAAGATAATGAGATGCTGCCAAATGTTTAACAACATGCACTCTTGAGAAAGAAAAACAAACAAATACCATTTGTAGTATTTGCTGAATCCTAGCCTATAAATACTCACAGTTGGCCTATTTCAGCCTATCAATCTGATATCCCTGAATGCTGAGTTTACAAGTGAGGGGCACAATCAGCTTTCACAACGTGGTATAAACTAGACCCAGCACACCGCTGTATACAGAAGGTCAAATCTAAGAATGGTAGCAGACTTCTTGTCAGAGCAAGAGCAATACAAGCAAGAAGACAAAAGCACTGTTAGTTTAAAATAGTTGTATTTTTGCTGTAAATATATTGAACCACAATTTAATAGGAACCAGAAATATTTTATAAGGTGACATCGGATCTTCTTATATAATCTTATATAATTATTATTATATAATTATGTAAGTGATATAAATAATTCATAATACAATTTGATAAGTATGCTTTCACTATCTCATGGAATATTTCTTTACTAATTTATTGGTTGTTTAATAAAAGTAGTGTTTATTCTGCTCCAAGTAAAAAATAAAAATAAAAAAATAAAAAAAATAAAATAGTTGTAGGAAAAAAGTCAACTTGGAGATTTTTATCAAGGAAAATATCTTTAATAAAATGCAAACTAAAGATTATCTTATTTAAGCCGAAGGTTAACCTATCAGCAGACCTCTCCTAAGGTGATTATAATAATAAGTTAAGGCAGAAGTATAATGATATTAGATGGAAATGTGACAAGTGACACATTGGTGAACATACCAGTAAACATAAAAGGCATGCATTTCTTACTTTAAAACTCTTCAAATGATAATTGACTGTTCAAAGCAGAAATAACAATACATTTGAACATTTATTACACATATATAAGTAAAATACATGCCAACAATACCACAAAGGACAGGAAAAGAAATGGAGCTATATAGTTTTAAGATTCTTATATTCCAGGTAATGTAGCATAATATTTGAAGGTAGAGTATAGTAAGCCAAAGATGTATATTGTAAAATTTAGAAAACAAGTAAATAAAATGGTATCGATTTTAAGCCAAGAGTAGAGATGAAAGTGAGATGATAAAAATCCAGAAAAATAAAGGGGTAAATAGAACCAAAAATATGGGACAAATGAAAAACAAAATGTCAAGATAGTTAAGAAAACCCATATTTATGGGTATTGTATTAAATATAAATTATCTAGGGGCACCTGTGTGGTTCAGTCATTTAAGGGTCCAAATCTTGATCTCAGCTCAGGTCTTGATCTCAGGGTCATGAGTTCAAGCCCTGTATTAGGCTTTACACTAAGTGTGGAGCCTACATACATAAAATCCACATACTCCAATTAAAAGATAGATTGAAAGTTGAAAGATTGGATAAAAAAAAGACCCTGATATGTATTCCCAACAAGAAGCCTGGTTTAAACATAAAGACACAATTAAAAGTTAAAGAATAGAAAATAATGTTCTATGCCTACAGTAATTTTTGGGGTATAAGGCAAGTGGCTTTATTAATATCAGACAAATATATTTCAGGACACTAAAAGCATGAACTGTCAGAGAACAACCTGATATATTGGACTTCATCAAACTTAAAACTTTTTCTCTTCAGAAGACATTCTTCAGAAACAACAAGAAAGCAAGCCATGCCTATAAGAATGTATTTTTAAAATAATTATTACATAAAGGATTTGTAACCAGAATATAAGACAAACAACCCAGCTTTTTAAAAAATGAATTATAAAAGATTTTGATAGATACTTCACCATAGAAGATACACAAATGATCATCAAATATAGAAAAAAAAGTAACATCTATAGTCATCAAGGAAATGCAAATTAAAACCACAGTAAGATACCACTAAACACCCAGTAAATACCACTTTTAAATTAAAAATACTGGAAATTATCAAATTTTGGTAAAAACATGAAGCTACTATAAATTCTCACACATTTCTGGCATGAATGCAAAATTGTACAACTTTGGAAAGCAGTTTGACAATGTTGTAAAATGTTTAACATTCACTTACATGCAATCCAGACACCCCACTCCTAGGTTTTTACCCAAAAGAAATGAAAACATTTGTCTGCACAAGACTTGTACTTGAATATACAAAAAAGCATTACTCATATTAGACAAAATACAAGACACTTTCCAAATGTCTATTGTCTTATGGCTAAATAAACAAGCTGCTATGTCCATATGATGGAATACAATTCTGAAATAAAGAGGAATAAAGTGCTGATATATACAATAATATAGTTTAAGTTTTAAAACACTATGCTAAAGGAAACAATCCGGATACAAACAGCTATCTTCTTTTTTATTCCATTTAAGTTAAATTCTAGAAAAGACAAAACAATAGTTACAGAAAGCAAATCAGAGGTTAGCACAGGCCAGAAGTAGGGTTCAGGAATGACTGCAAAGGTACACAGAGAAACCAGGAGGTTGACAGAAATATTCTACATCATTTCAGTAGTTAGACAATTGTGTATATTTCTGTTAAACCCCACTGAAAAAAATTTAATTTTGTTATATTTAAAGTATACATCCATAAAGCTGATGAAGGGAAGGAAACACTTTAGTTTAATTCTCATCAAAGACCCAAACTCAGTTAAAATTTGGGCTCACTGAAACTTATAACCAAGGCTGGGATTAATGATAATTATGGAGATGAAAACTAAGACCCACAGAAGTCAATTAACTTCTCTTATATCAATGATGACCACACATTCTAGGTTGCCTGGACAGTCCCCATTTATTTCTATTATCCTGGTGGCATCATTATTAATGATACCCAGTTTGCATAAGAAATGTGGTTACTATACCTATATCATTCGGCAAATCATGATACCCAGTTTGCATAAGAAATGTGGTTACTATACCTATATCATTCGGCAAATC
The DNA here is from genome assembly GCA_028646485.1 of Cryptoprocta ferox. Lineage (NCBI taxonomy): Eukaryota > Metazoa > Chordata > Mammalia > Carnivora > Eupleridae > Cryptoprocta > Cryptoprocta ferox. The sequence continues at coordinate 47,637,197 of CM053560.1, read as the reverse complement.
AGTAGCATAGCAAAGTCTCAAACTCACGGTTCCTTGCTTCCAACCACTACTTCCCACTGAATCACATGGCTTTCAGTCTGAAATAGGATGCTAGGGAACTTTACCATCTGTAAGTCATCTTGTTATATCTGATAGAGAGTTAAACATTCTCCTTTAATATGCACACATATATACTCATACATAGATGTTTTCACATATGAACTTATACACAGAAATTTACAGTCAGAGCCTCCCCATTTGCCAGTGTTGGATGAAGATCAAATTCATTGTGTCCCAAGGAAGAACACAACTATCTCTGAGCATAGCCTTAGCGCTTTACTTCAGTTCTCTATGTCTCAATTCATCCTCTGTAAAAAGATTAATTACCTCTCTAAGTTTTGATTATCTCAACTGAGAATATATAACCTCGAATTTAAGAACCAACTTAACATGTGTTAACATGTTGAATTGTGCTCCCCAAAAAGATATGAAATTCTAACCCCTAATACCTCAGAATATGACCAGATATAGTTAAGAGGAGACCACACTGAGTAGGGTGAGCCCTTAATCCAATATAATTGGTGTCCTTATGAAAAGAGAAAAGACACAGAGACAGAAACACACAGGGGAAAGATAGCCATGAGATGGAGGCAGAGACTGGAGTGATGCATGTAAAGTCAAGAAATGTTACAGTTTGCTAGCAAACATCAGAAACTAGAAGAGTCACAGAAGGATTCTCCCCTAATGATATCAGAGGAAGCCTGACCCTGCCACCTCTTTGATTTTGGACGTCTAGCCTCCAGAAGTGTGAAACAATTTCTGTTGCTCTAAGACACCTAGTTTGTGATCATTTGTTGCAGCAATCCTCAGAAACCAATATAGTAGGTGACCTACTTAGTTAATTCTCAAATACCAGGATTGCAGAATTTTACTACAATTTATACATTTACTCCCGAATTCTGACTGGCTGAATCTTTAGGATGTTTTATTAACCTTTTATCTCTCACCAATATCGTCATTTAGGTAAACTCATGTTTCACATCCCGATTTATAATTTATAGAAACTTTCATAGCTTAAAACCCTGCATACTTTACCAATCCTTCCATTATTCATCCCAGCACCATGACAACCTATGCCTCTTATTTCTGCATTTATATACAATAAGCAGGGAGACTCAGCAACCTATACTCTGGGTATGTGGATATCTCAGTCCACTCTGGCTGCTATAACAAAATACCATAAACTGGGTAACTTATAAATGACAGACATTTCTTAGTTCTGGAGTTTGGGAAGCCTATTATTATGGTATCACTGGATTTGGTATCTGGTGAGAGCCAACTTCCTGATTCACAAATGGGGTTTTTTGCTATGTCCTCACATGGTAAAAGGAAGAAGGAAGTTCTGTGGCCTCTTTATAAGGGCAATAATCCCATTCATTAGGGCTCACCCTCCAGACATAAACACCTCCCAAAGCCCTATCCCCTAATACCATCGCCTTAGGGGTTCAGATTTCAATATATGAATTTGGGGGGTATGGGAAGACACAAACAGGCCACAGGAATAGATCAGCCAAACTAAGAGGCAAGGGAACGTTATCAAAATAAATGGAAAGAGAATCATGAGTTCTTTTCTCTTCAACTTTATATCTTTCCATGAGAATACCTTTGAAAATTCTACCTGGTGGTTACTCCAGCACTTTCCTGATATTTCAGAGCATGCGGCAACAACATTAAATATCTTTTACATGGAGCAGTGAACCCTCAGCTCCAGAGGATCAACATCACTTAAATTTTTTGTGTTTTTCCCAAAGGCCAGGAAAAGTCCAAAAATTGAAACATGGCAATGTCATAGTTAATTGAGTTCAACTGGTTCCATCTCTTACATCAGAATCACTTATGTCACTCTAACAGCAACACCCACCTTCTCCCGACTGTATGAAAACCACTACCTAAAGAAAACACTTCTTTAAGAGTGCCTCAAAAACAAACACAAACGAAAAAAGAATAACCATTATAGATCTTCATCTATTGTCTATCACATTCATTTATTGAACTTGGTGTAAGTTAAAACCTGTAAATTTTTTTAGAAAAGATAGGTTACCAAATGGAATGTATAGTATGGTCCCAATCTTTTAGCCTTTTTATTGTGGTAAATATATATTTAATATAAAATTTACCATTTTAACCATTTTTAAGTGTTCACTTCAGTAGCCCTAGATACATTCAAAATGTTGTACAGCCATCAGCACTATCCATTTCCAGAATTTTTTCATCATCCCAAACATAAACTTTGTACGTATTTGACTATAACCTCCCTTCTTCCCTCCACCCACTTTTGTCCTAAAAGTCTAGAAGCATATATATATATATATATATATATGCTTAAAATGTTGATCTTATTTCACCAATAGTCACTAAATATTTGTTCAGCATCTATTTTGTGCCATCCCCAAAAATGAGTAACTGGATTAAAGGTCATTTTTAAAGTATTTTGAACTTTATAGAATAAAGGAGTAGAATATGTACAGCCCTTAGAAACAGCACCTGACACCACAGTAAGCAAATACTGGTGTTATTACTATCAGTTGTTTTGCTAGTCCTTCTTTTTCTATTTCTTTCTCGAGTGGCTTCCTTTTATAATAAAAAGTTATTATATAGCTTATAATAACCTTTTAATATAACCTTTATAATAACCTTTGTAATAACCTTCTATAATCAAAGGTTTTTATGAAATTTTTAATAACCAAGCCCCTGAAGTCACTACAAAATAGGTAAGTATCCAAATCCTAAAATATTGACTTAAAAAGCAATACAAAAATATATGAAGATATATAACCATGCATATAAGTAAGCAAACCTATCAGCGGAACAGTCCTAAAATACAGCACTGAAAACAGATCTACTCAGAAAAGTAGAGCTCAGGCCAAACCAGGGAACAAAGTTCTGACAAGATTTCACAACCTGCAAGTCTGTTTCTGAACAGTCGGTTTCCCATGGTCTCACCAGGGTCTACCCATTATGCTCCTGCAACATCCATGACCTGATTTCTTTTAGCTGTGATTCGTTTCATATCACCCCTGGGGCCAGGGCTAATTTTTCAGCTACACAAAGGAATGTAATAGCACAAATCCTGATTAGGAACTTCTGAAAATACAAGATTTCCTCTGTGCACAGATCAGCAGCGGTGAGTTCTGTCAAAAACGTAGGCCTGTATCTTCTCTTTCTTTTGTTCTCCAAATATATTGTCTCCACACTCCTATATTCTCCGTATATTACTCTCATTTACTACGGCTCTGAATGTGAGGGTTTGATAGTCAGTGGTGCAACACTTATATCCTCAATAGATTCCTCTTTGATACGTGTAAATGACTCCAACTCTTTAAAATGTAGCTCTTTACGCACAAAGGTGTTGAACACAGCCATTTGTATCCTCTCTGCTAGTTAAATTATACAGTTTCAGCTTTATCATGAAATTTCAAGACTACTCAGGAAGTCACTAAATTATGTGTTCTGCTTACCCGAGAAAAAGGATACGTCATCAGGGTCTGATACTTTAACACTTTGGGGGCCTGATGTCTTATTCAGCCCTTTTTAGTGACGAATCCAGACCACATTTGCATTAATAGCCTTAACCCTGGTCACAGGTTTAATTTGTTTAAAACATATTTAGGCCTTTGGGAGACTCTATAATGAATTTCATTAAACGGAAAGATTATATAATGTACTCTTTTATGATTAATTAACTCTGTAAAAAGATGGTAATTATAATTAAACTCATAATTTGACTCATGTGTCATTATCATAATAATTGATCAAGTCATTTTACCCCACAAGCATTTAAAAACTACAATGTATGTGAAACGGAAACAATTCTAAATCACCAAAAAAAATGCAACTTTCCCATACATTTCAGAAACGCTCTGGTCTTCTGTCAGTCCTTTCAGCTAATGGCCACTTCCCTGACTTCCCTCCACATTTTATTACTTCAAAGATGACAATATTTTTATCTATAACATCCTCATTTTAGATCAGAAGGACTGTATAGCTTAGGCATGTATTATGTTTTTGCTTTTAGAAGAGAGGATTTGCTACTTTCCTCAGGTTACTCAACTTTGCGTGTATGGTCTTTGGCGACAACATTAAATAAATGGGCAGTATTAACCAGAAACCCCATGAAACCCACTTTCAGAAGTATGACCTGGATAACCTGGTGAAAGCATTGGCACTAGACACTATACAATTTCCCCATTTCAAAAATGAGAAGGAAGAGTCAGGATTCACAACAGCCCAGAAAAACCCACACAAATGCTCACCAGGAATTACAATTAACCCCAATGAACTGCCACATTCTAGGCTTTCAAAGGATTTATCCGAAAACATCACTGATCATAATGCATCCCTGTCTCTGCAGAAGTTTATAGTAACAGCTGCAGGCTGAGGAAATGCTACAGGCAAAACAAACAGTAGCATCATTATGACTATTTTTAGCCTGCAGGATGGAGTCAGCCCAGGGCTGCTGGCTGGGCTCATAGCCCAGGTACTCAGGCTTCAGCATTCCACAGCACAGCTGAGCAGGATCATTTCAGCAACAAGTCAGGATTCTTCAGCAAAACCCTGACTGAGCATAGCATTCTCTCTGAAATTGTTATACTCGTATTTAAGGAAACAGTACAAGACACAGTGTGAATTCTGTGGTACCAAAGGTTTTCCTGCCCAAACCACACTCCTGGGGACCACGGGTGTGTAGTGAATACACATAATGACATTTTGGCTTTTTTTTTTTAATTTTCTAGTCCTACTTATTTCAAAATTTAGCTCAAACAATGTCTTCTACAAGAAGCCTTTCGTGCTCACCTATCCCAAGCATTTACCATGCTGTGCTGCAACCCATGACTATAAATGCCTTTCGAGTAAAAAACCATCTTTCATTCATCTTTGTAGCCCCAACACTTAGCCCAACACCTAACAGTAGGACCTAAAACAACTGGTTTCCTGAATGAATAAACAAACATCCTTTCTAGCTCTGCCATCCAGGAAGATTGAGATAGGCCAGTCAGATACCCAGCACAGCCTTCACAAATGAGGAAAAGGACAGCTAACTATGGTGAAAGTGGGAAAGCTTAGGAAAGTGCAGAGAAAGATCCACTTGGTTTTACAGAATAGGCCCAGGATGAGCACGAGTTTATAAAAAGGAAGGACAAAAGAAGGTTTCACTTATTAATTTTGCCCAGGACTAACCTGGGGTTTTGTAAGGTAAGCTGGATGTGATCAAGTTTAGACTTTGTGGAATAAACAAGTAGAATGGCCTTACATCAAGATTTCTAAAATGTCCCATATACACTCTAAGAAGAAGGAGGGGGATCAACTCTTGATGATATATTTAAAAAATATCTAGACTTACAGTTCCCCTTGACCACGTGGTTCTTCAGTGTCCTCAATGGGGCATTACTGACCCATCTTAGAAGTATTTTGGAAATTTTCAGGAGCTCTTGATCTTCTAGTATAAATGTCCCTGTGCATTACATAGTGAAACGTATTTTGTTATAACTTACTTTTCCTTTGTATTTCCTTAAATTACAATTTTCTATTTTCAAATCAAATGTACCTAGGTTTTATGGTCTATATTTTTTAATGAAAGTAAAGAGAGTAATACATTATAATTGCTATGAAAAAGCTCAGTCTCCTCTTCAGCCATCCCAAAAAATAGACCAAGAAAATCAGGAATCATTAATGCACACTCTACTTGACTTTCTTCGACTCTTTATTGTTGCATATCCATCAGCTACAAGGAAGCTTTGCCCCTAGAGACTCCACCTAGAACTCTCAGCCAAGGAAGTTATGCTTCAGCATTTCAGACAGATGCTAGTGGCCATCATCTTGTCAGGTCTGCTACCTTTGGAGGCAGAGAAGTTTATTCCACTATGGAGATCAAGGGAAGTCCAGAGGTTGCACTTAAATTTGTCCTTGGAAAAAAAAAGAATAGCAGGGAGCAAAATCCCAGTTCAAAATGACTATGTAAGAAGACTCTAAACTCACCTCCTCCTGGAACACATCAAATGACACCTATTAATAGAACAACTCCCCCTGAAGAACTAAAGGCTGACTGAACAACCAAAGACAAAGAGAATAGCAAGAGTACAGTAAGAGATATAGAGACACGGTAACAGAGTATACACACCCCCAATGCTACAAATAGCAGTGAGAAGGGATAGTACTGAGGAATTGGGAACAGACTCCTCTATCCTTGAGCACAAAAGAAACAAAAAACAGAAAACAAAACAAACAAACCAAAAAACACCTGAGGTTTAAAAGAGCATCTAGCATATAAAAGAGACATTAGAAGTCTGCCAAGTGGCAGAGGAGCTACAGGAAATCTCTCCAGGTTAGAGGAACTGGAGAATGACATGGTCTATGTTCCCACCCCCACCTTGGAAGTCTAGACCACAGCAGGGCTCAGACACCAAGGCAGGTAGATCCAGTGGTCTCACTGGGCTTGTGAATTCAGTGAGCCCAGAGTCCATAGCACAGCAGCCCTAAGACCCTCTGGGACACAGAAGAAAAGCCACAGTTAGAAGGGCTAGAGAACTGCGGGAACATTCTCTCCCCCTCCCCCTTAAAAGCCCAGACCAGAAGAGGGTCCAGTTCACAGTGACCTTGCAACCTCAGTGAGCCCAGGGACCACAAGCTCACACCAGCCACACCTTGGTGCTGGGGCACAGAAAGCAAGCCACGTTTTTCTAAAGGTTTTATTGTTGTTGCTGTTGTCTCTACTTTTTAAAATGTGTTTTGTTTTTATATTTTTTCTTTTTGGTTTTGTTTTTTTCTTTCTTGTTTTTTTTTCTTCTCCTTTTTCTTTTTTTATTGTTATCATTTTTTCTTCTCTCTGTAAAAAGCCATGGTTTATACACAGCTGCAGTTCTGGGAAGCCAGCAAAAGTCACCACATACATACATACAATCTGCATAGGAATCACCATACACAAGACTATTCCCTTCAACTTTAGGAAAAGTAGCCATTTCACCTAATGTGTAGAAACACGGAAAATCAAACAAAATGGAAAGACAGATGGATATGCTCCAAAAGAAAAAACTTCAGTAAAACAATTAAGTGAAACAGAGATAAGCCATATGCCTGAAAGAATTTAAAGTAATGATCATAAAGATACTCACTAGGCTGGAGAAAAGAAGGGAATAACTCTGTGAGACCTCCAATAAAGAGATAGAAAATATTAACAAGAATCAGAGATGAAGAATACAATAAATGAAATAAAAAACACACCAGAAACAATCAACAGTACAGTAGAGCATGCAGGAGAATGTATTAGCTATCTGTAAAACAATGTAATGGAAAGCACACAAGCTGAAGGGCAAAGAAAAGAAAAAAAAATAAATGAGATAGATTAAGAGAATTCTTGTACAACATCAAGCAAACAAATATTTGCATCATAAGGGTCCCAGAAGAAAAAAAAAGAGAAAGGAGTAAAAATCTTAATTGAAGAAATAATAGCTGAAAACTTCCCTAACTTAAGGAGAGAAATAGACATCCAAGTCCAAGAAGCACAGAGAGTTCCAAACAAGATGGACCCATACATGGTCCATACCATGATGCATGATAATTAAAATGTCAAAGAAAGATGAAGAGAGAATCCTAAAAGCAGCAAGAGAGAAACACAAGTTATCTACAAGTGAAAAACCTCTAAGACTATGAGCTAATTTTCCAGCAGAAACTTTGCAAGCCGGAAGAGAGTGGCATAATATATTAAAAATGCTGAAAGGAAAAAACCTATAGCCAAGAATACTCTACCCAGTAAGGTTAGATTCAGATTTGAAGGAGATAGAAAGAATTTCTCAAACAAAATATAAAGGAGTTTATCACTACTAAACCTGCTCACAAGATGTGTTAAAGGGACTTTGTTAAATGGAAAAGAAATGGCCATAATTAGACATAAGAAAAATATAAATAGAAGGATGCAAAATATGTCAACACATACATAAAATGGGGAGCATTGAGTACAACTAGAAAATATAAATAAGATTTTTTCTGTTTTTTTTATTTCTTATACAATGTGTTTAAACTTAAATGACCATCAAGTTAATAAGGACTGCTGTTTACTTGGGATACCATATATGAGCTTTATGGTAACCACAAACTCAAAACCTAGGATAGACACACAAAACATAAAGAGAAAGAAAGCCAAACAAAACACTATAAATCCTTACTGATCACAAAAAAAGAGCAAGAGAAAAGAGAAAACAAAGAAGAACTACTAAAACAACCAGAAAACCAATTTTAAAATTGCAATAAGTACCTACGTATCAGTAATTACTTTAAATGTAAATGGTCTAAATGCTCCAATCAAAAGACATATAGTAGAATGTATAAAGAAAAAAATCTGTATACTGCCTACAAGAGACTCACCTCACACCTAAAGATGCATACAGACTGAAAGTGAAGGCATAGGAAAACATTCACCATGCAAATGGAAGCAAAAAAACAAACACACCAAACAAAGAGCTGGAGTAGCAATACTTAAGTCACACAAAACAGACTTTGAAATGAAAACTGTAATAAGAGACAAAGAGTATTACACAATGATAAATCTAACAAGAAGATACAACAATTGTAAATATCTATATACCTAGCACTGAAACACCTAAATATATAAAGCAAATATTAACAGACATAAAGAGAGAAATTGACAGTAATGTGATAATAGTAAGAGACTTTAACCTTCCACCTACATCAAAGGATAGATCATCCAGACAGAAAATCAATAGGGAAACAATGTCTTTGAATAACATATCGGACCAGATAGATATATGCAGAACATTCCATCCCAAAACCATAGAATACACACCCTTATCAAGTGCACATGGAATATTCTGCAGAACAGATCACATGTCAGGCCATTAAGAAGACCTCAATAAATTTAAGAAGATTGAAATCATACAATGAATTTTTTCTGACCACAATGGTATGAAACTAGAAATACATCACAAGAAAAAGACTGGCCAAAAACAACAACAACAACAAGTCATAAGTACATGGAGACTAAACAACATGATACTAAACAAGCAATGGGTCAATAAACAATCAAAGAAGAATTTTAAAAAGTACACAGGGACAAATGAAAACCAAACACAAAGGTCCAAAATCTCTGGGACACAGTGAAAGCAGTTCTAAGAGAGAAATATGTATCAATACAGGCCTATCTCAAAAAAAAAAAATGTCAGGCAGTCTAATTGTACACCAAACACAGTCCATGGTGTGTAGAAGAAAGAAAATAATAAAGATAAAGGCAGAAATAAATGATGTAGAGATTAAAAAATAGAAAAAATCTATGATACTAAAAGCTGTTCTTTGTAAACATAAAATTAGCAAACCCTAAGTCAGAGTCATCAAGAAAAAAGATGAAAAAGACCAAGGAAGTAAAATTAGAAATAATAAAGAGGTAACAACTGATGTCATGGAAATATGAAGGATTCTAAGAGAATACTATGGAAAAATTTATGACAACAAATTTGACAACCTAGAAGAAATGGGTCAATTCCTAGAAACATACAACCTTCCAAAACTGAATCAGGAAGAAATAGAAAATCTTTTTTTAATGTTTACTTATTTATTTTGAGAAAGAGAGAGAGTGTGAGCAGGGGAGGGGCAGAGAGAGAGAGAGAGAGAGGGAGAGAGAGAATCGCAAGCAGGCTCTGCCCTGATGGAAATCATGACCTGAGCCAAAATCAAGAGTTGGACACTTAACTAACTGAGCCACCCAGGTTCCCCAAAATAGAAAATCTTAACAGACCAATTGCAAATAAGAAAATTGAAGAGGTAATAAAAAAAAAAGAAAAAGAAAAGACTGGGTGATTTCACAAGTGAATTGTAACAAACATTTAAAGAATATCTAATACCTATTCTGGAGGAGGAGGGGAAAGAGGGGGAGGAGGAGGAGGCGGCCTCGAAATTCCAAATTCATTCTGAAGGCCAGTATTACCTGATACCAAAACCAGACAAAACCACTACAAAAATAAATAAATAAATAAATAAAACTGCAGATCAATAGCCCTGATGAACACTGATACAAAAATCCTCAACAAAATATTAGAAAACCACATACAGCAATACATTAAAGTCAGTGTAGTCACAATACATTTAAAGACAATGAAGTCACAGAAATAGAAATTTAAAAAACACACCATATACAATTGTACACCCCCCAAGATAAAACACTTAGGGATAAACTTAACCAAAGAGTTAAGAACATATACTCTGAAAACAGTAAAAAACTGATGAAAGAAATTGAAGATGAGACAAACAAGTGGAAAGATATTCCACATTCATAGATTGGAAGAATTAATATTATCAAAACGTTTCTATTACCCAATATACAAATTCAATTCAATCCCTATCAAAATACCAGCAGCATTATTTGCAAAACTAGAAAAAAAATACTAAAATTTGTATAGAACCAGAGAAGACTCTGAGTAGTTAAGTCAATCCTAAGAAAGAAGACCAAAACTGTAGGTATCACAATTCCAGATTTTAAAATATACTACAAAGCTGTAAAATACTAGGATACTCACACACACACACACACACACACACACACACACACAATACACATGGATCAACAGAACAGGATAGAGACCTCAGATATAAACCCACATATATATATAATCAATTAATCTATAACAGGCAAGAATATACAATGAGGAAAAAACTATTTTCAATGAATGGTGCTTGGATTACTGAACATCCGCATGTAAAAGAAGGAACTGGACTACTTTCTAACACCATACACAAAAATAAACTCAAAACGGAGTAAAGACCTAAATGTGAGGGGTGCCTGGATGGCTCAGTTGGTTAAGCGTCGACTTCAGCTCAGGTCATGATCTCTCAACTCATGAGTTCGATCCCCACATCGGGCTCTGTGCTGACAGCTAGCTCAGAGCCTGGAGCCTGCTTCGGACTCTGTGTCTCCCTTTCTCTCTGACCCTCCCCTGTTTGTGCTGTCTCTGTCTCTCAAAAATAAATTTAAAAATATTAAAAACAAAAGACCTAAATGTGAGACCTGAAACCATAAAAATCCTAGAAGGGCACACAGGTAGTAATTTCTCAGATATCAGCATAGCAATATTTATATTTTTCTAGATACATCTCTAAGGCAAGGGAAATAAAACCAAAAATAGACTATTGGGATTCCATCAAAATAAAAGACTTTTGCAAAGCAAAGGAAACCATCAACAAAACAAAAAGACAATCTACGGAACAGAAGAAGATATTTGCAAATGATATATCCAATAAGGGGTTGATATCCAAAATATATAAAGAACTTCTACAACTAAACACCAAAAAAGATCTGATTAAAGAATAGGCAGAGGACCTGAACATACATTTTTCCAAAGAAGACATGCAGATGGCCAACAGACACATATGATGCTCAATATCACTAATCATCAGGAAAATGCAAATCAAAACCACAATGAGATATTACTTCTTACCTGTCAGACTGACTGAAATGAAGACAAGAAATAAGTGTTAGTGAGGATGTGGAGAAAAAGGGACCCTTGTGCACTGTTGGTGGGAATGTAAATTGGTACAGTCACTGTGGAAAAAATATGGAAATTAATCAAAAAATTAAAAATAGAAACACCATATGATCCAATAATTCCACTATTGGCTATTCACCCATGGAAAACAAAACACTAACCCAAAAAGATATATGTAACCCTTTGTTTACAGCAGCACTATTTATAATAGCCAGGACATGGAACGCAAGTGTCCATCAATAGATGAATGGTTAAGGAAAATGTGGCATACACACACACACACACACACACACACACACACACAAATATACATATACACACACACACATATATACATACAGTGGAACATTACACAGCCATAAAAAGGGATGAGACCATGCCATTTCAGATAACATGGATGGACCTAGAGGGTATTACACTAAGTGAAATAAGTCATACTGATAAAGACAAATACCATATGATTCCACTCAAATGAAATTTTAAAGAATAAACAAAAAGCAGAATCAGAACTATAAATAGAGTGAACCAAATGATGGTTTTCCAGAATGGTGGGGAGTGGGGCATGATCAAAATAAGTGAAGAGGAGAGGGAGATACAGACTTGCAGTTATGAAATAAGTCATGGGGGGAAAAAGGCACAGTATAAGGAATACAGTCAATGATGCTGTAATAATAATGTAATAGGACAGATGGTAGCTACACTTGTGAAAACGGCATAATGTATAAACTTGTCAAACCACTAAGTTGTACACTTGAAACTAACATAACATTGTAAGTCTACTATATTCAAATAAAGAAAAGGGGAAAAAAGAATAGCACTGATAGGTTTTCCCTCCTTTTCTTTGTTTTCTCGTAAAAAAAAGGTGCAAAAAATTGGATCAATCATAATCCTTTGCCTGTAACACACCATTATTGCTGGTCCACACCAAAGGATCCAAAATCTCTTGACCAAGATAGTTATAGCATAATGGAATCTTATTCCAGGATTAGATTTTTAAAAAGTCAGTGCAGGGCCAAAATTACATAAATCTAATTACCCTAGAAGTTTCCTTACTTACATCAAGCATAAAGTACACTGTACATGATTTTGATGAATAACCCTGAATAGCAATTATTCTGCATATCAAAGTTTGACAATAATAGAAGAAATTTTAAAAAATCATCTATGTAGACTTCTGATTATTTGAACATTTCTGCTGCTATAACTCTCAAAATGCTTGGCAGCCAATGGGTATGGGTGGTGACTTTCAAAATATTCTTACTTTCCTGTAAGATTTATTCAATTCTGTTTTTTTTTAAGATTTCTTAAGGGTTTTTTTTTCCTTTTTCTAATCTTAGAATACTTTTAGATGTACAGAAAAGTTGCAAAAATTGTACAGTGAGTTCCCATGTATCCCAAACTCAGTTTCCACAATTATTAGCATATTAGTGTGGTACTTTTGTCATAACTTATGAACCAATATATCAACACACTATTATTTCTTAAATTTCATAATTTATGCACATTTCTTTAATTTTGTCCTTTTTCTGTTCCAGGAGCTCATCCAGGATTCCACATAATATTTGTCATATCTCCTTAGCCTCATGTTTTCCTTATTTTTTATAATCTTGACAGTTTTGAGGAGTACTGGTCAGGTATTTTGTAGAATGTCCCTCAATTGGGATTTGTCTGATGTTCTCCTTAAGATTGATTGGTATTATGGAGTTTTAGAAAGAAAACCACAGACATAAAGTGCCACTCTCATCACATCAACAATGATTTATAACTATTAGTGTTAACCTTGCTCCCTAAACTGAGGGCTTATCATGTTTCTTCCATGTAAAGCTATTCTTTTCCCCTCTTGACATATGCAGGTACTCGTTAGAAGAAAATTATTCATACCACACTTAAAGAGTACTGAATTATGATCATGATCCTCCTCCTTGAGGACACAGTATCCAAATAAATTATTTGGGATTCTTCTGCACAGATCTATTTCTCCATTTATTCAATCACTCATTTAAATCGCTATAGAGTCATGAATACTTATTTTATACTTTGATACTGCTTTATTTATGGTGTTGCTCCAAGTGTTCTAGCTTTGGCCATTCCAAGAGCTTTCAGTTGGCTCCAGTGTCACTCTGGACATTTGTTTGCTTTTTTCTTTTTTAACACTTCCATGCTTTTTAACACTACAAGACTACAAAATAATCCAGGCTTCTCTGACTCAAAGTTCTGTGGATGATTCTAGCTATCTTCCCTTGCTTGTCTGTAGCCTCTCACTCCACCAGTAAAAAGAAACTTGCTCCCAACATCAGCCAATGTTCAATTCCAGAATACATACATGCTTAATGGTGCCAGATTTTTTACTCATACCTCAGTGGGAAACCTTCATCAACTAGAATACAGTGTCTGTGTGCATCCAGTTCCCATCAATCTTTCATTCTTCACTCATTTCCAAAGTTACTTAGGTCAGCAGCCCTTCCTCTCACCTCCATTGTTGAGATTATTTTTTTACATTTTTAAGAGTTATATTATTTAATCACACTCTGCATTCTTATCCTGGAATCCCCCAACTTCTTAAACCATTTTTTTGCATACAGTAGAGTTCACTCTGTGCTGTTAAATTCTATAGGTCTTGAGAAACGTATAGGGGCATGCATCCAGCAAGACAGTATCATATAGAATAGTTTCCTCATCCTAAAACCTTCCCTGTACTTCACCCACTTAATTCTCCCTTTCCCAAATTCTTGGCAACCCTTGATCTATTATCCAACTCCAAAGTTTTACTTTATTCAGGATATTTTGTAAATGGAGTCATACAATGTCAAGACTTTTCAGACTGTCTTCTTTCACCTAGCAATATGCAGTTAAGCTTTATCCATGGTTTTGCACAACTCAATAGTCCTTTTCTTTTTATCACTAAATAGTTTTCTATAGTATGAATGTATCAAAGTTTTTTTAATCCATTTATCTATTGAAAAACATTCTCGTAGCTTCTGGGTTTGAGTGATTGTGAATAAAGCAGCTATGAACACCAACATGCAAGTTGTTACATGGGGATAAATTTTCAAATCAATTCAGCAAATGTCTAGTAGCACAATTCCTAGACTGTATGACAAGACTATGTTTGGCTTTGTAAGAAATTGCCAAACCATATTCCAAAATGACTATACCATTTTGTTCTCCCACCAGCAATGAAAGAGTTCTTACAGCTCTCCATTTATGCCAGAAATTGGTATTGTCTGCTCTTGGATTTTAACCATTCTAATATATGTGCAGTGGTAGCACATTGTTCTTTTAACACAAAAACAATGTTGAGCATCTCTTCAAATATTTATTTTTCATCTGAATACCTTCTTGGGAGAGTTGTCTGTTCAGATCTTTTGCCAATTTTTTTAGTTTTTTGTTATTCTTGAATTTTAGGAAGTTTATAGGTTTTGGATGTCTTACCAGATATGTGATTTGTAAATATTTTCATTCTTCTTTTCTTCTTTTCTGATTTATTGTTTTATTCTCTTAAGAATGTTTCATTGGGGTGCCTGGGTGGCTTGGTTTGGTTAAGCATCTGACTTTGGCTCATGTGGCTCAGGTCATAATCTCAGTTTGTGGGTTCGAGCTTTGCGTTGGGCTCTGTGCTGACAGCTCAGAGCCTGGATCCTGCTTCAGAATCTGTCTCCCTCTCTCTCTGCCCCTCCTGGGCTTGCACTCTGTCTCTCAAAAATAAGTAAACATTAAAAAAAAGTGTTTCATAAAGCAAAGAGTAATTTAAATAAGGGCTAATTTATCAAATTCATCTTTCCTAAAACAAGCTCTTGGTATTATCTCTTAAAACTCATTTCCAAACCCAAGGTCACACAGACTTTTCACCTATATTTTCTTATGGAATTGTTATAGTTTTGTATTTTTTATTTAGACTTATGATCCATTTTGGTTAAATTTCATGTGGCTACATTCTATGGGAGTTAGGGTTTTGCTTTGTTTTCATATGTGAATGCCCAGTTCCATACTGCAAGCTGTTCTAAGTGTTCATCTTCGAGTGGAAGAGGGAGGTGGAGGGATACTGCTGGCTGAAGTAAGAAACTAAAACCAGTGTCTGGATTAAATGAATAAATGATGTGACCCTACTGTGCTCACAAGGAGGATATTTCATCTTTCTCCTTTCACAGCTCCTCTAGGGAAGCCATGGAGTAAACAAGCTTCAGAAGGCCTACTTCAGAGTTCTCATTTGTCTCTGAGAAAAATGCCTGACTCAACTACTTCGCAGGGCTGTTTTAGAGGACAAAGGAGATTATGAAAAATTAAGGCACATTGAAAAATCCAAAGACCAGTACAAATGTAATTGAACATGCACCGCTTTAAATGAATAATCTTCCTTTAAGCTCCCTTCCTACACTGTACCTGGGAGGAAGAATCATTCCCTTACTTACTGGAGAACTTTTCATCATATAAACATTCAGTCTAGAGAGCATTTCCATGTCAAGCTGAGGCCTGATGTGCTCTGATTGACATTCTCTGCAGAATAATTGATAAAATTAAGCATCCCCTAACCCCGCATCATCATCCCTTCCCATTCCCCATTTCCTTTTCTGTAAAGAGCTGAATGAAGCCATAATTAAAGGATATATTTTGTTTTGTAAACATTTTGAGGGTTCCTTTGAGCAAAAATCAATTGAAATAGGGCAGAGCCAAACCAGAAGTGGTTGGGAGTGCTCCACCTAGAGGAGCTAAGGAAAGATTCCATAGCAAAAGGCAGAATCAAACAAGGAAATGATTTGATTGGCTATAGTTTATTGCTTGCCCTTAGGTTTTGATTTCTCAACACTGAGGCACTTACAGGCTTAGGTTTTGGATTTCTTACCTGGTCTGCTAACATCTTAGAATCACCTCAGGTTAATGGCCTCCCTGTTTAATTAATTTAACAATTTGCACATCTATTTAGCAAACAGCCAAGAGGCCTGAGCTTGCAAGTGAACAGGATCCTATTTTGAGCCCTTTTCAACACACCATGTTTTCTTTACCTGGAGGAAGTTGAAACCATCCTTTGCCTCCACCTCCAGGTCGTAAGTTGAATGTCAGGCAAACCCCCTGCCACAGAGCCACCTACCTAGTAAACATCAGCCCTTTGTCATCCAAATCATCTGCCAAGACATTCACTGGGGACTGGCAGTATGTAGCAGCATTAATCCTCAAGACTAGAGTTTGGCAACAGAAAACTAATCACTAAGTGAAAAGCTAGCCAATTCTTGAGCTTTTGTCTTCTTTATGAGTTTCCCTCAGCCCCAAATTCCCTTTCAATAAAAAGGGAAAATCTGAGTTCTTGGTCCACCTGTGTCCTCAACAGATTGCCAAATCATTCTAGCTTTGAAATAAACTACCATGCCTCCAAAATGTGAAATCTTTCTGTGCCTTCTCAAATTGCAATGAAAAGGAAAATACTTCAAGTTGAAGATTTCAAATGCAAGATCTGAGTCTGACTCAGTTCCCTCCTTCCTTCAGCAAACTGAACATCAAGTATAAAACCTTTCCTAATGAGAAGAAATGACACTTTTCTAGAAAAAAATGCAGATGGATAGTGATACAGTCAATACTGATATTTCTATTAGCCTGAAATCCCAGTAGAGACATTTGTAATTAATTGCAAATATATTTTGAACACAGAAGATTTAACAAGAATACCGTGTTCATGTTACATTCTAATTCTGTTGATCTGGGTCTTTCTATCTCTGGAAACACCTTATGTAATGAATACCTAACCTTTGCTATGTGAAATGAGGGTCTAAATGAAGCTCACATTTAAATGTAACTGAAAATGTGTCAAATGAGTTGTAAGTGAATAAAGCATGTCAGAATGATTATTTTCTAAAGGTGACAGACACTTCAGCTGTATTTCCAGGTATGTGGAGAAGCTATTAAAATTCTAGCAAGGTCTATCAGGTTCAGAGAATGACACTGGAAATTTATTACAGGTGCCAAATTCAGTCATATTCTGAAGCGTGTTAATGTTTTCCACTGCAGACTCCTATAAAATTCATTTCAAGATCTTTGGGGGAAAATGTGTTTATAAAAACCACAGAGCTTCCTGAGGGGAAATGGGGAAATAGAAGAGTAAGTGTGTATGTGTATGGGTGTGTGTGTGTGTGTGTGTGTGTGTGTGTAAACTGCTGTATTATCAAACAAGATAAACTTTAAAAAATCCAAAATAGCTCTATGTTCCTCACCTTCCAAAGGGCAGTATATCCAAAGTATTCAACAAACCTACAACTACTATAGTTTTAGTCTTTCTTACCTTTGTATAGCCTATCACCATGGTCTAATCTGCAACCAAATCAACCAAAGTTCCAAATACACTTCATCTTAATTGTTTTCCAAATACCCCCTAAACATACAATCAAATCCCCTCCATCATAAAACCAAACAAAGCATATAAGAATCATGAGTGAAATGAATTTTCTTTCTTTCTTTCTCCATTCTTTTCTCTCTTTCCCATTTTATTTTGTTTATTGATTGGTTTATTTGGTTGGTTAGGTGGCTAGATAGTTTCTGCCTGCTTATGGCAAGTCAGGGCATTTATCTTCATGACTTAGAGTGTTATGTTTCAATTTGTCTTTACATCATCAACTCTACCCATAGTAAGCATAATTTAAGAAATAATCCTCAGAGTAGCACACTTGTCTCCTTAGATATAAGTAACTGATTCTGCACTAAAATTTAGCAGAAATATGCTGGAAAGAACACATTGAAATTAAACTCATTTTGTTAAAGACTCATCATAATAGGGAGGGTGAATTCTGTTGGGAATGACCCCAGAGGGCAGGTATGGTTGTGAAATACAGGGAGTAAAGTATGCAATATAAGCCTGTGATTACAGTGTGATACTGCATCCCAGTGAACAGTAAAAACCTTCTGTGAAGTGATTGTAAACTGTGTTACAACAATGCATTGATTGTAATAACTTACTGATTTAACATAATTGACATAAATAAGAGTATATCATTCTGTGAGATTATAGAGCATGGAAAAGGTCCATCTGAAATCTAAAACAGAGAGAGAGAGAGAAAAGAAATTATAGTTCAAGCCTTCACTCAATCCCAATCTTGCAGGATACTTAAGCCGTTTTCCACATTCCACTTATGCAGATAAACTGTCAGCAAATCCATAGCTACAGAGACCTAGCTGGCAAACTGCTTTGTCACCATCTCAGGAATATGGGCTGAACCATTTCTGAACTGCATCATTCTGCTCCTGGTACTTTACAGCCCTGGCTTAGGAAAACTTTGGGTAAATGTGTGGACTCATGTTATTCTCATGACTATCAGAGGTTTTTCCATTGCTACTGGTGTCTGAGATTGCTAATCATCCTAAAACAAGATGAGAGAGTAAAAATGAAGTTTCCCATATATGCTTAAAATTCTCAAGTTAACATTTTTTTGCCATGTCTCACCAACAGTGAGCTCACACTTTTTGTTCAGATTCCTCTCATTCCCTGCCCCCAAAATTCAAATCATCTACTCTTCTTACTAGACATCACTCCTCACCCCAGGGCCACTTTCTCCCCCAAGGCCCTGAAGAAAAAGTAGAGAACAGGTAAGAAACCATAAAAAATCAGATAGTCAAATTTATCCATCAAGGTAAGATTATGTCATTGAAAACAAATAAACCACCAAGAAAGCACAGAATATACCCCCAAGAAGAAACTAGAATGGGGAAAAGTGAACAGTTCTCTCAAACCTTTGGAGATTTTCTTCCTAGTTTTCTAGGTAATTTGCAATCTGAAAGGTAGTGATAGCTGATGGTGACTTGCTAGGATGAGTCACATGAACGTGCTTATATCTGTAGGCTTCTCACACTGCCATATCTTGTTTCTGTCCCAGATCTGTGACCTATGTCAGGAACATATCAGTATGTCCCTCAATCATCTACCCCAGGATGTCTTTCATATCTACCCACAACAATATGGCTTCTGTTGCTCTCCCTTTTAACCTCACTCATATACTTCGTGTGCTACCTACAAATAGAAACTTCTCCAAACGAACCCATCCAGAAAGGAGTACACCTGCTGTTTGAAGTTGATCATGTATTGTTGATAGGTGACAAAAGGAAAATTGCACTCCTCAACTCTCATTTTGCTTTTGTACTCACCATCAGGGAAAAGACATTTAGGCTAAATGAGTAGAACAAACATTTGTTATCTAGGAATTAAAGCTCAAAATGAGAGAAGTTTATAAGGGAGCATTTATAGGGGTAAATAAGTTCAAGTCTTTTGACCTGAGAATTGTATTTCAGGTTACTGAAAAAACCGTCACTTGATGTTGACAAATTGATATAAGCAATTATTTAGAGATCAGTAGAAAAAGTGAAATATGCAAAAACAATGAATAAAGTAAATGTGATTCTAATTTTCAAAGAGGGCAAGGTATATTTAGTGCAAACTTAAACTCCATACAGGACCCAATTATGAAAGGAGAGTATGAGAGCACCATGAGCCCAGAGGTTGGTAACCCTTCAAGAATGATAGAAGTCCCTTTTAGGAGTCTGACTTAAGTTATGAATATGCTTGCCCTAAAATAAGAGAGGTATAACTGAAATACGGAATGGATATCCATCCTTCCAAAATATGTACATGCACATACAAACTTTGGATGCCCCTTCAGGAAGTTTATAAACCCCCTTAATTTCATTTATGACTTGATTAATGAGCCATTAAGAAAGATCATGTCTGGTTGAAACCGCTTCTGCCTTAACAAGGTTACTAACTAGTGGATCTATTTTAAAAAAAGGTGGGGAGTCAATACATACAATGACTTAAACAAGAGATTTTGATAGACTCATCATAATATGTGGACAGTATGACCAAAAAAATGTATTAGTAAAATTAGTTTGTTATTCCTCTAACAAATATTCACTAACATCTATGATGTGTCATTTATTATAGGCACTACGAACAAAGTAATGCACAAAATAGATAAAGTAGCAATATTTGAAGACCTTGTAGCCTAGTGGAAAATTCAAACAAACAAAATAATTATAGACAATGATAAGTGGTACCAAAGTAATCCAGCAAAATGATTCGATAAATCGTAAGGTATGTGGGAAAAGTAGGTATTTCAGAAAGTCTAGGCAAGTGTCCCTGATGCAGTCATACTTGATCTATAATTTAAAGCTTAAGAATAGACAGCTATGTGAAGAACAAGGGAAAGAACATCTCAGATAGAAAGAAAAGAAGCTGTAAAGACCTACCTGAAATGGAATAAGGTTGGTTTCTTCAAGGAAGAGAAAGAAGGTAGAGATAGGCTAAAGCCAAATCATATAGGACCTTAAGATGTGGTAAGGACTTTGGGTTTCATTGTAAGTGAAAAGAGAATGTATTTGTGCATTTTAAGCCGAACAGTGACATAATCTGATACACTGGTTGCAGGATAGCAAACAGATACTGCTGGGTGGGAGGAGCAGAGCTAAAGAGGGTGTAATAATGGAAACCTAGACTAGGGTGATGGTTATAGAGATAGAGAGAAATGAATCTCTTCACAGTATGTTTTTGGAAAATTTGTTGATAGGTTGGATATGCAAAAGAAGAGAAGAAATTAAAGAGTACTGCTAACTGCTGTCTTGAACATCCAGGTAGGATGATCAATTTATTCACAGAGATAAGAGACTAATGAAGGAACAAGTTTGGTGATGTGTGGGTGGAGACAGGACAAATCTAGAGTGAAATTACTTTGTTCTTAAGTGGTTCTTGTTAGGGATTAGTACTACTCTATTACAAAGTATCTAGTGGTGTGGTAATTAACAATACCTTTAGCCTTCTCTTGTTCAATTTTTTTTCATTAACAGAACTAAAGTAGAAAAGTAATACTTATCAGGTCTATAAAGTTAAAGAATTTAAGTTGGAATTTATAGTGAAAGTATGTGCCAAATATAATAAAATTAAATTTAAAAGGAAAAATAGCAAGTTGTTCTCTTGAATCCAAAACCTGTATATTTAAGCTTGGGTTGGAAGATGTGATTTATAGCAGCATGTAAAAATGACAATGAGTTTTGGTCAAGTAAAAATTCAAATGCCTAAGATACTCCATATAAAGTTCTTGGCATATTGACTGATATATAACCAATAATGAATCTGTGACATTCTTGTTGCTGTTATTATTTTCATTTTTATCATTCTTTAAGAAAACTAATATATCATGCATCTTTTAAATAAACTAATGCAGCTTTAGGATGAATTGATAGAAGTGAAGTATCTACAAAATAGGAAGTAACTTCATTTTATTTTATGCTGATGAACCTACATATGAATTATTATACTTAATTATGTAATGGTTACAGACATGCTGCCCTTGCTGGTCAACCAGGATGGTGAAGGGATGGAATAACAACACATCACATGAAGAATGTTGAGAAAGTAAGGATATTAGTCAGCCATAAAAAAGAATGAGATCTTGCCATTTGCAACAACATGAATGGTCCTAGAGGGTAAAATGCAAAGTGAAATAAGTGATTCAGAAAAAGACAAATACCCTATGATTTCACTCATATGTGGAAATTAAAAAAACAAAACAAAACAAAACAAAATGAGAGAGAGAAATAAAACAGACTCTTAAACATAGAGAACTGTGGTTGCCAGAGGGAAGATGGTGGGGGGATGAGTGAAATAGAGGAGATTAAGAGTACACTTTTCTTGATGAGCACTGAGGAACATATAGAATTGTTGAATTATTATATCATACACCTGAAACTACTAACACTGTATGTTAACTATAGGAGGAGGAGGAGGAGGAGGAGGGGCAGGGGGGAGGGGCAGGGGCGGGGGAGGGGGAGGAGCCGCCAGAGAGGACATATGAAGGACTTTCACGTAAGAAAGTCAACTTTTGCTGCATGTCCACAGTAGACTGAAAGATAGTTGTATAAAAGTAGTAAGGAGATAAATTTTGACTCACATTTTCCAATGAATAAAAGGACTCCTGTAGCTGGAGATTTATAAAACAAAGGGGTATTACAGAATTGTCTGAGTGCCCCTGGGCAAGAGTGTTACAGAGGATCAAGAAATGGATAGTTATGCCAGATAACTATGAATGTCCTTGTCAGCCCAGTGATTCACGCTTGCCTTCTATGTGCACAAATACATTATACAGTCCAGTCTGATTTTTTGTGGGGGTGGGGGAAGCAACGAAACAGGATCAGTGGTCTATTTTTCAGTTTGAGAATGTCAGACACAAAGTACCTGCACAGAGGTGCAGTATATGCTATCTATCTGCCAAAATGATATGTGGAAAATCTTTCCCCATGATCAGAGCTGGTGCATATAAAACTGGCAACAGAGTGGGTCATGTCCTCAAACTCCTACCAAGAAGTAGCCAGTGATTTGGTCTTGCTGACATACATGAAAGAGACCCTACTCCCACATTTCTCGTAAATCAATGTTAGTAAGATACAGTTATAAAATTTCATTTGATTCGTGGAAACATATTAAGAAATCTAGGTCTTCCCTGAGCTCAGTGTTGAAACAAAACATGTACATTACTAGATGGCTTTGTTGCCACAAATAAAATTTTATTAAATTTGGTTTGTGATTCCAAAACCATTTATCAACTGCCCACTTCCCAGCAGAATGCATAACTCAGCAATTTTATGAATTATCTGGAAGTTCTAGACTTGCATGTCCAATAACATACTATCTCCATTTGGATGTTTCACAAAGTTCCCATATTTAGCATTTCCCAAACCAGCTCTTGATTTTTATCTCTAATGATCTCCATACTCCAGTCTCCCCTATCAAAAAACCTTATCTCTGTCAACCCAGCTGCTCAAACCAAAACCCTAGAGGTCATTCCTGAGATCTCTTTTTCCCCTCTCCTTCTCTTAAGACTGGTTGGTTGCATCTTCACAGTATATATGGAACCACATCTCTTTTTGCTCTCTCCGCAGCCATTTCTCTAGTCAAGGTAATCATCATATTTTTCCTAATCTGTTATGGCAGCCACCTCCCAGTCTTCCAGCTGCCACCTTCACTCATTTCTATCTATGCTTTTCAAAAATCAGTCAGAGATATTGACGTCAAGTATAAATCAGATGTTGTCACTTCCCTCTTTAAATTCCTTCAATGATTTCTCTCAGTCACTTGGAATATTACCTTCTTACCTCAATTTATATGATGTCTACTTATCTCTCTATCCTTATCTCATGCTTCTCACTCCTCCTCTCATTATGCTTCATACTTTTTTCAGGATTTCAAAACCACCAAGCTCTTCCCCATTCTAGGTTCTTCAGATATTCTTTCTTCTGCCTAGAATGTTCTGTCCCCAACTTTTCTCTTGCTGGCTCCTTCTCAATCCTCAAGTTGCACCTAGACTATCCCTCTTGGGCTCCCATGACAACCTCTCTAAAGCAGATTCCCTGTCCCACATCTCCCCCATCCTCCCCATTATCTCCAGCTAGTTTACCACTCTACTCATTTCCTCTTTAGCATTTACTAAAATTTATAATTATTTCACTTATGTACATTTTTTGTCCCTATACTGTAACTTCCAAAGGGCAGTTTTGTTTACTGTGCACTGAGCAAAAACATAGTACAAAAGTTGGGGGCATAGGCTCTGGAGCTGGACTGCCTGGATTCAAGTCATGCTTTGCAAATTTGTAAGTTTCTGACCTTGACTTAAGTGATTTCAATGACTTCTTATGTGAAATATGGCAGGTAAATAGTTCTTACTACAAAGGTCTTTAGGGGAATTAAACAACATATACAAAGTGCTTAGCATACAGTAAGCATACACTAAATGTCAGCTATTATTGTTTTGGTGCTATTATTGTTTTGGCATTAGTAGTGCTGAATAAATATTTATTAAAAGAATTACTGCCTCGGGGTGCCTGGGTGGCTCAGTTGGTTAAGTGTCTCACCTCAGCTCAGGTCATGATCTCATGGTTCATGAGTTCAAGCCCTGCGTGGGGCTCTGTGCTGACAGCTCAGAGCCTGGAGCTTGCTTTGGATTCTGTATCTCCCTCTCTCTCTCTGTGCCTGCCTATCTCTCTCTCTCTCTCTCTCTATCTCAAAAATAAATAAGCATTAAAAAATTTTTTTAAAAAAGAATGACTGCCTCAAGCAGTGGTCTTCACAAGAGATGTCAAAACTAAACTAACTGGAGAAATCTTTCAGATTAAGAAATAATCCTTACCTGGAAGAGATTTGTAACTTCAAGTAAATTTTCATTGCTGTTCTCTTTTCACTCATTCTGGGTTGACTGCCCAAATGACTTTTCTAAACATTCATCTCTTTCTTCAAGCCCTCAACAGACCACCTCACAGCCTTCATTTTATAGCACAACAGATGTGCTATAAAATGTGCTAAAAAATATTTTTGCATGAGGAACATCCAATTTTCCTCTTCTCTACTTACAAATTGAACTGTTCCTTTAATTACCTCCTTTCCTAGAAACTCAGAAAAATATCTTCTTTTTTTCCAGGGCCAATGTTTTCTCTATGCTTCCTCATTTTATATTCTCCTAACTCCTCTAGCTGTAATTCTATTTTGTCTGCCTTCCAACTCAACCTGTACCTCTATGTTGACTCCTTGCTCTCAGTCTACGAGAATGCCGATTTCTTCATTCCATATATTATATTGTTCTTTCTGTATACATAACAGCCTTTCTCACAACTATTTTTCTCTATCAAAAAATTGAATTATCTTTCAAAGTCTAGTGTAAATGTCACTTCCTTTGTTTGGACTACCCTATTTATTCCTTTTCTTCCTAGGCAAAATTTGTAACTTTTTCTTTTATCTCTAATAGCACTTCATTTATATTTTTATTTCAAATTATTTTTAGAACATTGTAGATAGATGGATGGATATGAAGATAGGTAGGTATTCCCTCCACTAGCTTTTGAGCCCCTTAAGGGCAATGCATTTTATCATTCATTTTTTAATCTTTAATAATTGGGCATGTACAGTGTTTCTTTCAGCACTTATAATGTTTTGGTCACTGTCCTAAGCACTTTACTTTGAATCCTAAGACTATCTAAAGGGAAACTTCATTATTCCCATTTATAGATGAAGAAATTTAATCTTAAAGGGGTCAGTTTACTTGCCTAATATACCAGCTAGTTTTCATAGCCTTTGTATTCTATTCCCTCCCAGAAGTTTTGGGAAGGAAAGAAAAGAAGGAATGAAGTAAAAGAAGCAAAACAAAATCAGTATTATAAACACAATCTCCAAAAACCATTTACCAATAGTTGAGATTTTTTTGTTATTTCAAGCCACTCTGATAAATTCTTTTAAAAATGACTAAAAACTAGACTATTAAGATGAGAGCAATAGGTAACATTATATTCTGTTTATTCAAGCTTATTCAACTCTCAGACTTTTCCTGGTTTATTTCACTCTGTAATGTTCCCAGGCCATTGTTACCAAGATTTTACTTTGAGAGGAAATAGCAGAAAAAACTCAAGTCACATTCTGAGTTTTAGAAGTGTTGAATGGGTTTTCATGGAGGGGACTATAAGCATTAATAAATACAAAACCCTGAATAAAATAAACAACACAAGTTTCTTTTATTGTATTAAGTCATTCATAATTTAGGGATGCCTGTCTCTTATTCAATTTAAATGAAGACTAGCAGGTGATATCAGAAAGATAAGGAAGAAATAGGGAGCCAGAATACATAAATGAAAAAGAGCAGAAAGGTAGAATTAGAAAGAGAAGGAAGAGCAGTTAACTGGGTGGAGGGAGAGGTCTGAAGAAAATAATTTATTCAACTTCTCTTAACTAAGTAGCAATATTTTAATTCTCTGTTCTTCACAGCATTGACAATAAAACTATTAGACTCATATATTTGAAAATTAAGAAACACATACCTTATAACAGGTGAAAGACTAGAAACAACCCAAACATGCAGCCATACAAATGCTTAAATTGTTATTGAAAAAAGCAAAACCCATGATACTTATATCAGACAAAATAGACTCTAAAACAAAGACTGTAACAAGAGACAAGAAAGGACACTATATAATAATAAAGGGGACAATCCAACAAAAAGATAAAACAATTGCAAATATTTATGCACCCAGCATGAAAGCATCAAAATACATAAAACAGTTAATAACAAACATAAAGGAACTTAATAGTAGGGACTTCAGCACCCCACCAACATCAACAGATTATCTAAAGAGAAAATTAACAAGGAAACAATGGCTTTGAATGACACACTGGACCAGATGGACTTAAAAGATATAGTTAGAATATCCCATCCTACAACAGCAGAATACACCCTCAAGTGCACATGGAACATCCTCCAGGATAGATCAAACAAAACAAGCCTCAACAGATTCAAAGAGTGAAGTCATACCATGTATCCTTTCTGACCACACCGCTATGAAACTAGAAATCAACCACAAGAAAAAATCTGAAGAGACCACAAATACATGGAGGTTAAATAACATGCTACTAAACAATAAATAGGTTAACCAGGAAATAAAAGAAGAAATAAAGAAATACATGGAAACAAATGAAAATGAAAGTAACAGTTCAAAACCTTTGGGACACAGCAAAAGCAGTTCTAAGAGGGAAGTATATAGCAATGCAAGCTTACCTCAAGAAGAAAAAAAAAATCTCAAACAACCTAACCTTAAACCTAAAGAAGCAAGAAAATGAACAAAAAAAATCTAAAATCATCAGAGGGGAGGAAATAAACTCAAGAGCAGAAATAAATGATATAGAAACTAAAATAAAAAACAATAGAACAGATCAATGAAGCCAGGAGATGATGTGTAGAAAAAATAAATAAATAAAATTGATAAATCTCTAGCCAGACTTACCAAGAAAAAGACAAGGACTAAAATAAATTAAATCACAAATGAGAGATGATAATAACAACAAATACCACAGAAATACAAACATTTAGAATACTATGAAAAACTATATATGCCAACAAAATAGAAAACTTAAATGGATAAATTTCTAGAAACATACAAAAACTGAATCAGGAAGAAATAGAAAATTTGAACAGACTGGTTACATGCAAAGAAATTGATCAGTCATCAAAAACTCACAACAAACAAAAGTCCAGGACCCGATGACTTCACAGGTGAATTCTACCAAACATTTAAAAAGGAGTTAATACCATTTTTCTGAAGCTATATCAAAAAATGGAAAGGAAGAAAAACTTCCAAATTCATTATATGAGGCCAGCTTTACTATGATACTAAAACCAGGTAACGACACCATTAAAAGAGAGTACTGCAGGCCAGTATCTATGATGAACACAGAGGCAAAAAAAATTCTCAACAAAACACTAGCAAACCAAATCAAATAATATATTTTAAAAATCATTCACCACGATCAAGTGGATTTATTCCTGGGTTGCAAGATTGGTTTAATCAATCAATGTGACACATCACATCAATACGAGAAGAACGATATGATCATTTCAATAGACGAAGAAAAAGCATTTGACAAAGTACATCGTTCATATTAAAATCCCTCAACAAAGTAGATTTAGAGGGAACATACCTCAACATAATAAAGGCCACATATGATAAAATCACAGCTAACATCCTCCTCAATGGGGAAAAACTGAGATCCATTTCCCTAAGGTCAAGAACAAGACAAGGATGTCCACTCTCACTGCTTTTATTCAACATAGTAGTGGAAGCTCTAGCCATATTAGTTAGACAAGAAAAAGAAATAAAAGCTATCCAGATCAGTACGGAAAAAGTAAAACTTTCACTATTTGCAAATGACATGATACTATATATAAAAAACCCTCAAGTCACCACCAAAAAAAAAAAAAAAACTGTTAGAACTGATAGATGAATTCAGTAAAGTTGCAGCATACAAATGAATGTACAGATATCTGTTACATTTCTATACCCCAAAAATGAAGCAGCAGAAAAACAAATTAAGAAAACAGTCCCATTTACAATTGTACCAAAAATAAAAAAACACCAAGGAGCAAGTCTCATAAAAGAGGTAAAAAACCTAGATTCTAAAAACTATAAAACACTGATGAAAGACATTGAAGACCACATGAAGATCAAGACATTTCCTTCTTATGGACTGAAGGAACAAATATTGTTAAAATGTCTATACTACCCAAAGCAATCTACACATTTAATTCAATCCCCATTAAATATACCAGGAGCATTTTTCACAGAACTAGAACAAACAATCCTAAAATTTGTATGGAACCACAAAAGATCCCAAATAGTCAAAACTGTAAGCATCACAATTCCAGGCTTTAAGTTATATTACAAAGCTGTAGTAATTAAAACAGTGTGGTACTGGCACAAAAACAGACACATAGATTAATTAAACAGAATAGAAAATCCAGAAATAAACCTATAACTATAGGTCAGTTAATCTTCAACAAAGCAGGAAAGAGTATCCAGTGGGGAAAAAAACAGCAAATCGTGTTGGGAAAACCAGACAGCTAAATGCAAAAGAAGGAAGTTGGACCACTTTCTTACACATACACTAAAACACATTCAAAATGGTTTAAAGACCTAAATGGGAGACCTGAAACCATAAAAATTCTGTAAGAGAGTACAAGCAATAGTTTCTCTGACAACAGCAACTTTTTTTCTAAACAGGTCCCCTAAAGCAAGGGAAACAAAAGCAAAAATAAACTATCAATACTACATCAAAATAAAAAGTTTCTGCACAGCAAAGGAAATAATCAACAAAATTAAAAGGCAACCTACTGAATGGGAGAAGATATTTACAAATCAGATATCTGAGAAAGGGTTAGTATCCAGAATATGTAAAGAACTTATAAAACTCAATACCCAAAAAACAAATAATTCAATTTTTTAAAAAATGGGCAGAAGACACGAACAAACATTTTTCCAAAGAAGACAATATAAATGGCCAATAGACACATGAAAAGACGCTCATCATCACATATCATCAGGGAATTGCAAATCAAAAACTACAATGAGATATCACCTCACATCCCTCAGATGGGAAAAAATTAAAAAACACACACAAAAGAAACAGCATGTGTTGGCAAAGATGTGGAGAAAAAGAAACTCTCCTGCACTGTTGGTGAGAATGTGAACTGGTACAGCCACTCTGGGAAACAATATGGAGGATCCTCAAAAAGTTAAAAATAGAACTACCTTGTGACTCAGCAACTGAACTACTAGATATTTACCCAAAGAATACAAAAATACTAATTCAAAGGGATACACTATAGCAGCATTATTTACAATAGGCAAGATATGGAAGCAGCCCAAGTGTTCATCAATTGATGAATGAAGATGTATGTGTATATAGATATATATAGATATGTATATAGATATAGATATTGATGATGTAGATATACATATACACACACATACAATGGAATATTATTTAGCCACAAAAAGGAATGAAATCTTGCCATTTGGAGCAACATGGATAGAGCTAGACATGCAATGCTAGTGAAATAAAACAGAGAAAGACAAATACCACATTATTTCACTCAAATATGGAATTTAAGAAACAAACAATGAGCCAAGGGAAAAAGAGAGAGAGAAACCAAGAAACAGACTCTTAATTATAGAGAACTGATGGTTACCAGGGTGGGAGAATGGGTGAAATAGGGGACAGGGATTACGAAGGGCACTTGTCATGCTGAGTGCCAGGTGATTAAAATAAAAACCTTTCTAAAGTCTTAAAAAAAATTTTAATAAGCTGAAAAAATTGATACAGTGCAGAATTTAGCTTTTTATAAACAAATTGGACTACATATAATACATCAGATACATGCACATATTGCTATATAAATGGTATAAAGTTACTTGTTATCTTTGCTCATTTCCAGGTGGATAATGGGATCAAAGAATAAGTGGAGAACTTCACTTGCCACATATAAAATTTATATTTAAATATTTTATAAAAAATTTCTTTTTGAGGGGCACCTATGTGGCTCAGTCGGTTAAGCGTCCAACTTTGGCTCAGGTCATGATCTTGCGGTTTGTGAGTTTGAACCCCGCATTGGGCTCTGTGCTGACAGCTCAGAGCCTGGAGCTTCCTTCAGATTCTGTGTCTCCCCCTCTCTCTGCCCCTCCCCCGTTCACACTCTTTCTCTCTCTCTCTCTCTCAATAATAAATAAAAACATTAAATTTTTTTAAATTTCTTTTTGAATTTTTACAATAAGCATATATTACCTTGATATATATGTATATGTATGTATACAGATTTATTCTAAAATATAGTAACTTCTCAGTGAATACAATATCTGATTAATGATAAAAATTCTTAGAACTTAACTTTTTTCTTGGAAGTTACAATTAACAAGTTAACCTCAAAATTATAAAATATAGAATTAAGACTATCTGGTTCACACTCCCCTTTCGATGATGAAATAACCATCAAGGGGACAGTGAGTTACCCAAAGTCTCATAGACATTTAGCATTAGAGCTAGAAGGAATTGATGAATCAATGAAGAAAAGGGAAGTTCCTCAAATAAGTTAACAAATGAGCAGCTAGAAAATGTGTGATAATAAGATGCTGGTATGCACAGGGACCAAGAAGACAGGAGCATTTTCTTTTGCTCCTCCAAAGAAATCACTTCTGCTCTGGACCCCTCTGTACTTGAGGGCAGCAGCCAGAGAAACCTCAATGGCTACAGCAAGCTTAAAGAGAAAAATGAAGTGTCTCATTCCAATAGAGAAGTCAAAAGAGCGATTCATTTCCAACAATATTTACTGTTTTCCTACCATGTGCCAGGCTGAACACATCTGACAGTGTTAATGGGAACAAGGAGAACAAATGAAAGACAGACAAGGTCATAGGAAGCCTCCAATCATTACGCAAACACCCAGACCAAATTATAATAGATAACATCCTACCACCCAGCAAATAATCTGAGCACATCCTTAAAAAATGAAACCCAAAATAATTTAACTGGATGACTATTACAATAATACAAACACTATCAAAGACTGCTTGTCTTTATGCTTCTTAGTCAAAGTAAATTTAGCCTAATGAATAAAAAGGATGCTGTTACACTTTTCACTACTGCTCAGGATCAAATCAGGGAAGACTTGCTGGTAGTCCATTCTGAGTATGATTTAGCAATAGACTCTTTGAGGTTACCACACACACTACATGTGCAGCTACCTTCTTTCAACAAATAGCAGTTGCTGTTATACACTATTTTAGACAAGATTTGATGTTTAGGTTTAAAAGCTCTAGATCCGGGGACCCCTGGGTGGCTCAGTCGGTTAAGCGTCTGACTCTTGGGTTTGGGTCAGGTCATAATCTCACGGTTTCATGGGTTCAAGCCCCACATTGGGTCCTGTGCTGGCAGCACGGAGCTTATTTGGGATTCTCTCTCTGCCTCCTTCCCCACTTGTGCTGTCTCTCTCAAAATGAATGAACTTAAAAAAATAATAATAAATAAAAGCTCTAGATCCAGACGATCTAAAGAATTACAGTAAAATAAATATTTTCTAAGAAAACC
>CM053560.1:47587789-47605156 GCA_028646485.1 Cryptoprocta ferox | reverse complement strand
CTCTCTCTCTCTCTCTCTCTCTCTCTCTCTCTCTCTCTCTGTCTCTCTAACTAAAATAAAAAGACATAAAAAATATTTAAGGGCTAGGAGTTGTATTACCTACAGGGGTTCATTTCCATACACTGCCAATGGTACTGACTTCCTTTTAGAGGGTTTTCTGTTTAACAAGCATTCAAACAGCATTACAAGAGCTAAGAGAAATTGCCCTGTTGGCAGCTGTAAGACATCTGGGCCATACTTGATCTTGTTAACAGAGTTTTAATACAGATTTGTCTATGTTCTTATTTCACTGCAGCTCTCATTTTCTTCCATTTGTTCTTTGTAAAGTATTTTCATCACCAGAAAAGTGATTTAATAACAAGTACTAAAGATTTCCTCAAATCATATTCGTTTGATCACATTTCTTTATCTTTCTGGTAAAATATTAATTTTCTTTTGTATCACAGAAGGTGATTTAATAGGCTCTAACATTAGAATGAACAAATAACATAATCTGACTTTATGTGGTATCTTCAAATTTCCAAGTAGTTTTTGTCATGAAATCATTCTTTAATCTTCTTGGATGGGGACATGTGAGAGTAGTGTCTGTGAAAATGCGAGAGCATGATTACCAACCTAAATAATTTAAATGTGCCCTGGACATCACTATCTACCATCCTGCAGACAGTGAGAATAAGAACATCCATATCTTCAATTTGCCAATCAACACTGAAAAGATGAAAACAACCAGATGACAAGTACCATAGACTGTATGTCTGTGTTCCCCAAAATGCATATATTAAATTCTAACTCCCAAGGTGACAGTATTTGGAGGTGGGGCCTTTGTGTGGCAATTAGGTCATAAGAGTAGGAGTCCTCATAAATGGGATTAGTACTCTTATAAAGAAGACCCCAGAAAGCTCCCTTATACCTTCTTCCATGTGAAGACACAATAAAAGATGGCCTCCTGTGAACCAGGAAGGGGTCCCTCATCAGACTCTGAATCTATGGTCTTGAACTTCCCAGCCTCCAAAACTGTGAAAAATAAATTTATGTTGTTTATAAGGCACCCAGTCTATGGTACTTCATTATAGGAGCCCAGATGGACTACGACAACAAGAGACATAGATGGAAAAGTATGCAAGTGATAGGACCTTTGTCACTGAGGCCAGAATGAGAATGTTAAAGATGTGGAAAGCAGAGCTCAATTAAATATATACTTTCTTAAAAATTATCAATAGATAATAGAAACAATATTTTCAGTGGCCAATTGAAAAAAAAAAAAGAACAAACTGGGGCGCCTGGGTGGCTCAGTTGGATAAGCATCCAACTTTGGCTCAGGTCATGATCTCATGGGTTTGAGCCCCATGTCAGGCTCTGTGCTGACAGCTCA
Source organism: Cryptoprocta ferox (assembly GCA_028646485.1). Taxonomy (NCBI): domain Eukaryota; kingdom Metazoa; phylum Chordata; class Mammalia; order Carnivora; family Eupleridae; genus Cryptoprocta; species Cryptoprocta ferox. The sequence continues at coordinate 47,603,784 of CM053560.1, read as the reverse complement.
GAGCCTGGAGCTTGCTTCAGATTCTGTCTCCCTTTCTCTCTCTGCCCCTCTTCCACTCGCATTCTGTCTCTCTTTCTCAGAAATAAACATTAAAAAGAAATTTTTAAAAAATGAACAAAAAAGTGAAGCCCATGGTCTTGATACATGGTTGACTGTGGCAATGTCTTTGTTTCAGCTAGAACCTCAAAGGCTACCTCAAGCCCCATTACTGATGCTTGGTTATAATCAGCTCATAGAGATTCATCTTGCTGTGTACTTGTCACATAGCAGGATGGATGGCCAAGTTATAGGACCTTCCTTGATCATGTGCAAGGTTAATTAGAAGGTTTTAGTTTATCATCAGGAATTTTAATTAGTTTTATAGGCAAATGGTGACTGACAGGAGACAGTAATCCTTGCTCTTCCTATCAATCAAGTGGTGAGTGAAAGGGGCACTGCTAAAAAGGGAGGGATAGAGGGAGAACCAGAGGTGTTGCTGTGTGTGCTTCTTTCCTCAAGGCAAACGGCACCACCAGCTGTTACTCCCTCTCTCCTAAGATCAGAAGGAAAAATGGATGGCTGTTTTTGTAATTGCAATATATTTAAATCTGTTTGCAAGGGATTTATTTATATCCTACAGTCAATACATTTAGTAAACTAAGCAAAATGCTGCTTGCAAGGACAACTTCTTAAACTGCATTAAGCAGCTTTGTTTCCAGCTCTAGTCAATAGAGGGACAACATGCAACTCCTCTGTGATTTCTGGACTATTTGCCTTTCCTGATTAATTGACTTTGGAAGAAGTTCTTCCCTTCATTGAATTTTGTTGCTGTGTATAAAAGTTACAAGAAGGCATTACGACTGAGACAAATATTAGTTACAGTCTTCTGACCTAGTCCTTAGCCAACGATATACACCTTTGCAGAAATATAGGTCCCATCTTGACAAATAAATAGAAGAATGACCTTCCAAGGATCCTATGAAAGCTATTCTTTCATAGCTCTCATTAAGAGAAATTAATTCCACACAATTCCAAATGGTGAGAAACATTAGGCCTTGTGGGTCTGGAAAGTTCAACATCAGTGATCTCTCTTGGTCAGTGTCTAAATACCATCTAGAGTTAGTAATACAACTTTCCCACCTTTTAAGATGGAAGAAAGCCACAGGCAATGAAAGTAAAAACAAACAAGACTAACTCAAGTTTAAAAACATCTGCTCAGCAAAGGAGACACCAACCAAGTGAAAAGCAACCTATAGAATGGGGAAAAGTATTTGCACACAATATATCTGATATGGGGTTAATATTCAGAATATACAAAACCTCTTACAACTCAACAAAATAAACCAAATAACTTTATTATAAAGGTGGCAAAGGACTTGCACAGACATTTCTCCAAAAAAAATATACAAATGGTCAATCATATGAAAAGATGTCCCTAATCATTAGGGAAATGTAAATCAAAACCACAATGAGATATGACCTCATACCCATGAGGATGCCACTATCAATAATTAAAAAAAAAAAAAAAACAGAAAATAACAAGTGGTGGTGAAGATGTGGAGAAAGTGAAACCAATGCTCACTGCTGGTAAGAATGTAAAATGGTGTGACCACTTGAAAAACAATATAGAAGATCCTCAAAAAATTAAGAACCAAAATTCCGATGATCCAGCAACTCCACTTATGGATATAGATCTAAAAGAATTGAAAGCAAGATCTCAAAGACATATCTGTATACCATTGTTCACTGAAGCATTATTCACAGTAGCCAATAAGTAGAAGCAACTTAGAGGTCAATTGACAGATGAATGGATAAAGAAAATATGGTATATACATACAGACAATGGCATATTATTTAGCCTTTAGAAAGAATTCTTTAATATGTTATACTATGAATGAATCTTGAGGATATTATGCTAAGAAATAAGCCAGTAATAAAAAATAACTGCATTATTCCACTTCTCTGAGATATCTAAAGTACTCAAACTCTCAGAAACAGAAAGAAGAATGGTTGTTACCAGGGGCTGGGGGAAGGGGAAAAGGGGAGTTGTTCGATGGGTATGGAGTTTCAGTTATGCAAAGTGAAAATGCTCTAGCGATCTGTTACACACCAGTGTGCAAGACAGTTAACACTATTGTACTGTACACTTAAAATTGAGTAAGTTGGTATTTTTAGGTTATATATATTTTACCAAAAATAAAAAAAATAGAAATTCACTGTGCCATACTCAAAACAGAGATTTTGTGTTGCTATGGGTAGCAACAGAGCCTAAAGAATATTTGGATTACTATTGTTGCATGCGGGAGTGGAAAATAGAGTAAGAGACAGACTGTATCCATATCTATGGAGTTATAAGCTCCAAAACTCCAGAATTAGAGTTCCAAACCCAGAAATGCAAAAAAGAAAGGAAGACAAACTATCTTTGGATAAAACAACGTGAGCATAATTTATTTAGCCTCTGTACTAGGCAGACTTCTTTTTTATGTAACAGAAAACACTTAGTCTTACATTAAGGCAGAGTTTAACACTTCACTCTGATGGTTCATTTGGTGCAATGAGCCAAATATCCTGAAATATGACCCTACCTATTACTTCCCTCTTGAAATTCATGTATATCTTCTGGAAAAACTTCTTTAATAACTTGCCTCCAAATATTTGCTCAGAATTCTCCAGGGTTTTTCCCCTCCCTGGAGATCTCACACATTACCACAGCTCTGACCAGAAGTTTAATGCAGACAACATTCAAATCTACTATTGTGGCACTGCCAACAGTATTTTCCTGAGCTGCAAATCTACCTGTTTGACATCACTGATATGCTGCCCATAAAACATAAATCCCAAATATTCACAATAAATGTGTTTTCTACAGTCTTCAATAAGTATTCTTCCTCCTGGTTTCCTAGGTTCTATCAACAACATCTATCCAATCATTCTTGCATAAAATCTTGGAATCTTTTCATCTTATGTTCTTCCATCTAGTAAATCCTCAATCCTTATAGATTCTTCCTCTGCAATTTGTTTCACTTTTCTGACCTTCTTTTTCTCTCTCACGAACCTAATTCAAGACTTCATCATTTCTGGTTTCCCTATACTTTACCTCCCCATTGGAATTCTATACAATTTATAAGATCAACCATTTTAATCCCACTGCTGCCTAACTCCATATCTCTAGATCCCACAGCACAGTATTAAGTTCTCTTATTTGTTCCATTTTATCTTAAAATTATTTGTCACTGCATCTTGCACTTTGGGAGAAGAAAATTCCTATCTTCTATGGAGAAATATCTAGAAGAAAGCTGTTCAAAAATTTTATTGAAATTAAATTGAACTTAATTCAGAAAGCTACCTTTGCAAGGAAAATATCAGACATTACACAAATTTAAGTTCTTCTACCATAAACATGGTACCCAGGACATGGTAGACATCATTAGAAAATGTTGGTGAGGTTACCAAAAATCACATAAAGGATTAATGTGTAGGAAATACATGCAGTCATTTCAAACTTTGCTCAACTGTCCATATCCCTCATTCTCTTAATATGATGGTTGATTTGTCCCATGAATGGTATTGGTTTTATGCTACTCCCCAAAGTGCACATAGACATGTACACAAACCCATGTACGTACACAGAGTAGATAATTAAGTTGCAACAGTTGTATTAAGTCTAGTTTTAGAGAAGGGGAGCAAATTCATTCTACCTAAAGAGGAAAGAATCTGAGTTAACTTGCATACTCACTCAAGTTATTTAACCTGAAATCCAATGGCCAATGAGGAATTGATGGAGGAAATATACATCATGGGGTTGAGGACTAACAATTCTTTTAAGAAATGATATTTCTACATTTATCGTTGCATGGAATATCAGATAAAAATTGCCAGATATAAATTTTATTGAGTTGAGTCAATGTATGCATCATTCATCAGTATAAATGATAGATATTTGTAGAGTTATAGAAATATGGCCCTATCATCCATATTTTATTTATCTTTGCAGCCTGGTATTTATGAAGTTTTGTATTAAGGAAGTCACTAAGCACTCGATGAGCTGAATGTGCTCATTTTTTTCTCTGTTATGCTCTTGAAGAGTATAAAGTTTCACTTGTAACTTTTTATTAATCTAGGCAAAGATTTTAGTAGCCTAGGTGTAAAAGTGCATATCAGTTGAAGAAACAAGAATTAGAACAAAGAGTTCCAAAGGCAGGTGGATTGCCTAGGCAAAGATCACTATACAGATTTAGAGTTTAGGTGGGCCCCGCTACATGATCACCAGATTAGTAAGGACTGAAATTAGGGCCATTTCCATTCACATACTGTAGATATGTACCATGCAATAGAAATTATACCGATTTCATAAAAGAGGTTGGGAGGAATAAACACAACACCCTACCACAGACAAGGCAAGAATACTGAAAGAAAAAACAAAAACAGTTGAAACACAGTCTCCTCAATCCTCCTCCCAGCACACTGCCTGCTGTAGGCTGACTACTGAAGGGTAGTCCATGGGTCAGCAGCAACATCTCCATTACCTGAGAACATGCCAGAAACATAGACCCTTGGGCCTTACCCAAGACCTGATGAATGAATCAGTCTGTGTTTTAACAAGACTTATAGGTGATTTATACAGTGAAGTCTGAAAAATGCCTTACTCCATCTTTTAAAAGTTTCACAATGCACCAATAATGAGTGATGGGTAAGAGCTGGGATTGGACTGTCCTTAATAAAATATTAAACAGGACAATGCTACCTAACCATATCAACACCAATAACAGGATATTCATCCCACTTTGAGTCATATTTGACTCCATTATGAACACTACGAACACAGGAAAGGGTATTAAGGACAGCTGTGGCTGAGTGTAGAATCAGAGGCCTGTGTTGGGCCAAACGGAAGAGTTGTGCTGGTGTTTTAAATTGCACACTTAGCCAAATAGTGAAATATTGCTCCTTTGGACTCACCTTTTTCAACCTGGGCCTCACTTTGCTTGTGATGCCCTATCACGGTCACTGAGGAGCTGTGCTTATTCATTATGGATTCTGTGTACACATTTCAGTAAGGCAGTATCCATCTCTGTCCTCCCTATCAGACATCACAAGGTTAATGTGGAAAACGCTATCTGAGTGTTAATCATGTATGAAAACTGCTGCTGAGCAGAAGAGGATGGAGAGGACCAGGTGTAACTAAGGAAATGCATTCCTTTGCTGGAACATGCACGTGGCAGAAAGAGACAGCCGAGATGCATATCCTTGCAACTCCAGATGAAGTGGGAGACAACCTGCCTCCTTTCTAGGATACAATCAGTATTCCCACTATTCCTGTCACATACATTATGGTGCACGTTTAACCATTGTGGCCTGGAAACTTTTCTCTAAGGGGCAAGAGTGGGTGGCTCGGTCTGTTAAGCATCCAACTTGGGCTCAGGTCATGATCTGTCAGTTTGTGAGTTTGAGCCCTGTGTCAGGCTCTGTGCTGACAGCTCAGAGCCTGGAACCTGCTTTGGATTCTGGGTCTCCCTCTCTCTCTGCTCCTCCCCTGCTCATGCTCTCTCTCGCTCTCTTTCTCTTGCTCTCTCTCTCTCTCTCTCTGCTTTCTCTCTCTCAAAAATAAACATTAAAAATTTAAATTAAATTAAATTAAAAATAAAATAAGAAAAATAATTTTCACAAGAGCAATGTACTCTGGGGTTTTGCCACAAAAAAGGAGGGGTGGGTTGCTACTAAAATGCCACTACTATATCGAACGTGGAGATTGGTTTGTTTCAAATGTCACTGTGAGGAGAGAAGACGTTTTATAAAAGCAAGCCCTTATAAATGAAGTTCAGCCTCTTCTAAATGCCAAAACTTTTTTTTTCTTCATCTTAACCACTTCCAATGAAAAGCTTTTTAAATTTTTAGGCTACGTACTTAATGTGCAAAAATGATAATATTCATTACTTCTTTAGAACTACATTTACCTCTCCTTAAGAGCCACTGTTTCCATGTGGCTCATTCTTTCCACTTTGTAATTCACTCATTTCTGAGCAACTACTCAGTCCATCTGGGACTCTTTCCCCTCACATTCTTCCTTCTCTTCTCACTCAGTGTCCGTTAGGTTCAGGACCAAGAGGAGGGTGGAGGGGAGAAGACTGTGCCATCCATCACCTGTACTTAATGCCCTCTCTTGAGTCATCATCAGGGCTCTGGCATCAGCTTGTGGCAGCTAGACCTACACATGGCCTCCTGATGCCAAGAAGTGTGTTGAGTGTGCAGGCTCACCTCAGCTACTTTAGGAGCTTGAGAGGGGGAGGACCGTACATTTTTTGGTGGATTCCCACACTACATTTGAGAACTCTGAATGACTTATGTCCTGGGAAACATGGACATATTGCTACTTTGTCATCCTGGTGTCATACTGGACACATGGTTTATCTAAGAATCTCACAGAGTTCCTATTCTATGCCCTGGGCAAAAGACCCTGCTCTCAGAGCCCCTAATTCTGTATTTGATTTTAATCACTCCCCTCTCCCCCAAGTCTCACCAATGCAGGAGGGTACATGGGGCCCTTCTCAGGAACCTGAGCAGTATCTGAGTCCTTGTCAAATCCAACTCCAATTCTCTTATTCTCTCTGGCCAGGAAAATCGTGTTTACATCATCAGGTCATCAGGCATGCTTCCCACTGTATGGGTGATGGTCCAAATTCTAGGCACTGAGTTTTCTAGGCTTTAGGCCTTTATGTTTAAAGCCAAGTTTTTGGAATTCATGAAATTTATTTTTCTGACCTCAGTCTCTGGCGCTTTCAATTGAAAGCTGTAGCTTTTAAGACTTTAATCTCTACTATAGATACATAAAAGTATGCATGAGGGCTTAAGAGCCAAGAACTTGAGTCTCTCCTATCTGGACTGCCTCTACCCTGCACTGCATAACAACCTGCATAACCCCCACACTGTTTCAATAACAAGTGACGAGGTAGAAGGAAGTGAAAAAATACACAGTTTTATCAAAGTATTAAATCCTACTATACATGACTTCTTCTTAGACAGGGGATGCTGAATAGAATTGTGCTTTTTCTGCATGATATAGGGCCCTTCTTGGACAGGATGGTAATTTCCTTATGTTTTGTCTCTCCCACGAGACTGTGAGCCATCACTGCTATTTTGGTGGCTTCTTCCAACAGTTTCTTCAGTTAGCAGTTGCTTGTCTGCTAGGAGCTAGGAAACCAGATAACCATGCTTGTTAAAAATTGTGTGTTAAAGGAAGTCAATAAAGCCCTGACCCTAGGAGTTAAGTGTATGCCTTGTAACCACTATGTCAGCCTTCAAGGCTCTTCTAAGTTAGGGCTGAGTTCCCAAGGGTAGAGGTTGTCAAAAATTCCACCTCTGAATAAGCGGGTCATTGCTATAATTTAAAGCATAGTATGTATCATTCTCCTTCATAAAAATGACACAATAAAAGCCTTTTAATTTATACTATGAGCATCATGTTTGAACTTAAAATGGGAGTCAAAGCCCAGTAGGTTATTTTCAGACATCTTTACAAAAGGCAAGCACACCATTAGGAAGCAATGCATTTTTCTTTCTGCTTTCAGTGACTAAAGTGTATTTCCATTTCTCTTCCCCGTGGTAACACTGACTTCAGTTATTCAGAGTTCAGATTTCTGACCTAGCTGCCACTGTGAAGGTTTCAACCTAACATCTTAAATTGTGAAATATCAGTACACAAATTGGACTGTAAAACCAAGACGTTTCCTTATAATTGCTTGAAAATATCCGATCAGAAATGAAGTCAAAGATAAAAATAGAAGGCACTCAGGTTAATCCTTAGGAAATTCTTAAACATCTCAATAAATATATTCTGTAGCAATTATCCTCACCCATTATTCTGACCTTTTGAGGGGAAGAACTTTCTACCTTCAAAGCTGAAATCTTTCAGCTTTGAGGTTGCTCAGTTTTTCTCAAGTATCAATAACAGAGATGTTCCTAGTGAATAGACACTGAAGATCAGCCGTACAAAATGCTGTCTTACAACCCTCACGAAACCCCTAGCAACACAGAAGGAGGTTTACTCTGCCTGGTTTCTACAGCTGAAGATATTCCATACCAGCCCGCTGGAACTGGAGGCCTCTCTCTGGTTGGGTTTTATTTTGTTTTTCCTTTCCTCCATCTCTTCATCACTAATAGGAAGAATGTGTTACACTAGCAGGTGAAACATCCAAACTTACTCCTGTTTCACAGAAGACACCTAATTAACTTCAGTCTTTGTGCCCCTCAGGTAATACAGCATTCCCATGTTGTCACACGTGTCCAGCCCCAGTTTCACGGCTGACCTCCTGCACCTTTTGCTTTCATAGACTTTCTGTCTCTTACCTTTGCTTGTGTTGGACACTCTTAAAACAAGTCTTTTATTTAGTGGATATATGATAAGCATTTGGTGAATTTGTTCATTTCGGAAATATTTATTTGCACACTCTTAGGTGAACAAATGAACACAGTCCATTCCTGTATTAGTTATCCAGGGCTGTGTAAAAATATTACCGCCAATTTACCAATGTAAAATAAAACACACTGTTATCTCCATTTCTGTGGGTCATGGGTCCAAGCACTGGCCTCAAAGGCTTTATAATTGAGGCGCCCGGGTGGCTCAGCTGATTAAACGTCTGACTTCAGCTCAGGTCATGATCTCACAGTTTGTGAGTTCCAGCCCTGTGCAGGGCTCTGTGCTGACAGTTCAGAGCCTGGAGCCTGCTTCAGATTTTGTGTCTCCCTCTCTCTCTGCCCTTCCCCCATTCATGCTTTGTCTCTCTCTCTCTCAAAAATAAACAAACATTTTAAAGAAAAAAGGCTTTATAATCTAGTGAGGGGAACAAATAACTTGCTACATGATGCTGAGTATCACCTATACCTCTAGAGCCAGACAGAGGGGAGGAGGAAATGAACAGCCTTAGATGTGTGCACTGCAGTATTCACATGAATGCTCAGGAGTCCCTTTGAGGTGAGAGATGAGGTGAGAGGATGGTAAAGGAAGTGGGGCAGAGCAGAAGCTCTCTGTTTCTCTGGGTCATGGTGTTCGAGCTGGAAATGTGGAGAAGTAGAATTCTAAATTTGAATCAGGCTTATCAGGCTATTATGAACATGTCTTTGTCAGCTACCAATATGATATATGGGCCATCACTGGTATTCTAGTACCAGGCTCCTCAAACTTTAGGGGTTGGTCTGGTGATAATATTATGGTAAGTGTAGTCCAAGGCAAGGGGTTCAAAGAAAAGCTACCTAACTCAGACTGGGAGTTAAGGAAGGGGCAGGGTGGGAGACATTGAGGGCTATAGCAACCAAGCAACCTCCTAAATTCTTTTTTTCTTTTTGATAGAGGGGCAGAGGGAGAGAGAGAGAGAGAGAGAGAGAGAGAGAGAATCCCACACAGGGTCCACACTGTCAGCATGGAGCCTGAAGCAGGGCTCGAACTCATGAACCTTATGAGATCATGACCTCAGCTAAGTTGGATGCTTAACTGACTAAGCCACCCAGGTGCCCCGATACTCTTAAATTCTGAGTGCTGGGAGCCTCAATTGAGCTCAAGTGAGCCCTGCTCAAATTGATCAAGGGCCTCAATTGCTGTGCTCCGACATCCATCATCATGTTTGCACCAGGCCACTCTTGCCATGGGTTCACCCAGCCCACAACTGAGCATGGTAGAGATATTAAGACAGGTCTCTTGAACTTTTATAGAAAAACTCATTGAGGTTGAAATGGAACCAAAAGATGACTAAGTCTTAGTCATTAGGAGCTTAAGAGAAGCACCTTGAAGAGGTACTTGAATGTGTTAATACTTCTCACTTAGCTTTGAGAGGCTTTTTGACAATCAGATAATAACTTATCAATAGAAGTACACTCTTGACAGCTATATTAACATGGACTGGGGGTCAAATCATTAGGCTAATTGTTAACTATAAAGTTATTTCAAAGTATTATCAGAGCATAAAAACAAGTGTGAAAAACTCCAAGAGTAAGGGAAGGGAAATAAGAAGTTTCTCAGATGACATTCCAGATAGATACTGAGAAATGGAAATATGGTCACCAAGTCCACCAAGTTGAGAGGATAATTAGAAAGTGTATTCCAGACAAAGAAAATAATCTAGGAAATGGCATGGGGAATATCAAGTACACAGTTATCCCGCATAGTGATGGTCCTGTAAGTACTAATATCTTATAAAACTATTTGTTTGTTTTATAAACTATTTATCCCTGAATTTTCTTCATTAAAATGGAAATTATTTCTTGATATACAATATATATATAATATATATTACTATCCCATATAAATATCATACATATCATCATGCAACAACTCTCAGCCAATGAGCTTTCTGTTGAATAATCCTGGGCTGGGTGCACCTACAAGATAAATAGTTTACTTTTCTGGGATGGCTCGGTGGCTCTGTCACTTAAGCATCTGACTCTTGATTTCAGCTCAGGTAATGATCTCATAGTTTGTGAGTTCGAACCCCACATCAGGCTCTGCACTGACAGCACGGATCCTGCTAGGGATTCTCTCTCTCCCCCTCTCTCTCTGACCCTCCTGCACTCACTCACTCTCGGTCTCCCTCAAAATAAACAAACTTAAAAAAATTAGTTTACTTTTCTAGGACCTCTCTTAATTAAGGTTGTATTATGACAAGCAGCTTTGACTCATGGCGACTCTTGAGAGAGGATATTGCTGGACCCACACTTAAACAAAAGTTGATGCAGATATTGAAGTGCCCAACATTGCAACCAGGTATATATTGCAGTAATGGTGAAGGAAAACAGGATAAAAATCATGAGGTAGTACAAAGTACAGAGTAAACATCACTGGGAACGAAGAAACGGTACAAATGTTAAGTGACAGAAACAAGATATGGCAGAGAGGTAAAAGGGTTTTGAATCAAGTGTAAGAATGAAGAGAATCTGCCAGAGAGTGATGCTAGAAAGGAACTTTGGCTCTTGACTTACTTAGCACAAACTTGAACTCTAAAGTAGGTGTGTTATGGCTCATTGTGGCTGGAGCATGGAAATGTAGAGAGATGTGGCAGGAAGAAAGTTGGAAAGGTGAGCCATGGCCTGTTCATAAAAGCCTCAAGTTGGGCACCTAAAGAGTTGAGCTTATTCTCCAGGGCAGGCAATAGAAAACATTAAATGTTTTTAATCAATGAAATGACATAAGCAAGATTTGTGTTTCCCAAATAAAATTGGCAAGGAGTATCACCACTTTCTTAGTATCATAGAATGATATTATCAAGGAAACAAACCAGAAGATTTACACTGCCACAGAATAAATTAAGAAAAATAAAATACAAATAATATGCAAGAATCCTTAACTTTCAACACAGGTTTGTCAAAGCCAGGACAAATATCAAAGCAGGTGATATGAAGGCTTTGTTGTCTGGAGTCAGCTGCTACTTGACCCACCCATCCACTCTTAGTACCTCTTCCCATCCATGTCTATTCTCCATTTCCTTCTATCAGATTCCATCTCTACTCTGAAAATAGGGATGGGCCCCAGAGGATAGAATAAGAGATGCTTAAAATGTCAGGTCACAGGTAAAGGTTACTCAGCAGGGACATAGCTTACTCTAGCACGCCCCACCTAGCTTGACAGAAGAATCGAAAAGGTTGTCAATGCCTGTTAGACAATGTTACTGGAAAGAAAATTTCCTTTTATTTCTTTTAACCAAAGGATCACAGGAAACTGAAGGTCAGGGCTTTTCAACAGAAGATGAAGGTCTACTTCATCTTGAGTTTCAAACACAGAAGATCATAGCACCACAACAGGAACAGGAGAATCTCAGAACAAAGCCAACCATCGTATTTCCTGCAGGGAGTTTTCCAAGCATAACTGTTAGTTTCACAGTCCTTGAGATTTTGAGATCCTCACTCATTTCCATGGGGGCATTTTTCTTTAAAAAATGCAACCCCTAGTCCTTTATCACTTAAGGACAGAGGTGCTTAACACATTTATATAGTCAAAACAGTGGCATTCAGGAATATCCTGTTAGTGTTATAGATAATATTGGATGAACTTTCTGCAGTAATAGAGATCAGCCATCATGATTATGGCACTCCGCTGTAAAGATGACACAACTTATGAGATTTTGTTATAGCAAATGCCCTCAAAAAGGACTCCATGTCATCTATTTTCAACATCCTTGCAGGAAGAGTGACTTCAGTGGTACTCTGAATGTGACTGCTGTACTAATGATACCAGCCAGAGTGCCCATTCAGAATAGCCAGTGGATTTATCAGGTTTATCTGTCTCTAAGTCTTTAGGATCCACTGTCATTAGCCTGAATAATGGCTTTAGTATCTATAAATTAATATGGTCTTTTATATGAACAATCACTTCAGAGAACAAAGAAAGGTTAGGAGAGGAAATCAAAGATTAAATTTCAATGTGGGAGTAATCCATAACTTTCTACTAACTTTTCTAATGAATCAATCAGGAGAATCTTATAACTTTTGTGCCTAGCCAGAACTAGGGGGAAGATGTCAAGTAGGATTTATGACTAAAAAATTGAGAGAATTTTCTAAATAAAGCTTATGTAAAGAATGGAAAATCCTAATAAATACTTTGTTTTAATGTTAATTAAATGTGATTTCACAAGGAATCAAAAGGAAAAATTTAAAATTAGCTTAGAGATAAAATTTGAAGAAGTAAATTTGTCCACATAAGTCTTTGCATTCTATAGTAGACTTTAGAAACTTTAAAGCTTAACTGACACAAAGAAATGGACTATGGGAAAGTGTCATTTCCATAGAGTAAACTGTAGTTTATTTCATAGCAAATAACTCCACTTGTCATGTGAGTCCTTATTAGTCTAAACAAAAGTGTCAGCTACCACATAGAAATTAATTAATTAGCCTCATTAATAGCATTTGTCTTCAAACAGAGTGCTCTAAGCTACATAAATGCCTAACAGTTTATGTATAGATGCTGATTTGCAACTGACACTAGATAATTTTTTTAAATGCATCCCATGGAGGAAGATACACAAAAGACTTATGAAAAAGCCTTATTATAGATTGGTTTATTAGCTCCAGTGAATTCAGAATTAGCCAAGCTGGCTGATCAGATCCAAAGCATTCACAGTAATGAGAACTGCAGTTCAGAAGGTGCCCCTACAGTAAGAAAACCACCGGAACATGTTCACATTTAGAAGTGAATGTCAAGGCCTTCACAGACTAATCAAATCAATTGCCCCCCTACAATCTGAGCCATTTTGAATTGGGTAAGATATTGAACCAGATGAATCTTCAAATCCCAAATATTCACTTTGTAAGGATTATCTACTACACAAGAGAAAAACATTTTCACACATCGTCAGGATACATTCTTTTCTTAGCACAAATATATACTCACTTCTTGATAAGTGTGTTTTATTCTAATTCAGGGAAAATATGCTCTTCACTTTCCTTGGCTCTATAATATGCACCCACGTAAACGTGATTCAATTAACTTTCTAAATATGTTGAATGCTCCAGCCTTTTGGTCTACTTACTGCTCTTGAATAATTCATGTTAAAAATTAAACTTATTTTTTGTTAAATCTGCCTTATATGATACTTCATTTCTTAGCTTTAGAGACTATTTACTGGCACTAACTTCATGGAAGTACAGATTTGTAGCTCACTCTTAAGATGTTACATTAGTTTAGATATGGTACAATTTTATACAAGAATTTAGAAACTAGGGGCACCTGAGTGGCTCAGCCCATTAAACTTCCAACTCTTGACTTCGGTTCAGATCATGATCTCACAGTTCCTGAAGTTGAGCCCTGCATCAGACTCTGTGTTAACAGCTTGGAGCTTGCATGGGTTTTTCTCTTCCTCTCTCTGTCCACCCCCCCAACTCATATGCTCATGCCCTCTCTCAAAATTAATAAACATTAAAAAAATAATTTAGAAGCTAAAAGATTTGATTTTTATAGTTAAAATAACTATAAAAGTAAGGCAATATGGAGTTCCATCCATAGCATTTAATATCACGAAACACATCATGAAGAGTAGGCAAACATATGGTACCTAGGCTAGAATGCTTAAAATCTGAGGTCCTTATCAAAAATTATTTCTACACATGGGGCACTCAGTCAGTTAAGCATCTGACTTTGGCTTAGGGCATTATCTCATGGTTCGTGGGTTCAAGCCCCACATGAGGCTTTGTGTTGTGTTGACAGCTCAGAGCCTGGAGCCTGCTTCATATTGTGTCTCCCTCTCTCTCTCTTTCTCTCTCTCTCTCTCTCTCTCTCTCTCTGCACCTCCCCCACTCATGCTCTGTCTCTTAAAAATGAATAAACGTCAAAAAAATTACAAAAAGTTATTTCTATACACAACTTTGGGAAATGAATGAAAATGGTGAAATTCAGAAAACTGACATTAATTTTTAATCAACCCAATGTGTTTATCAGATAATTTGTAGATTTATAATATTACAACAATAGATTTTCAAACTCATCTTAAATACCTGGAAGGCCTTTTATATATGACATATTTCAGAGTAAGGGAGGTTTGTTTTTCTAAAATATATCTTAAAAATTAATGATCTAGCCCATCTCCTAGATGGGTGATGGATATTAAGGAGGGCACTTGTGATGAGCACCGGGTGTTGTACGTAAGTGATGAATCACTGAATGCTACTCCTGAAACCAATATAGTGCACTGTAAGTTAGCTAACACTTACATTTAAAAAATAAAAACTAATGATTTCTATTTCTGTGCCCAGCCATCATGAAATAATTAGTACCAAACTATTCTCCAATAACTAGTGCAATTAGACCAGAATTACCACATAACAACTAGAAAACTCGATTAAACAACAAATAGTAGAAGACTAGGGTACCTGAGAGAAAAAACAAAAACAAAATAAAACAAGATGAGCCCTATAATCATCATGTCTCTTTTCCCCCAGATCCATTTATTATACCACACGTAGGAAAGGGGATCCTAAGCATTGTACAGCAATTCTGCTCAGTTGGAAGAGAGAGAGAGAACAGCTCAGGAATGGTACTGGGACTGGAATTGTCAAATGCATGCTACATGTAGGTAGAGTGAAGTTCCATGGGGCTCGGCAAAGGACATTACCAGGGAAAGAACTAGATTATGGACAGATAAGATGTAAATTCCTAAAATCCAAAAAAGGTTGAGATATATCAGAGTTTCAACAAGCCAAAGTAGAGAAACCTTCTTAAATACTTAGGTCATTTAGTACAAACTCTGAAAGGGTCATTCATTACTAGTAGGGGGAAACTAGCACCACAGTACAATCTATTCTTAAGTCTCCTTTAAAGAACCTTAAAAAATGAGGCATCTGGGTGGCTCAGTTGGTTAAGCATTCAACTTCAGCTCAGGTCATGACCTCACAGTTTGTGAGTTTGAGCCCCAGGTCAGGCTCTGTGCTGACAGCTCACAGCCTGGAGCTTGTTTCAGATTCTGTATGTCCTGCTCTCTCTATGCCCCTTCCCTGCTCAGGTTCTGTCTCTCTCTTCCTCAAAAAAAGCAAACACTGAAAAAAAATTTTTTGACCTTAAAAAGAATCCTTGAAAAAATGAAATTGAACTTCAAGTAACTATCAAAATAAAATGCAACATTCTTTAAAAGAGGAAAACAAAATCTAGGCAGCATGGAATGCTGACAATGTTCAGTATCCAATTAGCTATTAGGTTTTCAATGAAGCAGAAAAATAGGATTCATAACCAGAAGTCATTCAGTAGGAAAAAAATTGCATAAATAATAAAGTGATAAGAACTTTAAAATAATTATAAATAATTAAGGATTTAAGTTAAAACAGGACTTTAATGAGAAAAAAATGAATATATTTTTTAAAAATAGCCAAGAGAGGAGAAATCATTTACTGCTCTTTCTCCTCCTTGTACCTTTCAACCATAAATAAAGCTAGAGAATCAGAGCAGAGATGCCTGCCTGGTGATCAGAAAGAAACTCGAGGCTCTCTCACTCTCTCTCGTGCCGACACCGTCCATCCTTCATGGAACCCTGGACCTGCTGGAGCTGGACTCC
>CM053560.1:47568748-47587289 GCA_028646485.1 Cryptoprocta ferox | reverse complement strand
GGAGGGGAAGGAGGAAAAAGAGTTAGGGAGAGGGAGGGAGAAAAAACACGAGAGACTCTTGAATCCTGAAAACAAACTGAGGGGGGAAGGGGAAGGGGAAAAGGTAAAGGGGGGTGATGGTCTTGGTGGAGGTCACTTGTGGGGAAGAGCACTGGGTGTTATATGGAAACCAACCTGACAATAAACTATAAAGTTTAAAGAAAAATAAAAAATAAAAAATAAAAAATAAAAAAAAAAATAAAAATAGCCAAGAGAACCCTTAGAGATGTGAAACACGGTATCTCAAGAAAGAAATTTCACCAGATGGGCTCAACTATATATACATGTATAAAAGAATAGTGAGTAGTGAACCTGAGACACAGCAATAGAAATTATCCAAGTTAAAGCATAGAGAATGAGGAAAAATGCTAAAAGGTAACAGTCTCAGAGACAGGTGGCAAAATATCAAAATCGAAAATATACTTGGGGCGCCTGGGTGGTTCTGTCAGTTAAGCATCCAATGTCCGCTCATGTGGGTTGGAGCTCCACGTCCAGCTCTGTGCTGACAGCTCAGAGCCTGGAGCCTGCTTCAGATTCTGTGTCTCCCTCTCTCTCTGCCCCTCCCCTACTAACACTTTGTTTCTCTCTCTCTCAAAAATGAATAAAGATGTTAAAAAAAATTTTAAAGATCTAAAATATGCCAATTGAGGTCCAAGAAAGAAGGGAAAGAGTGAAAAAAATATTTGAAGAAATAAAAAAATTGTTCTAAATTTGGTGAAAACTACCTATCATACACACTCAATGAATCCCAAAGATAATAAACACAAGGAAAACATTATCAAAGCATGTTAAAACCAGATTACCAAAAACCCATGAAAAAAGTGAAAAATCTTCAAAGCAGCCAGAAATAAAGACAAATTAAAAATAGGTGTACAAAAAATGAAAATTACTACTGACTTCCCATCAAAAACATTGCAAGCAAAAAGACAAAAAAGCAACATCTTTAAAGTTCTGAGAGAAAAATGAATGCATTAATCTAGTGTACTATATTTAGTGAAAATATCCTTCCAAAACAAATGCAAAATAAAATCATGTTCAAAGAAAGTCTGATTCATTTTGTCACCCATAGATATGCATGCAAAAAAAATTTAAAAGAACTTTTTTTTAATGTTTATTTATTTTTGGAGAGAGAGACAGACTGAGAGCAGGGGAGGATCAGAAAGACAGGAAGAAACTGAATCCGAAGCAGGCTCCAGGCTCTGAGCTCTAGGCTCTGAGCTGTCAGCACAGAGCCCAACAATGGAGGGCTCAAACCCACAAAACAGTGAGATCATGACCTGAGCCAAGGTTAGATGCCCAACCTACTGAGCTACCCAGGTGCCCCTAAATGAAGTTTTTCAGGATGAAGGACCATTCTAGCAGATAGAGACTTGGATTCTAAATAAAGAAACAAAGAATGATGGGGTGCCTGTGTTGCTCAGTTGGTTAAGCTTCTGACTTTGGCTCAGGTCATGATCTCACAGTTTGAGTTTGAGCCCCACATCAGGCTCTGTGCTGACAGCTCAGAGCCTTGTGGCTGCTTCAGATTCTGTGTCTCCCCCTCTCTCTACCCTTCCCCCACTCACACTCCATCTCTCTCAAAAAATAAACATTAAAAATATTTTTAAAAAAACAAAGAATGATAAATATGTTGTAAATATTAAAGGAAAGTGGGGTTTTTTATTTGCTTTAAAGATAATGGACTATTTAAAACAAAAATATTAACAATGTAGGAAGCAGGATAATGGCCCCAAAGATATCCAGGCTTGATTCCCATAACCTATGACTTTGTTACATTGCAGGACAAAGGGGGCTTTGCAAAGGTGATTGAGGTTATGAACCCTGAGATGAGGAGGTTATCCTGGAATATACAGGTAGGTCTGATATAACCACACAAGCCCTTAAAAGCAGAGAACTTTTCTCAGTTGTTGTGAGAAATAAAGATACAACGGTGGAAAAGGGTCAAAGAGATTTGGAATGAGGGTTGGGTCTGTCATAGATCAGGAGCCACGAAGTACAGCCTCTCTAGAAGCTTGGAATGGCCTTCAATTTGTAGCCAACAAGAGAATGGGAACTTGGACGTGACAACTTCAAGGAAATGAATTAGCTTACAATCAAAAAACATCAAAAAAGATTCTTCCCTGAAGAATTATTTGTGATAATTTCACAGCAATAGAAAAATAATAGATTTGTACACTTAAAAAAAAAATCTATGTTTGACCATTGTAGGAACAGGGTTCTATAAATATGGATTAAGTCCAATTGGTCAATAATGTTTTCAAATCTTCTTTTTTTCTTAAATTTTCTGTTTGTCCTAAGACAGAACCATCCTGAAATGTCCAACTATAATTTTGGATTATCTATTTTTCCTTTCAGATCTGTCAGTTTTTCCTTCATTTATTTAAAAGCTGTTAGGTACAGGCACATCAATTGAAGTGATGAATTGACTCTTATCATTTCAAAATGTTTGTTTTTTTCCCTGGTGGAATTCTCTGTCCTAAAGCTGTCATCTGTTGCACCATCATCTCTCACCGGAATTATTTTAAAATCTTATAACTGATTTTCCTCATCCTTTGTTGTCCCCTTCCTCCTCCTTTATCCACTCTATACACAGATTCCAGGTGGAATTTTTTCTAATACTAAGACATACCTTATTTTACTTCTTGACACATTGTGTATCAAATTTAGTGGTCTAAGATAAAGGAAAGGTTCATTTGCATTTTGCTTTTGCATGATATTGAGGACCCTTTAATATATTTGAGAGTTATTTCTATTTTCTTTCCTGTGAGACACTATTCATGTCCTTTGCTAATTTTTCTATTGTGCTGCTGGGCCTCTCTTCCTGGTAAAAGTTCTTTGTATATTAAGGACACAATTGTTTAGTATGATGTGAATTTTAAGTATTTTCCCAGTTGGTTTTCTTTTGTGATACCTAGGTTTAGAAATGTATTTTTAAAAAGTATATTTATATATTGAGAGAGAGAGAGAGAGAGAGAGTGTTACTAATCCTCTGTCAGGTGAGGATTAATAACTGCTCCAGGATGGAAAGATTGGGCTTTGGCAACTGCAAAGTGAGTTGTAACCTGAAACTATTGTGTGAAGAACCCCAGGCACTTAACCAGGCTTTACCTTCAGGGAAATGTTTAATGGTAAAAATTACACTTGACCATAAAGAGCACTATAAAGCATCCTGTTTATTTCTGCCATTATTCTTGAAGTGGGTGTGTGTAAGGCAACAGTGCTCAAGAATGATGTTCTAGTGTGATTTTGGTAGATTCCATTCATTAGATTTATTCAGAGTTTGGTAAGAGACTTTATCATTAATAATGTTGATTTTTTTCAGAGTGCTTTTTCTTTATTTAGATCATATGAATGGTCTCCTTTGATTTATTCATAGATTTGTCAGTTATCCTTGCATTTTTAGCATAAACCCAACCTAATAGTGATTTATTATTATTTAACATCTGCTGAAATTGAATTGCCAAATGTTTAATTTAGGAATTTTGCATTTAGATTAGTAAGTAAAGTTTTAATCATAAATTGCCTTCTCATATTATCCTGGTCTACTTATGTTATCATCATGAGAAAAATCACTTTTACACATTTTTTAAGATGAAAAATCTATTAAACCTATTAATTTATTAGCTTACATTTATATTTAGAGAGAGAAAAGACCAAAAAAATCCTGAACATATATGTAGAGAATAGAGTTAGGTACCCCAGACCAGATGTCATTTTCCATGCAAAACAATTGGTTTGCAAAGATGTGAGATTAAAGACTACATTGTTCAAAAGATAACTTTATACTTTCAAAAACAGAATGTTTCACAAAGGATTTTCTACAGTTAAGAACATAGGACACTTAAATGGTTGTAAGATAAAACAAGAGGACAACGAATATAAATTCTAATACATGGTTCTATTCCTAACAGGTAGTAAATACATATATTTTTGTATGTGATCTTACCTTTCATTTTTATCTACTAACATCTTTGAAAATATTCCTAAAGTAAAAATTCTATCTCCTTGTACTTCATAAACAGCCCTTATTTTTCTATAAATCCTTTCTCTACCAATTGATAATTAGAAAAGCTAGGAGTTTCAAGGATCCATGCAGAATTTCAGAGCCTAAATATGCCTAAAATTAAAGAGAAAAGCACTTGCACCATGATACAAATTTTTTTAAAGATGAGATTAACAATGACCTTCTTCCAAAGCATTAGATGGATAGCATCTGTTTCTCGAATGCTTGCCAGAACTTACCAGTAAAACCGTTTAGGCCCAGCATTTTTGGCTTGGGTTTGGAGAGGCTAAATTTTTATTTTTAATATATTTAGTCAGGTGTTCCATTTCTTCTTGAGACAGTGTGGTATGTTTTTCTAAGAAAGTTTATTCCATCTAAGTTTTCAAATTTATTGGCATAACATTTTTCATAAAATTCTAAATTGTCTTCTCTATTATACCTATAATTGTGATGTCATTATTCCTAATAGTATTTGTGTCTTCTTTATTCTTGATCCAGCAAGCCAATAATTTGGCTATTTTCAAAATACTCGCTTTTAGTTTTGTTCATCTTCTCCACTATTCCTTTAAATTCTGTTCTAATAATTTCTGCTATTGTAGTTATTAGAGCTTTTCTTCTATTCTATCATTTCCAGACGTCGATGCTTAGCTAATTTTCAACCTTTCTTCTTAAGATTTTAAGTCTTCCCATGTCCATTAAACCCCTTTTGCTATATCCCTCAAATTTGATGTGTAATATTTTTACTATCTGATATCAACTATATAAAATAAAAGACATTAGAAACTATTTTATGTAGATTTTCTAATATTTATTAAAAATAAATGTCACCCCCCCTTAAAATCTGTTAATATGAAGATATCTGGAGGCTTTTAAGTTACTCCTTTTATGGTTATTAGTGGTACTGTGATCAAAGCATATGGCTTGTATGATACCAGCTTTTTGGTGTTTTTGAGACTTGGCTTATAACATAAAACAGTTTCTATAAATTTTATGTTTTTGACATGAATTCTTACTATTTTTATATAAGATTCTATACATGATCAATTTTATTAACTGTGCAATACAAATTCTTTTTAACCTTATCAAACATTTGCCATACTTCATCTACTAATTATTAAGAGAAGTTTATTCAATTCTCTCTCCATGATTGACTTTTTAAAAATATGTATGTTTATTTTTGAGAGAGAGAGAGAGAGAGAGAGTGCGAGCGAGGGAGGGGCAGAGAGTGAGACACAAAATCTGAAGCAGACTCCAGGGTCTGAGCTGTCAGCACAGAGCCCAATGTGGGGCTCAAACTCAAGAACCAAGGGGTCATGCCCTGAGCTGAAGCCAGACGCTTAACCTACTGAGCCACCCAGGCACCCCCAAGACTGGCTTTTTTGATCTGCACATATTTTAATCAATTTTCTCTATATATTTTAAAACAACAATATTAAGAACATGAGATATAACTTTCTCTTCCTGAGACATGTTTTTATCATTATATGCCAGCTCTCTATTATCCCTAAAGCATATTTTTTGTAAAAAAAAAATAATACAATTTTACCAATCTCTCTTTAGTTCATACTGACCTGATATAATTTTCTCACACTTTTACGTTCCCTCTTTCTGCAGCACATGTTTTAGGAATTTAAGAATTTAGAGCAACTTTATTTTTTTTAACCGACAAGCTCTTTTAACCATAAGCTGAGTGCATTCCAATCTACTTTGATATAAATACATATAGAGTTGTTACCATCATGTTCTGTGCTTTTAATTTACCTTCCTTTTCTGTGATATTTTTAGTTTTACTTTCCTATATTCCATTAAGCTTTTTAAGTTTCTTTTTTCCTTAACTTTATTAAAAGTTATAGATCTGTTACATTGAACTGTATTAAATTGCTAGTATTTGACCATCTTTTACTTATAAAAATGGTAACATATAGTTTTATAGTCAACAGGTTTAACATACATATTTGACTTCATATCTAAAATCAGTCAATCTCTCTACCTCCTCTAACAACAGGAGGACCTTAGGACACTTCTCATCCACCATCACTTGCCTGGATTACTGCAACAATTTCCTAAACCTTCTTTCTACCTTTTTGTTCCTCTTCTCAACAGTTAATTGACATAGGATCCAGATTAACCTGTGTAAAACATAATTCTTGTTTTGTCACTCTTCTGTTTCAAACCCTCCAATACCTTCTCATTTTAGAATAAAAGCCCAACACCCAATGAATCCCTGTCATCCAGCCCCCAATCCATTCCAACTTCACCCCTCATTACTCTTCTAGTTTATTCAGATTCGGCTCCTTCTCAAACATGCCAGGCAAACTCCTTCCTTGGGGCTTTTGCTTCTACTCTTCCCTCTGCCCAGATAGCTTGCTCTCTTTCCTCCTTCCGATTGTTGCACAATGTCACCCTCTCAGTGAAGCCCATTCTGACCTATTTGAAATTACAACTCATCCAATTTAGGAATCTTTATCTCTTTGTTTTCATTTTAATATGTATCATCCTCTGAGACAGTGTACGATTTTACTTTGATACTTTCCTGTCTTTCACTTCTAGAATGAAATCTCTACGAGGGCAGTAACTTTTGCTATTTTGCTGTCTGCTGTATCTCTCACACTTAAGGTATTTTTCTGACTCACAAATACTTATTAAATGAATTAGTGGCCTCTCTTAAAATGCTAACCTTACGGTAACAAGGCTTATTTCTATCTTGATTTTCTGCCTCCAGATGAACACTTATTACCATTGTTTTATATAACTATAATGTGCATTTTGATTGACTATTTGTGTAATAATTTCTTTGTTCACCATTCCGTTCCTTCTCCTCTCTCTTTCTGGGTATGACTTTTTTCTACTTCCCATAGTATATTCTTTCATTATTTTTTTAGTGTCTATTAGTAGTAAATTCTCTCAATCTTTGTCTGAATGTGTTATTTGGCCTTACTCTTAGAATTTTTTAATGTTTTATTTATTTTTGAGAGAGAGAGACAGAGAGACAGAGTATGAGTGGGGGAGGGGCCGAGAGAGGGAGACACAGAATCCAAAGCAGGTTCCAGGCTCTGAGCTGTAAGTACAAAGCCCAACACAGGGCTTGAACTCGTGCAAGATCATGACCTGACCTGAAGTCGGATGCTTAACCAACTGAGCCACCCAGACACCCCTAGTCTCTCACTCTTAAATTATAGTTTACGTGGATATAGAATTTCAGATTAATAACTTTAAAGATCATTCTACTATTTTATGGTCTCTGTTATTTGTATTGATAAATTACATACAAGAGCTGATAGGCTCTCAGCTAATCATTCTTTACTCTCTGGTGCTTTTAAAATCTTTTTGTCTTCAGGATTCTTCAATTATTCATTAATTCATAGTATCTTCATTATTATGTTCCAAATGTGAATTTATTTTAATTGATCTTATGTTGGGATTGATTATAATTCCTGAATATGAGCAGTCATGTCTGTGAAAAGTCTAGAAGATTCTGAAAAATTCTATTATTTTCTATTTCAATAACAAAACAAATTTCCCAATATCTCCTTCTAGAACCCTTTCAGGTAAATAATGTTCAATTTTAACATTCAGTGATCCGTGTTTCTTAGCCATATTTACTATCTCTTTATGTCTCAGGGCTGCATTCTGGGTAATCACCCCAAATATGCCTTCTAAATCATGAATTCCTCTTAAGGTATTCTAATTTTATCTTTAGACCCATACACTGGAAAATATTTTTAATTTCTAACAAGCAATAAATTATGCCATTAAAAAATTTTTGCTTGTTTTATCCTGTCCTTACACATTTTTTCCATTATTACTTTCAAAATTTTAAATGTTTATAATATGGTTTATGAATGATATTTCTAGATGTTTATGGGTCTACCCCATATTTACTATGTCTTCTAAATCATTCTTAATTTTTTTCCTTGCAAGTTTGGTAACTTTGGGTCATTCGCTTATATTGAGAAAGGTTTTCTCTGTTGGTTTCCATAGAAACATTTGGCATCTCTTGTCATTTACCCCAAGGAAAAATTTTATGTTAATTTCCTAAAATTATAAGACATTTAAAAATATGAAGCCAATTCATACAAAGGCAGTCCTGACTACAGGTTCTTCTGAAACGGTTATTTATCTCTTTATGTTCCACACAGTGTCAAAACCAAGTTTGGCCAACTTGTTTTGTCACATTTCCTAGCCAGTGGGCAGTTTTTTTCTTTTTCCACCATTTCATGAAGGTATAGTTCTTTGAAGGTATTGGCTTTTTATAAGAAACTTAGTTCCAACTCCCCTTATTTATCTGAAGCCCTAGCTCTCTCACTACCTGAGACTTAAAATTATAGGCTCCTCGTTTACCACTGTTTCAGACTTTTGCTTCCTGAATTGGTTCTCCTCTTCATTTTTAGGAGCTGGAAGGGTCTTTTACTTTTCAGGTTCCTAACTCTAGAATTTAAAAGACATTTTATATTTCATACATGTATGAATATTGTACAGTAGGGATATTTTTAGGTTGTCTACTACCACATTCCTGGAAACCAAAGTCCTTTTGAAGGGTTTCAAACACAGAATGTACTTCAAGAAAATATACATCAAAGAAGTTTGACTTAAATATGGTAGAGGAGGCAGGGCCAAGGCTCCCACAGCATATGGGTGATCCTACTGAGATACAGCCCTTGAACACTTCAGAATCATGTGCTTCAGTGTGAAGGAGCCTTGAAGAACTGGCCAGGGAAAAAGCTACTCATTTAGAAATCTCATTAGCATTCTGCACAGTCCATGTCCATACTGCTTATGCAGAAGGCACAGTCTTTAAGAAGCATTTTCTTGCACCTCCAATTCATTGTGTCACTTCCCAAGCCTCTCAAATGTTTGTCCCATCATCCCTTTCCTAAAGCAAGTCTTAAATTGTAAGCATTCATAAGGGAACACAGTGAGAATTGGATGCATAATTACACATGGTCATGGTGACATTGTTCTGAAGCTATGTCAAGTTCTGAACATACATATTCACTATTAATTAAATAAACACTAATAATACCCTCACTCTCTGATTGGATATATCCAATTACAGTTTGTAAATATATTGTATTATAAATTGTATCCTTTCTAGGAATGTTTTCACTTTGCAGAGTATATTTTCCTTGTTAACTGTGAAAATTGGTTGTAACTGCTCATTAACTGGGACACTTATTTATATAGTCTGGCATAACTTGGAACATTAATTAAGACAGTACGTGTTTCCAATAATTACTGAAATGGGAGAGGCAGGCCTATCTGTTTGTTATAACAAAATTTATATACTCTATTGCTCTTTTGGTGATATGACAGGACTTCATAGACATGAGGCATTATGCTTAATAAAGGGATATAACTAGGGCCATAGTACTTCATCCACAATTCTGAAATTCACAAAGGCTCTGAAAACTAGAAGCCTTGTTTTATAATTCATTTGGCAACAAAATCTGACCTGAATTCATTTAGTGGTAAAATATGATAGGAGCAGATATGAACTCATTTAACTCCGTTAGTATGACTATTTACACATTTTACTCTGTAAATATTGAATACAGTGCCCTGCCCCCGACCATGACAGGGTTTTATATAATGTACATATTATGTAAAGTTGTCACTACAGTACTGGTCTAAAATCCAAAAAGAATCTGAAACACACTTAGTTTAATATTTTCAAATGATGGATTATGGACCTATAATAAGCTAAAATAAAAACTATCAGCAATAAATTTTAAATGATTAAAGCATCTATGAAATTGGGAACCCAACCAATTGACTTGAGAACTTTCATGAATCATAATTATATTTCCTTGTAGAAAGCTTTAAAAAGGGAATATAGTAATATTTTATCAAAATGTAATACAAGTAACTTATAATGCTGTAGTGAATATTATTTTCTAAGCATATTTGGAATTAAAGTGTAAATTCAGTTAAAAAAATGGATAGTAAGCCCCTTAGAGTTAAGTAAATGTTGAGGTTTAAATTTTAACCCAAGGTTCCTCAACAGCAGTGTTACTGATATTTGGGTCGGGGGAATTATCTGTTGTAAGGGGCTGTCTTGTGAACTCTAGGACACTCAGCAGCATCCCTGGCCTCCATGTACTAGATACTGATAGTACACCTTCTACCCCAAATTCCATCGTAAATGCCTCCTGACAGGGGTGCCTGGGTGGCTCAGTTGGTTAAGTGTCTGACTCTTGATTTTGTCTCAGGCCATGATCTCACAGTTCCTGAGATCAAGCCCTGCATCAGGCTCCATACTAACAGCACAGAGCCTGCTTGGGATTCTCTCTCTCCCTCCCTTCCTCTCTCCCTCTCTCTCAAAATAAATAAATAAATAAGCTTCAAAAAAAATGCCTCCTGACATTACCAAATGATCCCTATAGGACAAATTGGTTGAGACCACAGTCTTAACCCAAATCATAGAAGACTTTGCAGTTTGTGAAAGTAGTTTCACATATATATTATTTTTTAAATATCACAGAACAACTCTCTGAGGTAGGTATTATCATACCAATTTGCAGATGAGGGAAGTAAGGTCCCGAAGAGTTAGGCAACTTGCCCAAACGACAGAGCTAGTAAGCAATCAGTGAGGATGCACCCAATGGCTCAACAGACTGCTCAATCAGGTTCTTTCTTCAACATCACCCTGAAAAGATTCTGGTTCAATGAGACATGATGCAGATCATCTGATTTTTTTTTTAAATAGAACAATGCATTTCAAGACATGCATTATTTGAGCACCATAGCAGATGATTGCTTATCAAAACCACTCATCTCTGGGTCTAAGCCATAAACTGATCAAAGGCATGCCAAATGGAAGCAGTTGTTTTCATATTTGTAAGTCTTCTGGGCAAAGGCTCTGGTAGGTAGAAAAACCAGCAACATAAGCTTCTTTTAATATGCTCATGCCGAAGAAATCACTTTGCAGCTTCTTACGAATAACCCCAACATAAAATAACGTAAAATAATTCCAAATTTATATTTTAAAATGGAATATTACAATGAAGCATAGTAAGAGTGATCCAGGAAAATTAGCATCTAACCTGGGAAATTAGTTCCCAATAGCTCCAGCTATTTAAAATTCAGTTTAGAGAACAGGTAGTATCACATTGCCTTAAATGCATAATAGGAATGCATTTTCAATTGCATGCTTATCTCTAAGGCTTTAAATCTTCATGAAGTTTATGACACCACACCTGATAAGGAGCAGCACTGCTACTGAAGTGAGTGCACAGCCAGTCCAAGCTCCTTTCCAAATCACTATTGACAATTCCAATGAAATCTAGAGGAGTCACCACATTATTGATGCAATTTCATTTTCAAATGTCACATTTGTGTCAAATTGTTTGCTCCCAAGTGATTTTGTGATTCACAGTTCAGAGGCATAATTTTCTTATCCAAACTAAAATGATTAAGCAGTATCTTGTATGACAGCTGTATGCTACATGTTTATTCTTATATAAACTAGGCATAAGTACACACACTCAGAATTCTGTAATAGTCACCAAAATTATAGCACTTTATTTAAAAGTCAAAGGTCAGTTGATTGGATTCTCTATCTGCTGAAAAAATAACTATTTTTGCCTATTTAAATTTTGTTGCTTTTCTTTATTTTTATTTGAGAGCGAGAGCAAGAGCAAGGGCGAACCTCAAGCAGGCTCCACGCTCAGCACAGACCTAACACAGGGCTCAATCCATGACCCTGGGATCATGACCTGAGCTGAAATCGAGTCAGATGCTCAGCAAACTGAGCCACCCAACTGTCCATTTAAAAATACAAGTACATTACTTAAAACAGTTTTGCTAGTCACACTGGACATTTCCTACATTTCTGGTTTATTTTCTTTAAGGCTTTATTTTTAGGGGACTTTAAGGTTTAAAGCAAAATTCAAAAGAGGTTACAGATATTTTTCATATAGCTCTGACCCCACCACGCATGGCCTCCCTCCTTATCCACAGCCCACCCCCCCCCAGAGTGATACATTTGTTACAGCTGATCAACCTACACTGACACATCATAATCACTCAAAGTCCACAGACTGCATTACAGTTCACCTTGGTGTTGTACATTCTATGGGTTTGGAGAAAGGAATAATGACATGTAACCATCATTATGGTATCATACATCCTTTATCAGATGCACTGAGCAGCCCCCAGAAAAGTTGGATCTCTGGACATTCCATCCAATTCTTTCCTTCCTCATAGAGAAACTGGGATCTAGAATGTTTCATCCACTTGCTCTTGCTGAACCAGGGGAAAGGGGAAATGGCAACTGCCAGCCCAAATCTCCATCTCTGTTCTCACTTGTTCCCAGACAGCTAGAGTTTGCCAGGTCCTATCAGCACCATGGGACAGGCAAGTCAGAAGGCTATCCTTTGGCCAACTCCCAGAAGAGCTGGTAATACTAGGTGCCCAGACAAACTCTTTCCCTCCTCAGGGAGAAGAAGGCAGCCATGACTTTTGACTACTCATTCTGTACTGAGCTGAAGGGAGGTGCTATGTTATCTATCGGCCCAGGCTTTCATCTTCATTCTCCCGCAGACAGTTAGATTATGCCAGACCCTTCAGATCTCCAAAACTGGCAAGGCAGCAGCTAGTCTCTAGAAGTCAGGAGATTGGATATGTGAACCAACTCTTCTCCTCTCCTTAAAGAAGCTGGTAGCAGGGGATCTCTTCGTGACTGTATGGCACTGTGCCAGGAATAGGAATTCTGGTGACAGGGTGTCCTAAAACCTCAAAGTGGCTTCAGGGAATTTGATCTTGCATTTGCCAGGGTCTAAGGAGCCATTCAGTTAGTATGTGAATTTTTCATAAAGGAAATTTGTCCATTAATTGTGGTTGAATTAATGTGTTTCTAGGGGAGGAGGGTCTAGGGCTTCCCACCCTGCCATCTAGCTGATATCACTCCTTACTAATCATTTTTATGACATGTTATAGTACTTTAAGGAGCCAACAACCATAGCATATATGCTTGTTTCCAAGCTCCAGGGCACACTAATAACTGTTAGATGGCCCATCTCACCCTATTTATTGTTCCTTATCCATTAGGGTGACTTTACTCCTAAGTTTTTGAGTTTATAAACTCCAAGTAAAAGATCTAAGCGACCCAAGGTAGTACTATTTTATTAAGCTCATCAAAAATCAATTATTTCTTCCTAGAATAATCTTCCCACCCCATAGTCATCCGTTCAGAAGTGCGCAGGCCTGAACTGAGTATGCAGAGATGTCACACTCATCTTGACTCCACCATTAAGGAGTTACAGCAGGAGACTCCGAGCCACAGTGTCCCAAACTGAGAAATGAACCTAACAAAATTCAGGCTATACTACTTTCCTCACCCAGTTGTCATAGAGAAGATTTCATTAAAAACTTTCTTCTAAACACATTTTGAAAATATATATACATAAACATATACATACATACAGGTATCAATACATTACACAGTCATCCACATCAACTTTATACAAATGTAGGATTTTTTTTACTGAACATTACTTTTGTCACATTCTAAAGTGGTTTTTCACCTCTTCCAACCAATGATTTTTAATTAGCCCCCAAAAAACAATTTCTTAAACTTATTAGTAAAGTTGCATCCTCACAATAATCTAACAAAATTTAGAAGTTATCTAGAAAATTCATTAATGAATTTTGACACTGAAAATCTGAATCTAGGTATCTAGAAATCTGGATTTAGATGAAGCATACCTCAACACAATCAAGATCATACATGAAAAGCCCACAGCTAAACAAATACACTTCATAGCTATCATCATACACAATGGTGAAAAAGTGAGAGCTTTTCCTCTAAAATCAGGAATCAAGACATGTTCAGTCTTGTCACTTGTATTCAACATAGTACTTACTATAAACCCTAGCCACAGAAATCAGACCAGAAATAAGACATCCAAATTAGTAAAGAAGAAATTAAACTGTCACTATTTGCAGATGGCATGATAGTATACATAGAAAACCCTAAAGATTTCACCAAAAAATGATTAAATGTAGTAAGTGAATTTGGTAAAGTTTCAGGATACAAAATTAACATACAAATTGGTTGCATTTATATACATTAATAATAAAGTGGTAGAAAGAGAAATTAGGAAAAATGATCCATTTACAATTGCACCATAACGAATAAAATATGTAGGGATAAATTTAATCAAAGAGATGAAAGACTTGTAGTGTGAAAACTATCAAACATTAATGAAAGAAATTAAACACAGTGGAAAAACATTCCATGCTTATGGATTGGAAGAATGAGTATCATTAAAATATCTGTATTACCTAATGCAATCCCTTTCAAAATACCAATAGTATTTTTCTCAGTAGAAAAAATAATGCTAAAATTCGTATGGACCCACAGAAGACCCCCAATAGCCAAAGCAATCTTGAAAAAGAATTAAGCTGAAGGTATCACAATTCCCGACTTCAAGACACACTACAAAGCCATAATAATCAAAATTATATGGTACTGTCACAAAAGTAGACACGGAATAGACACAGTAGACACAAAAGTAGACACCAAGTAGACACAGTGTAGACACAAAAGTAGAACAGAATAGAGAGCCCAGAAATAAATCCATGTTTATATGGTCAATGTATCTATGAAAAAGAAGGAAAGAATATACAATGGGGAAAAAACAGTCTCTGTCATCAGTGGTGCTGGGACAACTAGACAGGTACATGTAAAAGAATGAAACTGAACCACTTTCTCATACCATACACAAAAATAAACCCAAAATGGATTAAAGACCTAAATATGAGACCTGAAGTCACAAAACTTGTAGAAGAAAACATAGCTAGTAATCACTTTGACCTCAGCCTTAGGCAACATTTTTCTAGATAGGTCTCCTCAGACAAAGGAAACAACATCAAAAATAAACTATTGGGCTATACTGTAACAAAAAGCTTTCGCACAAGAGAGGAAATCAACAAAATGAAAAGTCGACCTACTGAATGGGAAAAAATATTTACAAATGATGTATGTGAAAATGTGTTAATAGCCAAATCATATAAAGACCTTACACAACTCATCAAAAACAATCCAAAATTAAAATGTGCAGAGGATAGCAATAGGCATTTTTCCAAAGACTATATATAGATGGCAAACAGACACATGCAAAGATGTTCAATATCAATAATCATCAGGGAAATGCAAATCAAAACCACAATGAGATATCACCTTACCCTTGTCAGAATGGCTAGTAGCAAAAAGAAATAACAAGTGTTGGTGAAGATGTGGAGAAAAGGAACCCTCATGCATTGTTGGTGGAAATGTGAACTGATGCAGCCACTATGGAAAACTGTATGGAATTTTCTTAAAATTTTGAAAATATCAATACCATACAATCCAGTAATTCCACTATTGGGTATTTAGCCAAAGAAAATGAAAAACACTAATTCAAAAAGATATATTCCCCTACATTTATTCCAACACTATTTACAATAGCCAAACTATGGAAGCAACCTAAGGGTCAACAGAAAAATGGATAAAGTTCTGGTATACACACACATACACACACACACAATAAACTATGACCCATAAAAAAGAAGATCGTGCCATTTGAGACAACATGGATGGACCTAGAGAGTATAACACTAAGCAAAATAAGTCAGTCTGAGAAAGACGAATACCATGTAATTTCACTTATATGTGAAATCTACAAAAAACAAATGAACAAGTAAAAAAAAATACAATGAAAAAGACAGAAACAGACTGATAAATACAGAGAACAAACTGGTAGTTACCAGAAGTGAGAGGGTAGGGGATTAAGAGATACAAAATTCCACGTATTAAAAAAAAAAGTCATGGAGATGAAAAGTACAGCATAGGGAATATAGTCAGTAACATTTTAATAATGTTGTATGGTAACAGATGGTGAATACACTTAAGATGCTACACATTGAGTAACGTATAGAATTGTTGAATCACTGTTATACATCTGAAGCTAACATTGTATGCCAACTATATAATAATAAAATTTAAATAAAATTCTACTAAAAGGTTGTTTTATCATTTAAATTTTTAACTATTTACTGAGTGAAGAATCAAGCCAATAGATGAATAAGGAAAAAATGAAACACTAAAAATATATGAGGGTTTTTTTCAATACCATACTCAGGTCTAGAGGCATATAGCTTGACTTACAAGCTCTACTGTAAATTGTATTGTAAATATTAGCAAAAATACTACCAATCTTTTTTAAATAATGTAATATTTTTATTCAATCTCTGTGACCAGAGTACATGTAGGATTAGGAAATATTTAGCAGCCACCATTCCAATGACTGATAGGTACTGAAAATGTAGCATGTTCAGAACTGAATTTTGTGCTATTTCTATCTAATTCTTATCTCCTTTATCACTGCAGTGATCTTTTTAATTGCAAATGTTTTCAACAATTATCCAACTATGTAAGTAAAAATTTAGAGTTTTTTACACCTTTCTTGCCTTCAAATCTAATAAATTCCCATTAACACTGATTTTTCTTCCTAAATCCCTCTTCAATATACCTCTTTTATGCATCACATAAGCCATACATAGAGGCCATCCTCATTCTTTGAAAGGACTTGGCATTCCACCAATATGGATACATTTAGATTTGTGAGAAATAAAGTCTATTGGAAACAGAACCCCACTTTGCAGGTACAGCCATTTAAATTCACAAACTTTTTCTGGGTTCTCTGTATCAATGATTTCTAAGATACACTGCCTTTAAACTTCACGAATTCACCAAGGAAAACAGAATATATAGAAATATCTGGTGACCTCTCAATTTATCCCATTTAAAATATTAAAATTCTTTTCTACAATAGGGCAATCAGATTCTATTTCTAAAAATACCTGTAATTTCTAATTTTGAGTAGTACCTTTAATATTCTTCTTTTTTCAGGATCACTAAAGAGACAGAGCTCAATATAGTGAAATTTAGTATTGTAATGCATTTTTCTCCTCTCATTTTAGCCAGTAACACTGTCCAATCAGTTTCACTGGCACAACTTACATTTAAGCGGTCAAAGCTTGGAAAGGAAAATAGGAAAAGCTATAAAATCTAAGGTTTCAAATACATGTTCTCCATAAGCCAATAAAATTATTTTTAAAATGTCTGTTTTCAAATTTCATGATCTGTATAGTCCTAGTTAATGAGTTTATTTATAGAAACAATTTTTTTCTAATTTCTCAACAATGTCTGCATACAGCTTATCTTTGTAAGGATCATTTTCTGTAATAAACCTGATGTTGTGTAATGTACCTCTCTTCTACATTCCATTCTTCAGAATGAGGTTTTTGTACACTGTACCCCTTTGTATACCATTCAGGTTCTACCAGGCTGTCACCAGAACTACACACTATGACTTCTAATTAAGACTAGTCTCACTCACTTCTGATTATTCCTTCTCCTACCGTCTTCCCCAACAAAGGAAAAAGAGCCTCAATACTTAATCTTCTGCAATACATTTCCAACGGTTGTCTATATTGTGCACAGCCTCTGGATCAAATTAACTTATTTCAGCTCTAGGGTCAATTACATGGTTATTTTTCTGTTACAGTTAAAACATGTTTCAGCAGAGCATTTTAAAGTTCAGCTCCTAAAGGAGAAGTTTGCCCAACCTATTTGAATTCATTGTGAATTGATAATATTTAACAATACAAACAAAAAAATAGAATGCTCTTTTCATTTCTCTGCATTTTCTTCTTTGATATGATTACACACCTGGAATACCTTCATAAATGTATTTCTGTATTTAAAACAAATGTATTCACTGATGTTTTCATGAAACATGAGTTTTCTGCAACGTCTACACCCAAAAATCTATTCAGAAGTAAGCTAAACTTGAACAACTTTTTGTCAACAGAGAGTATTACCACATAAAAATTCCTTTTTACAGTGTTTTTTTTTTTCTCAAGAAAGAGAATGAGCAGGGAGAGGAGCAGAGAGAGAGAGAGAGAGAGAGAGAGAAAATGAATCTCAAGCAGGCTCCACGCTCAGTGCAGACCCCACGCGGGGCTTGATCCCACAACCCTGGGATCATGACCTGAGCTGAAATCAAGAGGCAGACACTCAACTGACTGAGCCACCCAGGCGACCCACCACACAAAAACTCAAACACTTTATATAGGTTGCTTAGTATAGAAAGATGGTAGAGTCAGTACCGAAAATAAAAATAAATTTGAAAAAATTAAAAGTGAACAATCCTTTAGGACCCCAGCTTTCCTCAGATTAACCTAGTAATTTACACACTGATAATAGACTGTATACAAAGAATATTTTCAAACTAAGAGCTTACCAAGGCAAGGCAAAGTTTTCATGGAACATCCCTATATCTCCAGGGTTGCCGTATAGAAAGATCTGGAAGCTTTAGATCCTTGAACTTAGGTTCAGACTCCTGCTCTATTAGTTAGAGTCTCTTGACCTTTGACTAATCACTAAACTTCCCCGAGGCTCAGTTCCCAAGCTATAAAAGGGCATAATAATGCCTACCTTCACTGCGGCCATAA
>CM053560.1:47549837-47568648 GCA_028646485.1 Cryptoprocta ferox | reverse complement strand
AGATAATAGACTGTATACAAAGAATATTTTCAAACTAAGAGCTTACCAAGGCAAGGCAAAGTTTTCATGGAACATCCCTATATCTCCAGGGTTGCTGTATAGAAAGATCTGGAAGCTTTAGATCCTTGAACTTAGGTTCAGACTCCTGCTCTATTAGTTAGAGTCTCTTGACCTTTGACTAATCACTAAACTTCCCCGAGGCTCAGTTCCCAAGCTATAAAAGGGCATAATAATGCCTACCTTCACTGCGGCCATAAAAATTAAGTTAAATTTATGTAACAAACTGGGCACCTATTACACCTGAAGAAGTGTTAGCACTTTTCAACTACAAAAAGAATTTCCCAAGTTGAACCCTGGCAATACTAACGTACTTCACTTGGGTTTACCTATTATTTGAAAAATGTTATTTCCCTTAAATAAATTAATCAGACCATGTATATTAATTTGGTAAATCCTACTGTAATCAAAATATTCAGTTTTTTTTTTTTTATCAAAACTGCCAACATTCCTAAGAGGGGAATCAGAACAATCCACTCAACTTGAGAAGCTTAACAGAAGACCATGGGGGGAAAAAGTTACAGAGAGGGAGGAAGGCAAACCATAAGAGACTCTCAAATATGGAGAACAAACTGAGGGTTGTTGGCAGGTGGGGGAGAGGGGAAAGTGGGTGA
This sequence comes from Cryptoprocta ferox, assembly GCA_028646485.1. Classification (NCBI taxonomy): domain Eukaryota; kingdom Metazoa; phylum Chordata; class Mammalia; order Carnivora; family Eupleridae; genus Cryptoprocta; species Cryptoprocta ferox. Next base: position 47,567,977 of record CM053560.1, on the reverse strand, counting down.
TGGGCATGGAGGAGGGCACTTGTTGGGATGAACACTGGGTGTTGTATGGAAACCAATTTGACAAATTATTTTTTTTTAATCCACTCAAGTATTCAACAAATACTTAGTAAGCACTTTTATTTGCCATTCAAGTCCTAATCCTGATCATCCTTTGAGAAGGTCTCTATCTTGCCAAACAAGCCTTTGGGCTTTTATGGGACAAAAATAAGCAAAGGAAAAATGACTAGAATCAATCAGTCTCAAGCTGGGGAAAGACTATAGGAGAAAAGTGTGTGAGCAGACTACAGAGCGTGAGAGACATGAATTGGGAAGAAAATGATGAATTAGTAAGTAATTCCATGGCTATGTGTTCCCTAGCATGGAGTTCAAAAAAAGTAAGCACAACTCACAAATTGGTATTCCTTTTGGGGTGCCTCAGTGGCTCAGGCAGTTAAGCATCTGACTTTGGCTCAGGTCATGATCTCACGGTTTGTGGGTTCAAGCCCCACAGCGGGCTCTGTGCTGACAGCTCAGAACCTGGAGCCTGCTTCGGATTCTGTATCTCCCTCTCTTTCTGCCCCTCCCCTGCTCATGCTCATGCTCATTCATTTTCTCTCTCTCTCTCTCTCTCTCTCTCTAAAATAAACAAACATTAAAAAATTAAGAAACAAAACTGGTATTACTTTTGGATTTAGGATTGTGTTGGTTCCACAAAATGACTTTGATATATGCGTTTAAAGGCCATGAGTGTGATGAAGTAGTAGAGTATGCACAGCTTATGAGAAAGAGCTTCCTCTCATGGAGATTGAGTGTGGAAATCCACACAGGACTTCCTGGAAAGAAGTGCAAAGTTATGGGTATGGAAGGAGTGAGAACAAACATTTCTGTAGTTAACAAGAACAAGTACCTAAGGCTTACTGTGCACCAGACTCTGCTCTGAGCATCTGTCATGTGATGACTCTTAAGTCCCCTAATAACCCAATGAAGTAGATTCGATTATTTTCTGATTTTTACAATTGAGGAAACTGAGTCACAAGGTGATTAAGTAACTCATACAATATCATGACCCAAAAAGTGACAGCATCAAAATTCAGATTCACCCTGTCTGGCTCCTTGTTTTCAACTGGTGTTTCATTAACTGAAGTTGATCAAATTAAATCTTCCTAAATTATTTGTCCTTAATTTAACTTAAATTCCTTTCAAGATTTTGAACTGGATTTACACATTTGATAAATATGATTTGCAATCACCTACCTGATACATGCTTTCTTAAGTACTTAATCGTTATAAATCAAATACTATTTTGCACTTAGATATATTTGCTTAGATATTATCGATACTTTTAATGACAAAGATCAACCTTAAATAAAGCACAAAAATATTCACATCATGGTTTTCTTTGTTTTTGTTTTCATACTTAATTTCCCCCCTAATATTGAATAGTTCAATTGTACGGGGTTTCTAGGTGAGGGGCATGGGAAGGTAAGGTGCAAACTACCATGATAGGCAGGCTAAGAATTCTAGATCAAAATTTCAGTCAAACAGTTAATTTCTCAGTGGTTAAAGATTTAAGACTGGACAAATTTCCTAAGGGATAGCAGCTTCCAACCTGATTCTACTTAATCCTTCAGTTTAGTTGCCGTGTTAATAGGGGCCTTAGAATTATGTTTATTAGAGGAGGTTCATTTCATTCCCTACATCCCTGAATTAAATAGTTATATCCATACACAATTTATTTTAACCTTTCCATCTTTATTGTCTAAGTTGTGTAGACAGAATTTTCATCCCCTTACAGGTTGCTTCTAATTTCCTTCACACCTCATTCCTTTTGTATCCTTTTCTAGGGATTTCAACCACAACTCTATCATCACATTGATGCTTTTGCTGATTTTTTCACTTCCGTTCCATTTTAAATAGGATAGGCCGGGGGTGCTTCTAAGTGGTATTGACTGAAGACCCTATGTCTACACCCAGAACACAGCTACTCTTCTGTAGTAGACCCCAGGAAATGACAAATAAATCTAGGTGAAGTCATCCTTTATTAGCTGTAAAAGCATTCTTGGGCCACTTATTACTTAAAGGCTTAAAAGACCTGGGGAAATGTGTAAACCATGCCCACTATGCCACATTTCTAACCACCTTGAAAGCCCCTTTTTGAGAAATCGAGCAGCATCAGTGAACTGAACTAGGACAACTCACCACTGTTTATTTCTCATTTTATGGAGGAGTCAGAGACAGATGAAGAAGCCCACAGAGAGAGACCTTGTACTAATTCCCCTTGAGGCCTCAACTGACTTTAGTTGTATTCTTCTTAAAGCTCAAGACTTTGTTTTGTTTTATTGTTTATTTGTTTTATTGTTTTAAACAATAAAGTGAACATGACTTTTTTCATAAACATTCTCTCCAGAATCAATTACATTTCATCATTCACGAAAGGCACTGACACACTTTAGAGACTAACAGACTGACATTTGAGTTCCTCTTTTTACTACTTCCTACCTTTCTAAGCTTGACTAAGTTACTTAATTTTTCTGAGCTCAAGTGCACCCATTTTAAAATGAGCTCAATTTTACCTAACCTACCTCCCAAAGCTATGATAATATTACTATATTACTATTCTCACTCTCTCAAAAATAAATAAATATTTTAAAAATAAAAGAAACTACCTCGTCTCTTTACCTTAAATACCTTATTCTCCTTTGCCATTGTTCTCCTAACCTGAAGATTATAGTTTGATATAGTTTGCCTTACCCAGTTTATAACATGAAACTGTGTAACTATAACCAGCTTAAGAGCAGTGGTGAATCTCCAGGTATTCTACCTATTAATGATGACTGTATCTGTCTGACTAGCTTCCAGAATTTCAAAGTTTTATCAATTACCCAAGGCTAGTTCATTACTTTAATTTTAAAATAAATAAGGCCAGTATGTTCAAAGAGAATGGATATAAAAGCCATTCTTATCAGAATTTGAGGTGTAACTAATGTTAGCTATGGAATATCCTAAGAGCTGAGTGATTGGTGCTATGTATCTTTGTCAAATATAATTCCACATTGACAAACCACAATTCATGGAATTAATTCATGTCCTTCTACAGCCACGTATGGACCTACTTGTGGATAGCATTTTTCTTGGTTTCTTTTTTTATAATCAAAGTTAGATAAATTTGATTCTCATGAGAAAATGTTTATATTCATCAGTTTTATGCTGCAAAGTTTGGGTTTTTTTTTTTTAATTATATCAGACCAAAAAGAAAGCTTACGTATGATAGAATCATTGAAAGTAAGGCGTGAATTGCTCATAATTTTAATATACAGACCCATTTTAAATTATTTCCATTTCTTGCCACAGGAATACTCAATTGTCATGGGGCAGGACAGATTTCTCACTGCTTAAGCTGCAATTTGCTCAAAGCACACACTCCCATGGCTTTCCTTCTTGGCTGGATGCCTTCAGAAAAGAACAAAACTCCTAACATTGCCCTCATCTTTTAAACAAAACCTAATTGCTGGAGAGCAAAGACATCAATACAGATAAAAATAAAATGTTCTATTTTGAGGACCTTCAAATTCACAGCCCCTCTCTCCCACATAGAGTCAGCAATTATTCTTAAATGCAAATTTCCATAAATACAGAATGGTCAGTCCACATTTCCTGGTGCCTTACTTTTGTTGTTAAAAATGTTGAACATGGGTACAACTTCTCCTTGGAAAGAAAGAAAAAAAAAAAAAAAGCACACAATTAGCTATAGAAGACCAGGTTACCATAGCGACGTAGCAAGGATAAAATGATCTCTCAAACTTTTTCAGCATCATGTGTCAAAGGAAAGTTTGAGCTCTTTCATCCTTCTTCCCGGGATGGAAAAGGCACACTTTGTTTTCATCCAAAAGGAGCACCTGCTTCTATATATCCTTTCCAAATGACTTGCAACTGCTGAAATCAAGCTATATAGAGGAAGGACTAAAAGCCATGTAATATTCTGTGTATGACAGGTATCAAGTTCACCTTATCAACTGCCTATCCTGACCCAGCCTCAACCAGACCAACTTTTCTGTCGCCATAGGCCTCAAAATCCTATTGTGGTACACCACAATCATAAACTAAAATTGGAACAGGAAATTTTAGTGTTTTATGAACTTTTCCAGAGCATAGAACATAGAAAGCTAACACGTGTTACTTATGAAACTAGAATAACCATGAGGTTTAATAACCTTAAAACATACCTCAAGAAAAAAAAAAAAACACTAACTCTTCCTCAATGAATACAGATGTAATCCACTAGCTAAAATGCTTGAAAATTACTTTTTAACATGTTGTAATTAACACAATCCAGGAAAATCAATACTTGATTAATATTATTAATTAGTTGAGATCACAAATGTAGCTTAAATTAGAAATATTAGAAATTTTGACCTACAGTCTATAATTATCCAAATCAAAAAACAATGATAATCTCAATATGTCCTAAAAAATTATTTTCAAAGTTGGGAACCATGTCCATATACACAAGTAGCTCTGAACCCAGGAAGAGTAGAGCAACTTCATAAACACAATGTTAAGTAAAACTTGGCTGCAGTTTCATAGCTATTGAAGTCCAAACCTGGAAATAAAGAATGTAATGCTCACACATTCTAAAGGGGAATGCAAGGACTCCCCTCTTCCTATATACCCTCCAAACTCAAGCCAGATGAGAGTGAGGAGGGCTTCAGAAAGTGTGAGTATTTATAAGAAGAGATTAATCTTTCATGTTAAGCTGGTTGCCTTCTGAGCTGCAGAAATCTGTGCTTCTCCTTCCCCCAGTACTTTTGTTAAAGAGTCAGATGATGAATTGAGCAAAATGCAGACCCCTTCCTTAATGCTCCTCAAACAGCAGCCACAATGTGAATATTTGCCTCCTCAAGGTTTCAAAAATCAAATGACAATTGTACCAAGCAAGTGAGAACTCTCCTGTCCTTAACTTGTCCTCTATCTCCCTATCCCTAACACATATCATCATGGGAAGAGAAAGGTAGAAGAGTGAGAAGGGAATTGGTGAAGAAATGGCCATATCTGAGTTGTTGTTTTGTTTTTAAAATCTAGACTTCCTTCCACATTTTGGTCCTTGGAAACCCTCCCTCATGTCCAGATGGATATCAAAATTGAGTATCTCTTACATAATAACAGGGATCTCTTCAATAGAGTCTTACTCAATAGATGTAGACTGAGACTCAGAAAACTGAGGGTTTTTTGCATGTTTGTTTATTTATTTATTTTGAGAGAAAAAGAGAGTGTCAGCAGGGGAAACACAGAGAGAAACAGACACAGAATCCCAAGCAGGCTCCATGCTGTCAGTGCAGAGCCTGAACCGAGGCTCAATCCCACAAACTGTGAGATCATAACCAGAGCCAAAATCAAGAGTCAGACACTTAACCAACTGAGCCATCCAGGCACCCCAGAAAAGGAAATTTTAATACCACTCTACCACCAAAGTATGGGAAATATTATACTAGGGAAGGTAATAATGGGTAACAGAATTTTATCAGTCATTTCTAAGTCATGAATGGAGAAATGCAGGCTGAAGGATATAACCATGACCATCCATAAAAAATGTCAAATCCTGAATGCTTAGGTCAGGAGCCCAGAGTCTCCCCAAATCCAATGTCTACCAGTAGTGGGCAAAAGCATAGAGTTATCAGTCACACAAAATGTGCCACCACATTAGATTACCCTGTGAATAGCAAAGTTACATTAGAATCATTCTTGGAAACAAGAGCTATGGGGAACCTCTCAAGTCAAGATCAACTTTTAGGAGAAATCTCACCTATAACCAAAATTTAAAATAAAATCTGGTAAGGAATCCTTGTGTTATCACCCACTTAATCCAATTTTGAGCCTGTTCCAGGTCATACATCCAGAGAGGATAAAATAGGAAGAATAGGTTGAAATATGTTTGCACTTGTAAGATACTTACGAAGTATGTGTCCACACCTGGGCAAAATCCTGGATTTGCTTAATTCTAAAAGAAGTTCAACCTTGTAAAAAATGTCTAAAATTTCAGCTAGAAGAACAAAAGGTAAAGTACGAATTTTCCTTTTGCCCATGAATTTTTACATTTGTATCCAAAAATATTATCACTCATCTAAATGTGATCACCGATTTTTTAAGAATTTTTTTAATGTTTATTTCTGACAGAGAGAGAGCAAGAGAGAGAGTGAGCACAAGCAGGGGAGGGGCAGAGGAAGAGGGAGACTTAGAATCCAAAGCAGGTTCCAGGCCCCAAGCTCTCAGCACAGAGCCCAATGCAATGCTTGAACCCACAAACCGCAAGATCATGACCTGAGCCAAAGTCAGATGCTCAACTGACTGAGCCACCCAGGTGTCCCTGATCATCACCACTTTCTGACCAGTATGTCCTCTTATAGGTGGTTCCCATATGCCCTACATTTCTAAAAAGCTATTGTCTCCAGATTATTTAATTCGAATTGAAAAATAAAAGTGGAAATAGAGGCACCTGGATGATCTGGATGATCTCATGGTTTATGAACTTGAGCCCTACATCAGGCTCTCTGCTATCAGCACAAAGCCCACTGGGATCCTCTGTTCCCCACTCTACCCCTCCCCCACTCATTCTGATTCTCTTTCCTCTCAAAATAAATAATTTATTTATTAAAAATTATTTTAAAAAAACAAACTGGGGATAAAATTTAAAGGCTGCATTTCCAATTTCTATTATCCATCTTTTGAGAAAGGGGGAAGACTGGTTGAAAAGAATAAAACCATCCTCATCTTATTAAGGAATCATAATGAGGAAAAGTGCTATTTGAAACCACAATTTCTGGTAGTTTGTCCCAAAGGAAGTCTTTTTTCCTGAATATCTTAGGGAATTTTATGATTAAGAGCTGAAAAAAGGTACATTGCTTTAGAGAGAGGAGTAAAAAGAGTTTGGAGTTACCAGTGCTCTCCAGGGACAGAAGGGCTTGGAGAGCGAAAATGGAAAGTGTGAAGAGAGAAGCAATCAAAATGGTATGTGGCCAGAATCTGTAAGAGGCAAGGTCACAGATGAAGAATCTCAAGGTTCAGAGGATCATGGAAAAAAATTATATATATATTTCTGATATAATTTGAAATTGCATTGCTATATGTTGAATCTGTATCTCTCCCCAAAGTTGCCGGTATAATCTGTTATGTACATCTGCCCTATGAGAATAGTTTTCTGTTTTTAATGGAAATTGGGTAAGGACTCAAGATTCATATTTTGGACTCCACATAGTAGCATAAAAGCAGCAAACAAAGGATTCAGTCCCCGAATTCAATGAATTCTGAGAAAACTGGAACTTGGATTCATATAAACCCCCTAAGAGATCTTTGGTAAACCACATTGTATGGAATGGGATGCTCTAAGGAATATTATCCAGATCTTAGCAGAAGGAATAACCATACTAACATCGCAGTTTCAAAGAAACAAAATATAATCAAAATAAGTAGGGAAGAAAAATATGTAATTACTCAGTAATAAGGCCACACCCAGAGGAAAAAAACTATTGTTTTCATGTGGGTATCTGTACTTTGAGTATCTCTTTTCCTCCTTTTCTCTGTATCTCTAAACACACACACACACACACATTTAGATAGTCTCATGCAATTTTGTGATTATAAATATTCAAATTCCCAGTCCCTATACAAGCCTTTCCCAGTTTTTCTCCAAATACCGTTTTCTCACACTCATACATACACACACACACACACACACACACACGATAAAATTCACTCCTATGTCAGCAACAGAAACCAACATTGTCTTCTCACGATCTAGGAGAAACTTACAAGGATTTGGAATTTTATGGAGCTGGATTTAGATAAAATCATTTGGGCCTTAACACAGGCTATATTCTGAGTTTGCTTTGTGAATCAAGAACTGTCTAAAAGGAATAGAAAGATGCTTTCTTCGCCCACCAACTGTCCTTAACACTGAAAATGAAGAGCCTAGGCCAATCAAAGATCCAGGCATCCAACACTCTAACACATTGATTCTGCCATTTTCTTTTATTTCTCCCCTTCTTTACTGAGGTACAGCTGATAAATTGTATTTAAAGTGTACAATTATGAGTTGATATATATACACATTATGAAATCATTACCCCATCTAGCTAATTAACACATCCATCATCTCACATATTTACTTTTAGGGGAGGAGGATGGTGTTGAAAGTGCTTGAGACATCTTAGCAAATTTCAATTATACCATATAATGTCATCAACTAGTCACCATACTATACATTACATTCTCAGAATTTATCCATCTTATAACTGAAAGTTTGTACTCTTTTACCAACCTCTCCCCATTTCTCTCATCCCTTAGCTCCTGGCAATCACAATTCTACTAAAAGTTCATTTTTTTTTTTAAGATTCTACATATAAGTCATACCCTGTAGTACTTGCCTTTTCATGCAGGAGTTACTTCACTTAGCATAATTTTCTCAAGGTCTACCCATGTTGTCTCAATTGGTAAGATTTCCTTTTTCTCATGGCTGAATAATATTCTAGTATATCTATACACAACCCCCCACACACACACACACATATACACATACACTACATCTTTATCCATTTATCCATTGATGAACACTTAGGTTGCTTTCATATCATTGCTATTGTGAATACTACTACAATAAACATAGGACTACAGATTATTTCTTTGAGATCTTGTTTTCATTTCCTTTGGATATGAATGTGGAAGTGAGTTTACTAGATTATGGTGGTTTTAATTTCCTAAAGAACCTTTATACTGTTTTATAGAGTTGCAGTACCAATTTACATTCCCACAAACAGTGTACAAGGAATCCCCTTTCTCCACATCCTCACAACCAATTTTATCTCTTGCCTTTTTGATAGTAGACATACTACTATAGTTTTGATTTGTATTTCTGATGATTAGTGATGTTTAACACCTTTTCATGTACCTGTTTGCCATTTGTAGGTCTTTGAGTTTTTCTTTAAACTCCAGTTAACATACAGTGTAATATTAGTTTCAGGTGTACAATATAGTGTGATTCAGCACTTCCATACAACACTCAGGGCTCTTCACAAGTGCCCTCCTCAATACTCATCACCTATTTATGTCTTTTTTGAAAAAAAAAATGCCTATTAAAGTCCTTGGCCCATTTTTTAAATTGAGTTTTTTGTTGTTCTTGTTTTGTTATGGAGTTGTATGCATTTCTTATGTGTTTTGAATATTAACTCCTTGTCACATATGTGATTTCCATATATTTTTCCCACTATATAAGTTGTCTTTTCATTTTGTTGGTTTCTTTTGCCATGCAGAAATTTTTAGTTTGACATAGTCCCAGTTACTGATTTTTTTTTGCTTTTATTGCTTGAGATTTTGTGGTCCTATCCAAAAAAATCACCACCACCATCCATGTCAAGTAGCATTTCCTTTATTTTCCTCCTAGAAATTTTATAGTTTCAGGTCATACTTTCAAAGTCATTAATCTATGTTGAGTTGATTGGACCCTATCATATACTACACACAAAACAATTTTATTATTTGGTATGTGGCTATCCAGTTTTCCCCAAAACCAAGACTATTCTTTCTCCATTATGTATTCTTGGTATCTTTAACAAAAATTAACTGACCAAAAATGGCATGGTCATGTTTTTTATCATTACTTCTGATCTCCTGATTCTGTTTATTGATCTAGGTCCGTTTTTTATGCCAGTATCATACTGTTTGACTCTGCCATTTTGAACCAGTATTTGATTATTCTCTCACTTCCTGGGATATTGGTGTGGTCTCCGGCTGACACTCATGACTTTTGCCTGAAGCTTCTTAAGGAACTATGTTCTCAGAGATAGCCCTCTCCTTAAGAGGAATACTGGTGTCAGACAGGAGGATAATAAATTGCCCATTATGTTACCAAAACCTAAGTGCAAGAACATCCCTCTAAGAAAACAAGGGAGAAGAATTCTGAGATGGTAAAGATGATAAAATATCTTCTGCAGTATGTTTTCTTCTAAATACTATACTGGGCAAAGGGGGAAGTATATAATGAAGTCTGATGACTCATCAAATGGAAAGTTACTACTAGTATTTGAAAATGTGTCTAGCCAGTTAATGAATTTTATATAGCATAAATATCTAAATATCTTGGAAAACAAGTACTCTATGAAGAGGATTGTATCTTGCCTTTTTGGACAAGAACAGAAGGAACCAGATTTAAACAGGGAAAAAAAAAATAAAGATTCCCTGACTGTATACTGATCTTCTACAGGATTATCTAAGAAATTAGAATAATCAACACATATGTTTCTTGACTTTCAGAATTTTGTTTCCTAAATTAAAAACATAGTAGAAATACAGATACATTAATTTATAGTTAGAAGTCCTCCCCTGGAGGATCAAGTAATACAAGATTTTATTAACTTGGGTCAAATATGGAATGTCATACTTGAGGATTATACTGAACTCATCCTTCTTTCTTCCTCCTCTCTTCACTCATATGGGTTCAAGTGGGTTCAAAGACTGTACACAACGGGTACCTGGGTGGCTCAGTCGGTTAAGTAACCGACTTCAGCTCAGGTCATTATCTTGTGGTTCTTGAGTTCAAACCCTGCATCAGGCTCTGTGCTAATAGCTCACAGCCTGGAGCCTGCTTCAGATTCTGTGTTTCCCTCTCTCTCCCATCCAAGTACTAACCAGGCCCAACCCTGCCTAGCTTCTGAGATCAGATGAGATGGGGCATGTTCAGGGTGGTATGGCCTTAGGCTATGTTTCCCTCTCTCTCTTTCTCTGCCCCTCCCCCGCTTGCGCTCTCTCACCCACACTCTCTCAAAAATAAAAAAATAAGTTTAAAAAGACTGTACACAAAAAATAAGACACAAAATTAGCAATGTTAATATGGAGAATTGGAAGCAAACCCACTTTTTTGGTACCTTGTCACAGCTTTGTGAAATATCTCAATTTTATACCTCAAGGACATAAGTTTAAGTGAAACAAAAGTTTATTACTACATTTGCATGTGTGCTTGTATTGGGTTTATTTTTTTAAGATATTTCTTCTAGAGGCAGAAGGTTTTCAAATAAGAATAAACTGATACCATATTTTGTTTTTAACATTCACATACATTTCACAGCATTTTCTTGTCTAAGTTGTTTTGTTAATTACACACACTTAGTCATTATGATTACCAAATCATAATTATATCTAAGTGACTTGACAGTGGCACATTCCTATTATGAGAGTGTGAATTCTGAGCTTATTTTCTGAACTATTAACCATCATTAGATAGGAAAAATTGCAGTCAATTTTCACGGTTATCCAATGTGTCACTCAAAGATTTAACAAATGCTTAGAGATATGCTTAGATCATAATCTCAACACCAATTTCTTTGTGAAATTTCATTATATCAAAACAAATACAAGCCTGTGTGTAAAATATTCATGTTTATAAGTATGCATGGTTTTGATGCTATAATTAAAACCTCTTTCATCACATATTTAGCACACAATTTGTGTTCATGAAAAGTTAAGACCTTGCAAAGAATTTCTGGTTTATCCGCTAAGGAAAAGAAATATTCTGGTTAACGTGTGAAATTCAATTATCTTTTTATATTTTAATAATCTCCAAAGCCAGAAAAATAGGTAAATCTTGAATAAACTTAGGTCTATTTACATATGCAGGTTTGATGAAAGTGCCAAAAGCTTCCAGTTGTAGTTTCTTTAAAAAATATACAAATACTTACCAAAAAAATTAAGTGGGGCAACTAGCATTTTAAGGAGATTCCTTGCTTTTCTAACAGTTTGTACTGTGACATTATTTTAGAAAGGCAAGTAACAGACTAGTAAAGCACAATGTAATCTCTTGGCAGTCTTTGATTAAAAAAAAAAATTGACCTGAGGAATTCTTTTAAGTTTATTTAGTTTGAGAGTGGGGGAGGGGCAGAAAGGGAGAGAGAGAATCCCAAGCAGGCTCCATGCTGTCAGCACAGAGCCCAAACCAGGGCTGGAATTCCTAAACCTCGAGATCATGACTTGAGCCAAAAAATCAAGAGTCTGATGTTTAACTAACTGAGCCACCCAAGCACCCCACTCAGGTCAATTTTTATGTGTAATAACACTTGGTTCAAATGAAAGCTCTTGGAGATGTCCACCATTTCAAAGATTTAGAAGATAAGTTGGTCAATTTAATGAATGGTGGCCACAATAATTCACTTTGCCTTCCCCCTCCCTATGCTCTCTGAATTCAGCCCAAGGTTTCTTGAGAACATATTTAGAAAACTTCTACCAAAGAGTACTTACTATTTTAAAGCAGGGTTGAGGAGGGGGAATCACACAGTCTTTCAATAGCACACTTGGTAATTAAAAAGAAGAACATGTTTCTGGTGCTGAAACGCAGAAGTCTCGGGAATTGAGTATGTGATGCCCTATCTTTATTGCCTGGTGGGTAATAGTGCTATCTCAAGACTACGCTAGAATATTCTACATTATCTCCAGTGAATCTCTCAATTGTTGGGTTAGTGACAGAAAGCAACTAAGAAGTTATCAGCATGTAAAAACTAGAAATGGCTCACCAGTTTTTTTATTGGGGTAGCTTAATTTTTTTCCTTTTGTGTTTAACGTCACACTTAGAATTGAATCAATGCATTTTTATTAGTCTTTAAAGTACATTGATTTCAAACTGAAAATAAATCACTTCATTGCTCTCTGGCATGGCACGTAAAGCCAGTAGCAAAAGGGAACACAATACTGCTGTTCATTATGGGATATGTAATAAAAGAATCCTAAATCCAATCTAAGGCTGTACAGTATCACTAGATTTGTGGAGTCAAATAAAGTTACTTTAGTGGGTAAAATGAATCAAACTACTTATTTTCTGAGTGGACCAGATGTTTGTATAATTGTCCTGGAAGTACCTCCTACCAGTATACAAAGGGATCTGTATCTTCCTGAGACAGTTAGGGCCTCACCTAACTGTGATTCACCTCACTTTCAGATTGTATAGGGCATAGCTCTGTAGGAACAACAATAAATTGTCCTTTTAACAAATATGTGCTGACACCCTAACACAGTATCAGACATGGTTCTAGACACGTGCGACCTAGCAGTAAACCAGACAGAAGTTTCTTCCCTGGCATAACTTTTATTTGGTCTGAGATGAGAGGAAAATAGACATAAAATAAGCAATTCTAGGATATAAAGAAGGTGTTAAAAGCCATGGGAACAAAAAAAAAAAGCAGGATAAGAACTGGGAGTGTAGAGGGTAGGGGGTAAGAGTTGCAATTTTAAGTAGGATAGTCAAGATAGTTCTCACTGAGAAGGTGGCATTGGCAAAAGACTTGGAAAAGAGGGAATGCACCAGAAAAACATCCAGGGGAAGAACATTCCAGGCAGCAGGAACAGCCAGTGCATAGCGCCTAAGGTAAGAAGTTCACCTGCCTCTTTATAGAGCAGCAAGAAGACCATGTGGCAGGAGAAAGAAGAAAGAAGAGAGAATTGTAGGAAATAGGCTCTTGGGCCTGGTTCTATGGCCTCCCAACCAGCTTTCTATACCGTGCAGCACCAAGTCTTGGCCCACTGTCTCCTGGCCTCACCCCTACCTAGTACCAGTCAGATAGAACTTTTATATCTCTATCCCCTTGGACACCCTCACGGTATATAGCAGTTTTAAGACTACTTTTTCTCAAAAATGCAGATTTTCACCTTTTTTTTCTTTTTACTTTTTTTGTTTGCTTGCTTTTAAAGTATTTCCTCTAGTACTTTGGAGGTTTCAGAGCCAGATAATTTTGGGAACTCAAGTCTACCATCTTGCCACAAATATTAACTGAAATCATATGAAATTGTCCAATTTATAAGTTAAAAATCAAACATTGACATCTTCAAATGGATTGCCCCAATAGAAGTATTCTTTAATTACTTTCATTACTTTAGTAACCAGAAATATATATGGCTTATGTTTCATAAGATGCATAGCAAAGACTGCTGGATGCCTATGCAGTGGCCACTGTTCCTTTTTCTTGGTAACAGAACCCTGATTTTTTTCAAGCAAACACTGAACCCAACACTACAAGACCATTTTCCCAGCCTTCCTCACTGCTAGTTGTGGTCTTTGACTATGAGTTGTCCAATGGCATATAATTGGAAATGTTATATAGGACTTTCAGAAAGATTTCTTATGGTGGAATGTACTTGACAGGGAGGTTCTTGGCTGTTGGGTTGTTTGCTTTTTTTTCTTTTTTCCTCTTCCCTTCCCTTTTCCTCTTTCCTACTTCCCAAAATGTTAGTATCAGGACAGGAACCAGAGTGGCTATTTAAACCATGAGCTATCACTTCAGAAAGAAGCCACAAATAAAGATGACACGCAAAAAAAAAAAAAGGTAGCAGGGTATCAGAGTTCCTGACGACCTGTAGAGTTTTCACAAGTAGCCCTGGACTAACAATATCCAAGTATCTTTCATGGAATCAATTAACCCTTATGTTTAGGCCACTGGAATGTCTGCATCTGTGTTTATTTCTGTTAGTGAAATCAAATCTAGTTTTAAAGCAATACAATAGAAATCACTTTTTAAAATTTATCTAAAAATGGTGGAAGAAAAATCATTTTATATTTTTCCCCTACTTTGTTCCAACAATCAGTTATCTGTGTAGGAAAAATACCATCTAGCTATCTAGAAATGTATAGGCCAAGTTTTTAAATTTTTGTTTTCTTTTGGAAAGTATTTTTAAGTCATCATATGTTAAGTTTTTTATTTCACTGTTGGTCGTCAACTTAATGTTAAAGGTATGACATAACTTATGAATTGCACAGATTAAAAACTTTAATATTTCAACTTATTCTACATGAAAATATTCAAGTTCAGTTGGTTTTGTCTTTGAAAAAGAAATTATTTGCTTTACCAAATTTAATTTTAATTATGGCTATATAACACCACAATTTAATAAATGTTTCTGAATAACATGTGGGTACTAAGATTAGAAACACCATTGCAGCAAAATTCAAACATTTTGAGAACTGTTTACTATAGCATTCTAATCTTTAAACTGTTCCTATGTGTAAGCCACTGTCAAGAAATTTAATGTCCATTTTAGTGCTTCTAATGAATATTTTAAAAGACAGTAAAGGAGTAATAAAAATACAGATTTGAGAACATGTATCAACACTTATACCTCAATAAGCCAAAGAATAATTATAAAATTTGAAATAACTTTGAAATATTTAACATGCTTGCAAGTCTTAAGGTGTAAGAGTAAAAGAGTTCTCATGAATTAAAATAATGAAATTTAAAAACTCACACTATGACAGTCATTGTCTTAACTATTTGAATCAGTAGCTCTCAATTCCATTCTGGGAAATGATGCCATCCATTATACTTTTCACTGGTCAATAGTGAAATAAGAAGGATAAAAACCATGTAGTGAGTTTTAATAAAGCTGACCTAATTCAATTTAAAAGAATGTGCCTTATTCTGAAAGAATGCCCTTTGTTTCTGAAACGCTATCGATCACAGATGACAGTTTGTTATTGTTGTTTTTTTTTTTTTGTTAATGTCCTTAGACTAGACTTTTGGTTTCCAAAATTTGTTTTAAAGTTACCAGTCTCAAATCAAAAACTAAGAATTCATAATTCAAGTGACTTTCTTTATTCTTTTTCATTTTTATATTTTCCTTGGAGATTGTATCACAACTTAAAATCTATTATCCTTATAATTATAACCGAATATTTTAGAGTACTCATTACTTTGAAATTAACTCCAAAATAAATAGCATAGTCTTCAATTTCCTATAACAGTCATGTTTATTACTATTATTCATAGGCATTATGAAGGAGAACCTATTGTCCACTAATGCAAAGGGTTTTTGTTTTTTTTTTAATTGATCCAGCCAGGAACACAATTTAGAAAGTCTCAACAAATGAAAAGCTACCACTCCCTCACAATGGCACAGCCACCTTCCCAGCCCTGGATCACTTGCTCTGGATGGTCAAGTACAACAAAATAAACTCCTTATTTCCAGTCTCTTCGTGTTAACAGCTTAGCCTACCCTTAACTTATATATGTTTTATCTAGCTTTGGAGAATCCTACTCTAAAATAATACTTTACAACCTAGGAGCAACAATAGGAAAAAATGCATATTTTAAAAGAATGTGAACCTTCTGCCTCCTCATAGCTCCTCTAAGAACTGGACATTGTAATCTTCCCCAAAAGCATTCCTGCTCACTCATTTTTTATTCACAAGAAAATAAATTTGCCTTGTTAGGCTGAAGTTACATTTAAGCTAAAAAATATAGGCATAATGTTGAATGCCTACATGACAATAGAATATGGCCGCTTAGAAGAAGAAGTAAACTTAATTAATAGAAGCTCAGAATACAAGAATTTCACTCTGTAATATATATACAGTATTACAGCTACACGTCTCTTTCCCAAATATGGTACGCCACATAAAATTGTAAATTTACACGTGACAGATCATTATGATATAGTTTGACTCTAACCCTGCTCAACAAAGCACACTAAAATAATGATAAATGGAGTAAATAATGGTACATTTGAAGAATAAAAGTTATTCTCCATTAAATACAGTGACAATTAAGGTTATAATCAGCCTCTTACAGACATCATATCCTAAATTCCTGGAGATAAAAAAAAATATTCTGAAAGTAACTCTATGCTTCAGTAGTATTTTCTTCAAGGAAAGTACTAGAAAAAAATTGTCAACAAATTTTCCATATTTACTCTTAAGATGTCACACAAATCCCCAGTCTTAATATTAGTGAATATACTCTGCTTTTCTTTAAACATCCTGCATTAAACAAAGAAATCCAGTAATACATTTAAGGCTATATAAATATGTGTGCATGTATTTGGTCACAAGACAAAAGAGGCTGATGAGATTTGAGGGTTTTGACTTAGGCAACCCAAGGATATATAGAAACAGTCCAAAAGGAAAATGAGAAGGTTAGTTTTTACAGAAATATCAATAGATCAAATTTGGAGTTACTCTGCCCTTAATATAACAGTTGCATAAACAAGGAGGCATAATTTATCAGCTGTTCACATAAGCAGCTTTAGAGAATCATGGAAAAAAAGATTAAATGTATATACTTGATAATCCAAGCACTCCATAATTCCAGACCTTTCAGTACCAGACTTCCACAGAGCCTCTGGCTGGGCACCATTGCTGACCTTCACCACAACCCTGACTGACACTGGGCTGTCTTTGGTGGTGACCTATTAATCCTCAAAAGAGGAATAGACACGAATGCAAATACAAGTCTATGGGATTTTCAACCCATTTTTATAAGACTTTCACTTTAAGAATAAAAAAGAAGAAATAACACCCAATTTCTTACTTAACTCTGTAAGCACATGAAAGACAACTTCTCATACTTGGATATTATATTTACCTTTTTGTATTCAGTATCTGATTTCTCTGTTGTGGAGATACATTGTAAGTAAATATATATGAAAACATAAAAATATTTATATCAGGTTCCTTTTCTTGCCTACTACATGGTATAATAAACCAAGATTAACACATAATTCAATGGAAAACACTAGCATATTTTACTATATTTAGAAGTTAACTTTTCTTTTTCTATATGATTTCTTAAATCAAATTACAAATGATGAGCTGGTGCATCATAGGCATCTCTTCCAGAAGACAGTGTATTATTTTAATTTCCTAAGAGTGAATGTTTTCCACTTACTTTATGGAGTTTAGTTATGTATATGAATGGTACCTGAATAGAGAAACTACATTAATCCAAATATAAATTCCTATTCCTTAAAACAAATATTTTAGAGTATAACGTACAACAAAGACCAGTAGTTTTAAAGTCAGGCTTCCTGTACTTCAATCCCAGCCTCCCCATCTATTAGTTGTATAACTCTAGCCAAGTTCTTAACTGTCTCTGCCAGTTTCATTTCTCTCATTTGGGCAAAGGTCACATGAATAAAGTCTGGGGTGCCTGGATGGCTCAGTTGTTTGAGCATCTGACTTGATTTCGACTCAGGTCATGATCTCAGGGTTCATGAAATCGAGCCCCATGTTGGGCTCTGCACTAGTAGCACAGAGCCTCCTTGGGATTCTTGGTCTCCCTCTCCCCTTCCCCCCTCCCCCTCCCCCCTCCCCCTCCCCCCTCTCCCCCTCCCCCTCCTTCTCTCTCTTTCTCTCTTTCTCTCCC
>CM053560.1:47502700-47549337 GCA_028646485.1 Cryptoprocta ferox | reverse complement strand
AGCCTGATGTGGGGCTCTAACCCCACAAACCGTGAGATCATGTCCTGAGCCGAGGTCTGACGCTTAACAGACCAAGCCACCCAGGCGCCCCAGAACCTACTTTTATTAAAGTATTTTATGTGTTTGTTCTAATATCCTACCTCTCAGTATAGGTTTCATTTCTTATACATCTTTTCTATCATTTCAGAATGTTTGGTATGAAATGTGTACATCACAAGAGCAGTTGTAGGATTGTATTTAGATACTTATAATTTGTCTTCCCATCGTGTCACTGAAACACTCCAGGAAAATGATTAAACTTATTGAATAACAAAGTAGCTCTAATGCTGAAACTTTCTTATAAACAGGAGCTATTGTGTGTCAATTCTCAAATGACTTCAGCAAGCAATTTGCCCTACCCTCAGGCACATTACAATAGGGTCCTTCTTAATAAGTTGGTAAGGATCATGTATACAAAACTGCTTAACAGTCAAGTTTCCATTTGGATTTGGATTTTTAAAAGTGAGGGGAATATCCTTGGCTAGTGTACCATATAGTATTGATCTTTGGTGAAGTTTTGCTTTAAACAAGTGTTCAACTGCCAAACAGATGCAGAAATTCAGGAAAATTATTATTTTGCAACTGACGTGAAGAGCTGTGGTGGTTTACTGCAGGTTGGTAATTTTAGAGCTATTCTCCTGAACATCGTCCATCTCCTCCAGCATTTGTATCATTTATAGCATCCAAAAAGGCATTTGAATTCAGATTTCCTGGAACCCAGAAGCGATTCATTATATATCTTTTCCAAAGTTAATGTCTCTCTATTTGCATAAAAGTATAATTCCATCATAGCTTCCAATCAGAGGCAATAGGGAGCTTTGCGGATGTCTAAAGGTTTTCGTATCTGAATAGATCATGAAAATGGAGCTTCACATTCATTGTTGACCTTTTACCTTTTATCACTGAATTATGCACACTACAAAAGGATCTACAACTTGGAAAAATCATCTCTCACAAAGATGCAGGAGCTTGTCTATAAAGAGGACATATCTCATTATGGGTTTTGTAATGAAATACCATCAGCCTTTTCTTCAAAGTCAAAGAAACCTGCACATAGATTCTAATGATGGAAAGTACTCTAAAACAGGACCATTAAATTTCTGCTCTACATAATTACTAAAGCTACCCTTTTAGGGGATTGAATAAAGTTAGTAGTCCTAACACTTTGATCTTGCCATTGTTCCGTACTTGTAAGAAGATGTAAAGTAGTTTTACATTTTTCTTATCTTTATTTTGAGAGAGAGATCACCCAGGGAGGAGCAGAGAGAGAGGGAGAGAGAGAAATCCCAAGCAGGCTCTGTAATGTTACCACAGAGCCCAACGTGGGGCTTGATCTCATGAGCCCTGAGATCTTGACCAGAGCTGAAATCAAGAGTTAGACACTCAAACAACCTAGCCACCCAGGCACCCCAAAGATGCAAAGATTTTAAACTGATGAATTCCTAAATGAGCCATCCAGAGTCAGGTCCCAGCACAGGTTTCCTAAACTTTGGTCACAGAAGGTGTTAGAGTCATTTATTCATTCAGTTGTCCTTTACTGATAGGGTGACATTGTATCCTGGTTCACCTAAGATAGTCCCTGTTTATACCTATTGTTTTGGTACAATTATTAATAGCATCACCTCAAAGAGCTCCTTTTGGATAATAAATTAGGTGGTAATCATTTTTTAATGTTTTATTTATTTTTGAGAGAGAGACAGAGACAGAAGGAGAGAGACAGAGAGAGATCAGGAGAGGAGCAGAAAGAGAGGGAGACAGAATCTGAAGCAGGCTCCAGACTTGGAGCCGTCAGCACAGAGCCAGATGTGGGGCTCGAACTCACAAACTATGAGATCATGACCTGAGCTGAAGTCAGATGCTTAACCAACTGAACCACCCAAGCACCCATGTGGTAACCATTCAGTTTCAGAAAATGGACAAAAGCCTTCCAGTCAAGCAGTGAAATCCTTTTCCTAAAGTCATAGAAGTGATAATTATCACATAGGACTCTCATCCCAGGTATTGTGTAAAGCAACACCTGATGTACTCAGACCCTATCAGCAAGGAGAGTCAATGAACACTAGTACAAGAGGAAACAAAACAAAAACAAAAACAAAAAACAACAACAACAAAAAAAAAAAAACCCAACCAGCGAATAGGTGTTAAGAAGCCAAAGTAGCCAGAGGCAGACTAGGATGACTAGATGGAGACTAATAGGAAACTACATATTAATTACTCAGAGATAAGACAAAAACCTTTATCAATTCCCTTGAGATGATGGGTTAGTATTCAGAGAACAATCACACGGTAACTATACCTACATGTTATTAGTATCTCATTTAGTGTATATGTGTGCTTCCATGAAATATTAGCCAATGTGCACCCAATCTGGTTCATCTGTGGCATTTAATTAGTTTATTCCAAAGACCTTCCCTGCTTATTTTTCCCACTGAAGTTATTAAACTCCTAAATCAGTAAAAGCAGGTCCATGTTTAAGCTTCAATCAGTAAAACCATCTTCTCCGATGCCAAAACAGACCAAGTATGCAACCCTGTCAAGGCAGAAAGGATACTAAAAGTTGAGGACATGTAAGGTCCAGACATGGGAACAGGGGCTGTTCTTTCAGGGGATTTAGAAAGATACAGAAGGATAGTTTTACCCCTGGATGCTTCCAATAGGAGCAGCTACATAATGTAGTAGAAAACACAAGGAGTTTGCAATCAGAAGATTTGAACTTGGGTCATACATACTAACTAAGTGAGCTTCATTCAATTTTCTACCTCTGAATATCACATTCTCATATAGAAAATGCAGTTGATAATCATACTTATTTCACAGTGTTATTTTTAGGATCAAATGAGTTAAAGTACAATCATGGAATAGAAGACCCTGGCAATGAATCTAGGGCTCCTAGTACACCCTAATTTTCTTCATCCCATTTCTCCAACTCCCTTCACATTGGTCAGATTTCAATTATTTCAACAATATTTTTCTTTGCACATCTACTTTATCAATACTGGCATGTAGGCAAAAAGAAAAGAAGGCATGTGAGTACACACAATTTTTTCTGACCACATGCAGTTCTTTTTTTGTTGAATCCAGTTAACTCTGCTCTTGGGTTTATTAACAATATAATTAACGACGCTTGTCTCGACACTTTACTTTGCAGCTATTTGTTTTATTGCCAACAGAAAGAACCACAGTTTATTTTTATCTCCTTGCTAAGAGCAAAGATTTTTAAAATAAAGCTAGTAGGGTTCTGTAGTCTAATGAAATCACATGTCTTTCCTGAGAAGAACTGTCTAATTACTGACTGCTCTCAGCATAACTGATGGTGAGTGCATGGATTCATACTGTTCATGATTATCTGGCCCATACTTCACTGAAAATGACATCTACACCTCCTGATGAATAGTCCGAGGGTCTCTGCATGCTCTTTCTAGAAAACATCTTTTTTTTCCAACACATGAAAGCATTCACAGTTGAGAATGAATTTTAAAGTAAAAAATTACAAGTTAGAATTGGAATTAGAATTTAAATTGCAATTTAACATCTGAAGAAGAAGATAATTCTAAGCCACTCCTACTAAGATGACAAAAAACTCCATTTCACAAGCTTCCTTTCCATATAATTATTTAACCAAGTATGAACACTCAAGGCCTGAATTTCTGCCATGTTGATAATCTGTACTCAGCTACTCTGATGCCAATCTCTCAGAATTCATTTTTTATAATTTTTCTGAAAGGCTCAAGTTTTTCATCCTTATTATCTGGTTCATCTTTAGCATTTCTGTAGACAACTGATTACCAATGTCAGTGCTAACATTTTACAAATGTTATAAAATCACTGAGACAATGACACAATTATATAATCACTAGTAATTAGATCCCAATCAGACCAGGGTAACTTCCCTATGTTGCTTTATGTTTCAGCCACCATTCTAAGTTTACAGTTTATAGTTATTAATTACAGTTATCCAAAAGTATCTAGGAAGTGATAGTAAGCTACCAGGATATAACTGACAATAAGCAGATGAAGATAAACTTAAAATCTTAGTTAATAAAGATACAGACATGCTATCAACTTTGGTTTTATTCATTTATATACTCAACCATCCATTTATTCAACAAATATTTATTAAACACCTACTCTGGGCCAAGCATTTTAGATTATAAATCTATTAAGATATATAAATTAGCAAAATTTCTGCCTTCAAGGAGCTCATATACTAGTAGATAGAGACTAACAATATGCATTATTAAGAATAAAGTGTATAGTAAACTTCCCAGGTACTATATACATTGCATTCCCAGAACAATTAAAGTAAAAATGAAAGGGATCAAGATTGAAGAATGATGGGGAGAGGAATATATATACATTTTTTAAATCAGTATTTTCCTTCCAGGTAACAGCTAATGCTTAAAAATCCCTAGTACAGAAGTATGCACTTCTCTTAAGTATTTAGGAGATTTTACAGTACAAAAGTGCCCATTTTTCTCACTATCCCTCAAATGTATTCCTAATTGACATTAATAAAATATGCAGCTACAACAGAAGAAAGAGAAACATAGATCATCTTAAATTTGATGTTATCTATTCAGTACCAAAGGTGAGGTCATGTCAGTCCTATCGATAAAATTGTGTTCTGACACAGTATACTACAAACAATATCTCTAATTACTCCAGGAAAAGCAGCTGCTGCCTGGGAACAGCTGTGGATCTCGTATAGAACCAATTTATTTCAGTTGATGTCATAACTATGATAGGTTCAATAATATTCCAACATGGCTGTACAATGTTTATTTTGTGGGTCACTATTGCTCTTATTGTAGAATTACTTTTTGTTTAACATGTCTCTAATGACTCTATTGTTACCAAAAAATGGGTGTTAACAACATCAAGAAGATGTTAGCCACTAATGCAGTAATCAAAGCAACATGCATATTCTCAATCTCTCTGCAAAACTGCATCCGTTTCTCATTTAGAACTCAATTCAAGAAACATTAATTGAACGCTACTAAATGCCAGGATTCTTGCAAAGTACAATAAGGAATATGGTGAACACACTTATGTACCCCATCCTTCAGGAGGCACTCCCTTAAAGTCTTCAAAGTGCCTAGCTATAAACTTAAAAGATGTCTGTATTTAAATACATATATGAGGGATTCTGAACTGTATTCAAATTTGGCCCTAGTTACTTACCATTTTCTAAATCTCAGATTTTATCACTCCAATTTCTTGGGCCCGTATTTTTGTTTGCTTATTTTTCCCATTTCAAATCACACTTCCAAATGTGAAATTTGCAACTGTTTGTCAGGATAGCAGAAGAGGTGTGCTCACACTCAGAAAACAGCAGGTAGGGCACAACTTTGAAAAGACCATCCCTGATGGAACTAAATATCAAGGTAAACGAAGACAGTCATTAGAGAAGGAGATTGTTCATGGTCTGGCAAGAACCAGGGTATCTATCGAAGCAGAGGATCTTAACTTTTTTGTGCCAGGAATCTAATGTTTTAAGTACATGAAATAAATAGCATTACCAAACAAATCAATGAAATACAAAAAATAATTTGTCATATAATTATGTGTCCTTTATTAGCATGTTACATTACAGAGGTAGCAGCATGTAATGCCTATACTTTCACAGTAGTGTTGAGTCCAAATGATATTTTGAAATATCTGCACCAACTATGATAGAGCATGAAAACATCTGTCATTTCTACTGACGACAAGTTCACAGGTGCTAACAGAGTTGTTTGTTGCCTTTGCATATAATTGAACGACATGCAAAATTTTATAGGCTATATTTTACTGATTATAAAATACACTGTCACCCTCCTACCCTCCATCACTGGTCTGTGGTAGAGACCTAATTCCTACCAATGCTTAGTGTCATTCAGCAGTTTAATTGCCCAATGCCTCACAAAAGCAGCATCTTATCACCCTCACACATTTGCCACAGAAGCATCAACCTCATTATGCCCCTCAAACCTCCCTGTCATCAGTACTACTGTGCTCGCGAGAATGTGCACTTGGATAAATAGTTCTATTTGCCAGTCTTGGGCTGATAAATGCACCACTGTTTGCTGTCATTTTCAAAACCACAAAAATCATATAGTACTAAACATTCCTGCAGCCTGCCAGAAATATACAAAATACAGGGTATAGCACCAAGACAACTCTATTTAGACCTACAATCAAGTTTAGATCATTTATAAAATCAAGACATTATCACCAAATCCACTGGTTAGTGATGGACAACAGCAATACAAACAAGGAAATTCTCAGTTCTGTTATTCATGGAGTCGGTTGTCAAGGCTGGTGCTAAAGAAAAAGAATCATGTAAACTGTGTCAACAAAGGTAGAACGTCCATTAGGATGGAGACAGCCTGACATCAGAGTTCACATAAAAGCAAGATATGCTGTTTGATCCATGTGTCAGTGTGGAATCCTGTACCCTTCTGTCTCTAGAGTAGTTTCATCTGTGACACCCATAAGGAATATTTCTCAAATGACAAAGCAGAGTCACTCACTCACTGCAAAGAACCAAACATATAATGTACATTGGAGATATTCTAGGTCCACTCAGAAATGTTGAACGTTCCTAACCACATGCATAGACCACATGAACACAGTAACTTCAATGCCAACTGCTTTGCTTCTGTGCAGAAACAGTGCCCTTGGTGGGGGGGGGGATGGTAAAAGTGTCCTTTAAGTACCTACAGGG
This sequence comes from Cryptoprocta ferox, assembly GCA_028646485.1. Lineage (NCBI taxonomy): Eukaryota > Metazoa > Chordata > Mammalia > Carnivora > Eupleridae > Cryptoprocta > Cryptoprocta ferox. Next base: position 47,542,592 of record CM053560.1, on the reverse strand, counting down.
GACAACAATTTCCACAAGAAAAGAGACGGGAGAAGACTAGGAAAGGAGAGGAGGTGAGGTGGACCCATGATGCTTAAGTAAAAGGCCCTCACAGAGGGGACAAAGCACGGCTGCATGAAGTGCTCAAGAGCATGGAACCCTTGGCCATGGGGCCCCAGATACTTCAAAGTTGCCTGTACCCAAGGTGTTGCTCACAACGTTGTAAAACTTCAAAACCCCATTATGAGCTTGAAAAACATGAACACCTCCCATGTTTTACTCACTGTAAGATTCCCAGATTCTGGTATAGCTCCATAAGGAAGGAAACTGAATATTCTATTAAAGAAAATAAGTATCTCAAAGCTTACTTGCTCATCCATTTCTTAAAAAGATTTTTGCTACAAATGTACTACATCTATTTCTTCCTTCTAAAACTGAACTATTTAGGCAATCATTTCAGTGACAACTAATGTTAGAAGTCCTACAATGTGTAACAGAACTTCAATATTAGAAAATACAGACTATGTAAAGAAACTTTTAATAAACCTAAAGTAACACTTTCAAACTCATAACCTGGTAATTTTTGATATAGAAACAAAGTTCTTCCGTCTCTAAAGTTGTACTATTAACTCATTTTTATTTGAAAACCCTGTATTTTTTGCGTCCTTTTTACATTCATTCCCTAGTGCCTTAGAGCTGAAGCAATTCCCTTCTGAACCAAACTTCCCCTCAGATATGTGCGAAGTTATTGTGCATCTCAAGATTGGAGTTGAAATTTTTAATGTAAGTGCAATTATGTGAATCACTAAGACTGCAAAGATATTTACTCTAAGTAAAATGAAACAAATGATGAAGTTATAAGCTCATTAACCCGGCAGGGACCAATGAACTCAGTCTTATTACCTAGACCAAAGCTCACAGAGCCAATGTTCATGCTGGCAACTGAAAATGTCAACAACGACAGACATGAGCCATGGCTGCCTACTGCAAAGTTTGAATCTGCACCAGCACCCTGACCCAGACAACGTCAGGAGAATCAATCTCTTCCAGGAAAATGGAGTATCCAAAAATGCTCCAGAGAGAGAAACTGGTATAACCCAGAAATACTTTATTTGGTAGGTTTTCAAGTCCACTGAGCCAGTAAAAAGATAAACTTGTAAAACTTAAATGTGATATCATAAATTACAAAAACCTTAAGATGGAAGTCATGTTTTCCATTCAGAGCAGCAAAATCACTGCACAGAATGAAACTTTAAAAAAAAAATAATAAGTGAGTTTGGGGGTGGGAGAGAGAGGAGAGCTTTTGGTAAATCCTTTTTTTCCCCAAAATAATTATTCTCCTACAAGATTATGTATCTCCACACCATTAATACCAGTCTTATTTATGGGTCTTATTTGGCTAATGAAATTGAAGGAGTTGAACCCCTCCCAAAAAGAAGCATTAAGTGTCGTGTTCTCTTGTGCCTGTCGTGAGCTCAGCATGCCCAGATGAGAGCGGCTTCTTCAGTCTGGATCCCGCAATAAAGCAGACCCCAAGCAGAATCACAGTTGATTCAGGATAAATGGGTAGCAGGAACAAGAAATAAACTTGTTTTGTAAGCCACCAAGAACTGAGGTTAATGACTGTAGCATAATTTAACCTAAACTCTTATAGGATTCATAAGATTCCACAGGCCAAAAGAAGCAGAAGCAAAGATCACATTCCAGGAAAAACAAACGTACTGCAGCTACTCGTTAACTCTATCCCAGAATCCCAGTATCGGCCTGAGACTTCATCTCTGAATGGAGAGAGACTTCAGGAGATAGCACCAGACCAGTACTATAGGTTACAGCCCCAAGTCAATGGCTTCTGCAGTGTCTAATCTTTCTGGAGCACCTAACTATAACTTTTATTTCATTAGCTTTTATAGCTCTAGTGATTTGACAATCTAGCACTCTCCCTGAGAGCTGGTCTCTGTTCTCATCACACTTGCCTGTCCTCAACTGGTAATCTCTAGCAGAAGGGAATATCCTGCTTCCTTTGTGTTTGGGGATAATTTTTTTAATAGCCAGGCAACATCTACATACTCTCTTAGGCTTAAATTTCTCAAAACAAATGCCAGGAAGAATCATAGTCAATTTGTTTTCCATCCAGCCACACCTCTATTCTGAGGCAGACAATTTGGTTGACTAGGAAGAAAGGCAAAGAAAACAGGAAGGTAACTTTTTTAAAATTAATCTTCTGATATGACTTCCTCAAAATTACCAAACTACTGCAGTAGGCAGAATTTCTAGAAATAGCCGCTAAGATTCTACACCTTTATCACTGGAACCTATGAATGTAATGAAGGATCACTTCTGTGGTTGTGTTATATTACATGGCCCAGTTTACCTTTTAAAAAAGGGAGATTTTCAAGTGGTCCTTTGTAATCACTTCAGCCTTAAAAAGCAAAGCTATTTCTCTGCTGCTAGCAGAGAGGAAGTAGGGGAAGAGTTAAAGTAAGGGAAGGACCTGATGCACAGGTCCTGCTTTGAAGACGGAGGGACTTCAGGAAATTAAGGGTGTGTCCCCACTAACAGCCAGCAAGGTAATGGGTACCTCAGATGTAGAGCCATAAATGACTGGATGCCACCAACATCTTGAATACACTTAAAAGCAGGCTTTTCCCTACAATCTCCAGGTAAGAGGCCAGCACAATGAACACCATGATTTTGACCTTGGAAGAAGAGAATCCAGTAGTCCTACCTGGATTTCAGACCTATAGAACTAATAGATTTGTGTTGCTTTAACTAGCTACCTTTGTGGTAATTTATTACACAGTAATAGAAAATGTAGCCATATTCCCTGTACCCAGCTTCACTCCTGCAAAATAAGGATCACAAATTCCCTCAGCACTATTAATGATTCTTGAAGGACCATTTTCCCTCCTATTCAAATTGTTTAACTAATAGTGGCTGCTTCCTTTATTCTTCTTAGAGCATTAAAATAGCATTTATTAAACCTATACAGTGATTGTGTTTTCTTTTTTAAGCTCTCCATATGTGCCCACATTCATTTTATACCCTTGCTTGGGCTGAAACAAAAATGGTAATTTCATATGGTTAATCTAATAAACTACTTCATGAAGGACTTCAGATTTCCTACAATGTTGGAAAATATTCTAACTCTTCTAACTCTGTACTTAGAGATCAGAGGATGCAGTTTCCCCTTAACAGTTTTAGAGTTGAGATTTTAAAAAAATGTTTTAATCCATTTTTACCAATGGTACCCTGTGCAAGATGTACTGTGATCTGAATTGCCATTGGTTTTGAGAACTCAATTTCAAAAATTAGTGTATTTCCTTATTAGTTTAACTCTATAAATCAAAACTTAAGAATTATATGATATATTTCAAACCAGAGTATAAGTAAGTTCATCTTATTTCATTTTATAGCAAATTTTAATTTTTTTTAAATACACCTGAAAAGGTAACCTTTTTCCATTTTTTTAAAATACTTGAAAAAGTAAAAGCTGATTGGTGTGGTTTCTGAATTTTAGCCAACAAAAAAATATAAATGTCAAAGTAGCTATTCCCATCCTAAGTCACCATTATATACTTGGAGTTCTTAAGCACCCCTTCAGACAGGATTTTTCATTTTCATCTCCTAAAAAGGGCCAGCATTTGGAAGGAAGTACATCATTCAAGGAAGTTTTAAAGGCTCCAAAAGCTGTATACTGTAACTCAGGGATCTATCAAAGCCCTAATGTGCTGTAAAAAAATGTTTTTTGATTCTTGATATGTTGCTTCTCTGTAATTTTGAGTCCCTCCTGTCAGTTTGTCAGCAATAAAAGCATCACTAGGTTGTGTTCACTGAAGTTTTGATCTTTAAAAAATGTCTTCAAGACACAAAGCTCAGGCAGTATTCCATTATATGCTTAATGATTTCACATCTGGGCACTAGCTAACATGCTCTGAAGACCAGTGCAACAGTCCTTGTTGGAAGGCTGAACCAATCCTTAATGGTTTGGTTAATATACAATAAAACATAGTGAAGTAGGTGTTTGACTATGTGATTTATGATGAATAAGGCAGACCCTTTTCTCTTACCAGGTCACCAAAGAGTCTGGAACATCACTACCTTTGCCCTTTTTTCCATAAAAGTGTTTATGGCCAAAATTTAATGGCTGAAATCTACAAGCTAATATTCTTTGGGGGTTGCAATTCCTGGGAAACAGGAGTAGGGAAAAGAAAATGAGGTGGAAAAGGAGGGAGAGCATATAACTGGGAGTATTACCAACTTACTCTCAGCTTTCCACGAAATGCAGTGGAGTGCTCAATCTCACAAGAGGTCTTCACAAATGAAGTACAAACTACTGTTTATCCTGACAATCCACACAGACATGGAAGGGACAGGATTTAATCAGAAGCTTGTTTGTCCCATGGAACACTGGGTCCCTGATACTTCCAGTTGCACCACACTAGCTGATCTGGTAGTCCCTAGAAAGATGCAGAACATCAGTGGAGACACCTGTAGCACTTATGGGACATCTGCAATAGAGGCAAGTCAGCAGGCAGGGGCATATTCAGGCATTCTCCACCTTCCCACCAGAAGCCACCTGGGCTCAGCCTATTGAGCATACGAAAATTCAGCAGGTGCAATGGCGTCTGCGCCTCAGTGGCAGAAGGGAAGGCCCAGAGGTGAGAAGCTTCTAGGGTGATGTTTGAGGAAAGAGGATGCTGGTCATCATGAAGATGACCGGAGAACAGCTGCCCCCAATAGAAGGCAACAGTAGAGTTCAAGGAGCCTCTTTATGATTAATATTGAAACTGCCCCCTTTAGGTCTAGAACAATGCAGTTAGTTTGAGGCAATATTCCTGGAAATTCATCTATAACATCAAGAAGCAAATCTTGGCCAATAAAACCCAGGGTCTGATTAAACTGATCCAACACAGTCTATCTCTTGTGGAACTCAGATTCTTGCTCATCTTCTTCCAAGGGAAAAAAAAAAAAAAGATCTTGTTCTCTCCTTTCTTCTTCCAAGAAAAAAAAAAATGACCTCATTTCTTTCCTGAAGGAGCTCCTTCTTCCAAAAAGGACCTTCTTCCAAAAAGGTCTTCCAAAAAAGACAAAAATGGTTCATTTGCAAATGGAGTTCTAGTCCCACTCCTACAGTTGGTCCCAATCATGTCATTGAAGCTCATTACTTCTCTCCTCTACTGGCCATTCTATTGCTCCCTTGCCTTCAGCCAGCACTTTTACTTGTCTGGGCTATTGGTCTGGTGAGGTGATCTACACCTTTACCACCAAAGGGCCTGAGCCTTCAGCTGCCTTGTCTTTATCAGACCGCAATTGTTCAATTGTCCATTTACAATTTCTACTGAGTATGGAAGCATCAAAACACATAGCCATGATTACAAACATCTTTCCTCTTGCCCCTTTGCCCCTTATTTTGTATCAGGAGGGATATTATAAAGATAGAAACAGAGACACAGACAGAGACACAAAGATAGATACACACACACACACACACACACACACTCACACAGAGGAGGTGGAAAGTCACTAAAAAAAAAAGAAAGAAAAAGATAAAGCAACTTAGCATTTTCCTAACTCCCATTAACATCACCACCAGCAGCAGCATTAACAAAGTTGCATTGCTAAATTTAAGAAAGCCAAACATGCCCACCATAGTCGTTCCATGGAGTACAAAAATCAAACACGGGGCACCTAGGTGGCTCAGTCGGTTAACCATCTGACTCTTGGTTTCAGCTCAGGTCATGATCTCACAGTTTGTGAGTTCGAGCCCCACATCCAGCTCTGGGCTGAAAGCCCATATCATGCTTAGGATTCTCTGTCTCCCTCACTCTCTGCCCTCCCCCACTCTCGGTCTCTCTCAAAAATAAATTAAAAAAAAAATCAAACACATACATACAATTGTTTAACCATAAACAACTTTGTCATAAAAACTGGTAGAGCCTACTTATAGAAGGAAAGATACTGTGTGGGATATTAACATTTTTAATCATTTACTCGTTAGATTTATAAATACTACATGAGAGCATCATCCTAATACCATCTCTGGAATTCTTATTGTAGTATTAGGATCCAAATGAAACAATGTCATGCTAATATCTCCATATTTCTTCCCCCCCCCCCAAAAAAGAATCTTTTGGATCAAATCTAAGATTCTAAACAGATACATGCTGTTACAATTATTCCTATAGTAAAGTGAGGATTCATCTTAGCACCTAAACAGAGGAAATAAGGACTATAGTTTTGCAGAAATCCAGATTATATCCAAATAAACCATTATGGACAGTGAGAATGTATTTTATTATTCGGGGCTTTAATTTAATTAAATAAAATATAATTACAGCTTTGATAATAAACTTACATTTCTGGAACACCCAGTAACTTCCCTTGGAAATAGTTGAAATGGGCTTTGTTTACTTGACTGGCACAGATTGTGTAAAAGGAAAAGATACACAGAGGGTAAAGGAGAAATAAAAAGCATGTTCGGCAAACTAAAATTTTTCAGAAACAGTTAAGAATCATCATACTGGAGCTAGAGCCCTTAATTAGAGTTCTAATCCCAAACCAAACACATCTGCTTTTCTTCTTTAACACTGAGACGTGAACACTTCGGTCTTTTGTTCCAACAAACGTCACCCATCAATTCAATGTTTTATGTGGAACAATTTTCCAATCTACCATGTTGTCATTCTGTATATTTGTTTGACCACTTTGGCAACTTCAAGTTTACCCAAAACATCTAAAAACTCCAAGATTATTTAAGAAAAATAATCTCAAAGGCAACCATTACCAAATACAACATGCAGCTTCTCCCAGATGCACAAATTTTATTTGTGAGGAGACTGCCTGATAGGCCATTAGAGAAGAAGAAAAAAATAACTGGAACGCTAAAACAATTATACACTGTAATGGTTTCATCATCACCATTTCACTGATTCACATCTGCGACTATATTGAATCTGGTACTAATTAAATAGGGACATCATAGGAAATAAAACATCTGGACCAGAATCATGGCTGAGGTACTCATCACAAACATTTTCAATCCCTCACATTTTCTTCTCATTTGACAAGGCTTCATGTAGGAATGTTTTTCTTCCTTAACACAATTCTGAAACAAGGAGTTTATTCCCATAAATATTTATGTTCTCCCTCGCCTTCTAGAATGGTATAGAATAATATACATATTTAAAATTAGTTCTGTTAAAATGTTTTTCTTCCTTTGAGAATTTAGAAAATGAATCTCCTTTCACATCCACCTCTGGGGACAACATGGAGCTTTTTTTTTAATACTTATAATTCCTTTGTTCTAATCACTATAATTTTTAATAAGGTTCTTCTCAAGTCATTTCTTTGGCAGCCTGGTAATACAAGCATCTTAAGAGTATCTTCCTTACAAGTTTTGAAATCATCCTTATCTAGCACCAATAATAAATAAGGTCACTAGAGTCCATATTAATGTCCAAAAATAACACACACACACACACACACACACACACACACACACAAATGGTTCAGTTTTTTTTTTTCTTTAAAAAAAAATAGTTCAAATCTTATTTTGTACTGTGAGAAGATTCAAGTCTGAAGAGCAGGAGACAGGTCAGGGTGGTGGGGAGAGGGGCTACAGGTTTCTGCCTATCAAACCAATCATTCAGTCCAATTATGAAATGTCAAAGTCCTCAAAAGAAAAAAATTTGTTTCTTCTCCTCCCTCCCATACTCACAAAGGGGTGATTATAACCTCTGCTGTCAGACTTCTCAAAGTAGAGGTTTCAACAGGATTACTTTAGCTAAAGGTCTGGGTTGGATTTTTTTTTTTTAATATTTATTTACTTTTGAGAGAGAGAGGGGGGCAAAGCAGGAGCAGGGTGGGAGGGGCAGAGAGAGATGGAAACACAGAATCCAAAGTAGGCTCTAGGCTCTCAGCTGTCAGCACAGAGCCCGATGCGGGGTTTGAATCCATCAACTCTGAGATCATGACCTGAGCTTAAGTCAGAGGCTCAACCATCACACACTCAACCCAGCCACCTGGGAGCCCCAGGTCAGGTTTTATCTATTCACTGAAAATATATGGGAGTCCGAGGTCCTGGCATTGCTCTGGATGTAGCCCTCAAAGGAACCCTGCCCTAGTGCAGTTACAAAAACAAAAGAACCAAATGTGTTAGAGTTTTTTGTTGTTGTTGTGTCTTCCTGCTTGAAACCAAAAAGTGTTCAAGAATAAGTAAAAGGGTCTAAACTTAGAGAGTTTACATTCTAGCTTAGAACGGACTCCTAAACCACAATGTGATTCAATGAGAAAAGAATTTTGTATTATTGTTCAGAGATTTATGGTTAACATTGAATGTCAATAATTACAGTCACTTATATTTGTATGTAATTGCTAAATAAATAAGCCTTTAGAAGGAATGGGCAAAAAGTAGGTCTTTTTCCCTTTGAGATATTACCTTTGGTTTCTACCCACAGTTTTAGGGTGTTTTGTTTCCCCTGGAAATATACAATTTAAATACCTGATTTAAGAATACCATATCTAAGACCAGACAAAATCCTGTTTTCAAGAGGAGAGTAGGCAAAGCACCAGTGTACTAGTGGGAAAATGTGTAACTTAATATTGTACAGGAGAAACATAAAGACTCCAGTACAACTTAAGCCTTTCTGGGGGTAAATATTTGGTTCAGTTTCTATTGTAATTTCTTTTTTACATGTAATGTGTAGCCTACAATAAAAGCCCTTAATATTAAGGCACGAAAACATGAGCCCAGATAAGAGCAGGGGAAAGATACATAGAGGTATATCCAGAGAAAACCACATATTGAAATTAGCAGAGAAGAATTTTCAATGCAGCCATTAGAAATAGGTTAAATATGCTTATGTGGAAAAGATAACCAACATGTGTGAACAGATAAAGAATTTCAGCAGAAAAAATGGAAGGGTGACCAAATACAAATTCTAAAAGGAAAAATATGGTATTAGAAACAAATCATCAGATAAGCTTAAGAGCAGAAGAAAGTTTCAATGAACTCAAATATAGGTTACAAGAAAATATTCAAATAATAGTACCAAGAAATAAGTGGGGAAAAAATGAACAAAGCTTCTGATAGCAGTTAGAAAGTATCAAATAGTTATATATGTAACTGAAGTCTCAGAATGAGAGAATACCAATCTTCATAAATTTTCACAAAATAGAGGAGGAAATACTTCCTATTTTATAAAGCCAACCTAACTCTGATACCAAAACCTGGTAAAGCTATTACAAGAAAATAAAATAGGGCAATATTCCTTATGATCTAATATGGGAAAATCCTTTAAAAATGTTAGCAAATCAAACAGAACAATGTTTTGGGTAGGGAGGACAATAAAGAAAAAATGTCATGTGATTATCTTAATAGATGCAGAAAAATGGTTGACAAAATTTAACACCCATTTGGTAACTTTTTTAAATGAATTAACACTCAATAACTAGGAATTAAAGAAAGCTCTTCAATCTGATAAAGGACACCTAGAGATTACCTCACACTTAATACCAAAATGTTAAATTTTTTTCCCCTAAGATCAGGAACAAGGCAAGAATGTCCACTCTCATCACTCCTATTCAACATGGTTCTAGACATTTCAGCCAGTCAGTAACACAAGGAAATGAAAAACAAGAGATCGGAAAAGGGAAAAGGAAGATTTGTATTCATAGATGACACAATTATATACATAGAAAATCCTAAAGCAGCTTTTAAAAACCTACTAGAATTAATAATGAACTTAGCACATTCTCAAAAATCGATTACATTTCTAGGGATTAGCAATAAACAATAAAACATTAAAAAGACAATTGCTTTTTGTACAACTGAACAATACCAGAAAATATCAACTATTTAGGGGAAGAGCTATCAAAGACTTCTAGATAAAAACCAATTTGAGATGGATCATAAACATTGAAGCCATAATCTTTCCAGAAGAAAAAAGAATATTTTTGTGACCTTAGTGAAGGTAAAGATGGAGACAATATAAAAATCACTAATCATAACATTAAAATGGTAATAATAAAGCTTCATAAAAACTAGAAAATTCTGCTTACCCAAAAACTTAAACTACAAACTGGAGAAAATGTTTTTTATATATAGGGCAAAATACCCCAAAATATATTTTTTAAAAGCCCTAGGATTCAATAAGACCAACAATATATTTAAAAGGAGTAAAACATTTGAACACACACACTTCACAAGATACAATAGCCAATAAACATATAAAAAGGTGCTCAACATTAGTTATTAAGAATATACAATTTAAGCCATAATGAGATACATTTTTACCTGTTAAAATGACTAAACTAGTAGACAATACTGAATGCCAACAAGCAATTGGAACTCTCACACATGGCTGATGGCATTGTAAAATAATACAGCCATTTCAGAAACACCATACAACCCTGCAATAGCATTTCTAAATTTCTACCCCATCTCCCCAAAAAAAGTATGCTTACAAAACAAAAAAAACAAAAACAAAAATTTGTACAAAACGATCATAGAAGTCATTCATAATAGCTACAAACTAGAAACAACTCAAAGGTGTATCAACGCTTGCATAGATTGTGATATAGTCCACACAATAGACTACTACCCCCTAATTAAAAGGAATGAGCCATTAATATATGCAACAACATAAACAAACATTAAAACACCATGTTGGACAAAAGCTATACCCAAATGAGCACATATTAAATTATTTCATTTATATTTAGGTAAGAACAGGCAAAACTAATCTGTGTTGATTGAAATCAGACACTAGTTTTCTCTGGGGGCTGGGGAATTGACTGACAGGGTTGCAAGGGAATGAATTGTTCTTTTATCTTGATTTGAGAGGGAGTTACATAGCTGTATAGCATAGTCAGAGCCCATCAGAGTACACACTTGAGATCTGTGAATGACATTAATGAAAATGGAATATCCGTAAAAGAAAGAAAGATAAGGGGCGCCTGGGTGGCTCAGTCGGTTAACCGTCTGACTCCCATTTCGGCTCAGGTCATGATCTCACAGTCTGTGGGTTCGAGCCCCGCGTCGGGCTCTGTGCTCAGAGCCTGGAGCCTACTTTGGATTCTGTGTCTCCCTCTCTCTCTGCCCCTCCCCTGCTCAAGCTCTGTCTCTCTCTGTCTCAAAAATAAATAAACGTTAAAAAAAATTTTTTTAAATAAAAAAAAGAAAGAAAGATAAGAAAAGTGTAAGACAACAGTTAGGAAAGACCAATTTATGTGAGAGTGTGCCAGACACAGAAAAAGAATCATTACTCAAGGTTTAATAAATGGCGACCATATGCAACACAGAGAGGTAAAAAGTAGAACATTTGTAAAGATTAAGAAATTTAAACTATAATGGGTGTTCACATTTAGCACCATGCTATATTTATATTCATGAAAGGGTCTCTTCAATTAGAAATATCACCATTGGAGCAGGAAGAATGGTAAGAACAATACTCATTAGGTGAATCAGTCAAGACAAGGCTAAAGTCAGGCAAGCAATTAGTCACATACCTCACGAAAAGAGGGAGTGAGTCCAGGAAAAGAACTTGAGCTTACCGTGATGGGTGAAGGAGGAAAATTCCTCACCAGAATGTGGGAGAGAAATTGGAGGACTCTGAGTATTACAAGAGCAGAGAAGCACCAGTTGTGGAGAAGGGTTTTTATTGGAAAGCTGGTACCTCATGGTGAGCTGGGGTCTGCTTGATCAGAGCCAACATGCACACCTGATTCTACTCAACTTCCTTAACATCCAGAGGGGCAAGATGGCCAGCTGCTCTTGGAAATTTACCAGCACAGACTTGCCATTTGGAATGTCAAGGCCTGTCTAGCCATCACCTCTATTTTTCTCCTTAATTTGTGGCTCCAAGTGGCCGTTTTTTCTGGATTCTCCTGGAGTTCTCTGACCTTGCCTGTAACCTGTCTATATCGTAGCTCCTCCACAGAGAGGGCTTCTCCACACAGGTGCCGCTGTCTATCTGTCTGGACCAGTGCTGTGCCTTCCCCACCTGGAGATAGTTAGTCTGCATTAGTCTGCCCTCAGCTGGGCTGGCATCCCTTAATATTCGAGGCTCCCTTCAAAATAAGGAACTTGGTGGGGCGCTTGGGTGGTTCAGTTGGTTAAGTGTCCGACTTCAGGTCAGGTCATGATCTCACCACCGGGGGGTTCAAGCCCCTCGTCAGGCTCTGTGCTTAGTCCAGAGCCTGCTTCTGATTGTGTGTCTCCCTCTCTTTCTGCCCCTCCCCCACTCACACTCTATCTCTCTGTCAAAAATGAATAAATGTTAAAAAAAAATTAAAACAGATAAGGAACTTGTTATTTTCCAGTTATTTTTAAAATCAGGATGGGGAGCCTTCACTGAGTTCACCATAACCATTAACCAGAAAAAAAAAATCTACTCCTGCATTTATCATTCACTAGTATTGAAAAATTAAACAATCACAGCCTTGTGCTAATTACACCCTACCTTTCCCTCAATTTCTGTTTTCAAACTTATTTACCATTTTCAGCTAGAGCCAGAATGACACTTGTTGGGATTGTGGCAGGGAGTCTTCTGAGAGACCCTGAAACCTTAGCACTTGCAGGTCTTCCAATGTTAGTGACAGGCCTTGACATTAGCAGAAGCTTCCTGAGAACAGGCTTTCACCCTTCCAGTCCTCACCCCAGCCTTCAAATGAGCCGGGACCCACAACCAAGATGTCCTAACCGGGACAGGACGTTCTTAGTCTGCAGGCTCAGTGACTGCCCTTGGCTATTCTATTCTACAGATTCGACCTGGCCCCTAGGATGCAGAGGCCTTTCCATATATTCTTAAATGGACTAAAAGGCTCCAGGACTTGGGGGTGCCGGGTGACTCGGTTAAACATCTGACACTTGGTTTCGGCTTAGGTCATGATCTCACGGTTCCTGAGATCAAGCCTCGCATCCAGCTGCATGCTGACAACACAGAGCCTGCTTAGGATTCACTGTCTCCCTCTCTCTATGACCCTCCCCTGCTTGCACACACACACTCTCTCTCTTTCTCAGAATAAATAAATAAAAAGACTCCAGGTCTTTTTCAGAGTTGTTCACATTGATGTGTGAGGAGGCCGGCCCCTGCAGCTGTAGCCTATCTCTCACCAGCTATGCAGAATTTACAGTGTCTCAGCAGTCACCGGCATGACTCTTCATTCTGTTTCCATAATGAAAACTTCTGATTGCTGGCTTTATTTCTTGACAGAGTTCATTACTCTCCCCACTCAAAAAGGGGGCACCAAGTCTTCTAATAATACCACCAAGGGAAAAATATTGAGAGAACCTAAAAAAAAAGCAAGAGAGAGAAAGGAAAGGAACAGCTTTAAAAAGAGACTTATAGGGGCTCCTGGGAGGCTCAGTCAGTTAATAATCCAACTCTCGATCTCGGCTCAGGTCGCAACCTCATGATTTGTGAGTTCGAGCCCTGCGTCGAGCTCTGCGCTGACCACATGGATCCTGCTTGGAATTCTGTCTCTCTGTCTCTATGCTCCTCCCTAGCTCACTATCTCTGTCTCTCTAAACAAATAAACAGTTAAATAAATAAATAAATAAGAGACTTACAATGCAGGTGCCTTCACAAAGAAGATTGCAGTTACCTTGCAGGACATACTTTCATCTGCCTATTATGAAGGCAGTATGAGTCTGTCTATGAACTAGTGTGCATGAGTGATAACTCTATTTTTAAATCATTTAATGTCCTTTCTGTTCCTACCAGGAAGGCAGTAAATTACCCGTTATCAATTTGGGGTTTCACACTCTTCCCCAGGTTTATATCTCAAGGTTCCCAGAGATATTCAGGACATTCAGACACTAGGATGGCCCATCACGTTCTGGAAACAGGCTGTGTCCTGGCCAGGGTGTATCTTCTGAGGCTTCCATTTCAGGTCTGGCCCATCTTTCTACGGGTCTTCACTTAATCCTGTCTAAAAGGCATTTCCAGTCCTGCGGCTTCCTCTACTAACACTAGGCCAGCTCTGGGGCAGAGATTAACTCTGTGGCTTCCTTGCCAGGCTGGAGCCCAGGCCTCTGGGCAAGGCTGTCCTAGTAGAGCTGAGGAGACACTCTTTACCTGGGACCTTGTCTTCTCCAGAACCCTACCCCCAAAGAAGTACACACAATACCCCTTCCCCACACCATTGCTCTTCTGCACTCCTCACCCGCTCAAGGCCATTTTCCCATTTTGCACAAGGCAGACACTGACAGGAGGAGGAGGAGAGAAAGATGAAGTTAGGGGAAAACCTGAGGAAAACAGTCACCAGTTCTGACCGCCATAGTGGGTCAGACTTCAGAATGTGTGCCAACATTGAAATGGTCTAATTTACAAACTGCATTGCATAAGGAAGATTTAGGAAAACTCTACTCTCTCTGGTGAGTAAAATTGTATGTGGGGCAATTTGCTTTATAATGATATACTCAAGAATCACTTGCAAACACCATGGGTGGGTCCAAAGTTTGGGCATAATGAATGGAAGAAGTAGGAACTCATTAAGGACAGAGTTGTTGTGGAGAGAAAACAAGAGAAAAGTGGAAAGATAGAGAAGCCGAGCCCCCAAGAATCCCAGAGGGGAAGAAAAAAAACACCCTGCCCACTCCCCAGCAAGGGCAGGAAGACTAAAATCACACACAAAGGGTTGGTCCCTAAGCCTGGCTTCCCTCTGGACTGCTGAGCCCCAGGGATTTGTATGGGCTTTTCTCCCCTCCACTCTTGCTTTGAGTAGAAGCAAAAGAAGGAGCCACAAGTTTAAACATATCAGAGTGATTTACTACATGATACAAAGGGTTTTTTTCTCTTTTTTTCTTTCTTTAAATTTAGTTAATACACAGTGCAATGTTGGTTTCAGGAGTAGAGTTCAGTGATTCATCACTTCCATACAACACCCAGTGCTCATCACAAGTGCCCTCCTTAGTATCCATCACCTATCTAGCCCATCCCCCACCGACCGCCCTCCAGCAACCCTCAGTTTGTTCCCTATGGTTAAGAATCTCTTGTGGTTTGTTTCCTTCTCTCCTCTCCCCCTCCTTCCCATATGTTCATCTGTTTTATTTCTTAAATTCCACATATGAGGGAAATCACATGGTCCATAATGTTTTGGGAAACATACTAAGAAGGTTGATTTCTAGTTTTGTTAGAGTAAATAGTTAGGTTTTAACAGGATGCCTGGAGGCCATCCTCCAGCAAGTGGCACATCAAGTTCAGCTCACTGGAAAGTCAGGGGCCTGTCCTGACAACACTCAAAAACGAAGCCACAAGAAACCAAACCAGACAGGCCCAAGAGAAAGAAGGCCAGAGACCCTGATCAAGTAAGGGAGAAAAAATCGAGACCCACTTCCAAAGAAATCTCCTCCCCAAGTAATAAATCTTCCACCCCCTAGATAACACTGTCAATAAAAGATGGAGACCCAAACCTTAGGGCACGTAGCTCTCCATGAGCTTGCCTGCTCTCACATCTCACTTTAACCAACTTTCCCACTGGCACAGCTCAACCACTGCATCTGCTCCAGCCTTAAATTTTTTCTTGCAAGGAGACTAAGGGCCTCTAGGGACATCTTGGGGATGGGTTGGGTGGAGACCTCAGGGCCTGGGGTCTCCCCAGTCCACCCAGCAACAGTTTCCCTGGAATATTTCTGGTGATTTTTACTCACTAAAGAATATGAAGGGGCATTAATTATAGTAACACATATGTCACACTTCTCAGACGTTTAAGACAAGAATACACATGCCACTTAAACTTGGTACAAAGCTTCAGTAACGTTTTCCCTGCAGAAGGCAAGAAATGGCGGGAGCTTCACTCCGCCAACCATCTGCCACAGGGTGTGACTAACACAACTGTTAGAAACACACAGCTCCAGGTAGCCCTGATAAAAGACTGCCAAAGGTTGGGAGGTTCTCGATTTCCACTGGTTAAATAATTACTTCTCTTTATTCATTGATCATTTCAGAGTTTGATCCAATTACTGCACAATTTCTGCTATCATTCAGAAAGTTTACAATGCCCATATAATCTCAGACTGACAGGATGTAGGGCTCCTCTGCTCTGCAACGGCCTAACAGGTCTTTAATTCTTTTCAAGCAGACCATTTTCCGATTAAAAACTTTTGAATTTCTGGTTAAATACTCAGGAAATCTCTTCAGAGAAAGACTCTGTAATGTATCCGGTGCCATTACTGTGGCTGCAGATCAGCTCATTGTCAGTAGGGCTCCTTGGGGCTCGGTTAGAAGACTTTTTTTTAATTTTCTATACAAATGCTCAAGGCTTACGTTTGCACATGGTTAATTTGCATTTTTATGGGGCTGAACCCATTTTGTATGCCAGGGAGACGTCTGTGGATTTTGCGCGGGATACTTTTTTTTAAAACGCATTTAACATAATGAAGGATAGATTGCTAGATATTAAAGTATAGAGGTTAGTACAAAATATTTGAAAATGTGCCTCATCTAGACACATTAAACTGAGAAATATTATATCTTTCTCCTTGAAAACTGAAATCTATGCAATTCAGACAGAGTATACATTTATATAAGTGTGCATGTCTGTGTGTGTGTGTGTGTGCACATGTGCGCGTGTATGGGACTCACATACTTTATTAGTTCTTTTGTAGAAGAGTGGTTTTTTGTAAAATTCAGTAAAAAATAATGAAGTTATAACAGAGTATAAAAAAGAAATGCTAAGTTGCCAGAATTCTACAACTACGGTAGGAGCCCCATAATGGAAGATATTTAAAATTAACCAGAAAGCATCATAAGCAGAGATAACACACAGGAAATTAGCATGGATTCTTTTCCAAAAGAAATCGAGGGAAAGAATTGGGAAATATGGCTGTGGCTGCCATGAGGGAGCTAGAATTTTTTAAGTAGCATTACAGTATTCCTCATAAGGAATAATTCATTCATTTAGTAGATATATATTGAGTCCCCATCCTACAAACCACTGTCAAATCACTGTACAAATACATGGATAATAAGACACAGTCCCTATTCTAAACTTATAAAAAATGGAAAATAGCCAAGAGGAATTGCCAATATTTTCTTAGCTTGTGTGTCTTGTTTTCCATAGAAGACATTCCCCAAGCAGTGGTGTCTCACCACTCAAAATGGGGTCTGTGGATCGGCAGCAAAAGCTTCATCTGAAAACTTGTTAGAAA
The DNA here is from genome assembly GCA_028646485.1 of Cryptoprocta ferox. Lineage (NCBI taxonomy): Eukaryota > Metazoa > Chordata > Mammalia > Carnivora > Eupleridae > Cryptoprocta > Cryptoprocta ferox. The sequence goes on along the minus strand of CM053560.1, from coordinate 47,525,461 downwards.
TACTCTCGGCCCCACCCCGGACCTACTGAATTAAAATCTACATTGTAACAAGATCCCCAGGTGATCTGTATGCACAGTAAAGTCTGAGAAGCACTGGTCTAGTGGTCTGTTTGCCAACATGTTTAATTGTGCCAAAGTTCAATTCCAAAGCAATTAATTTCCAAATTATAAATTATATCTCTTTAAAAAAAATTTTGATTATGCTCTTCTTTGATCAAAATCCTTCAGTAGTTTCCTAACATTTTTACCTTGGCCTTCCTGACATCCCACAGTCTGACCCCTACTTATCTTTCCTTCTAAAAGATGGCACACCTGTGTATACACACACACACACACACACACACACACCCCTCAGGAATTCGGTATCACCATCCCCAGGCACTCCCTGCATTCAGTTTTATCCAGCTTCCTTATTCATTAGAACCTCTCTGCCTCAAACAATGCTTCTTAATTTTGGCTGCCCATTAGAAGCCCTTGGGAAAGATTTAAAAATCCTGATACTCAGTCTTCACACCAGACCAAATTAATCAAAATCTCTAGAGGTGCCGCCCACAGCGCACACATTCCTGTTTTTATAGCTCCCCAGGGTGATTCCAATATGCAACCAAGGCTGTGAATCTCTGGCCTAGAAAATCTTCCCTCCTCTCCATTCGCGTTCTGAAATCCTACCTCTTCTTCAAGATGGAGATCAAATACCCCATATACAGCCTCCTGATCATTCCAGCCCGTTGGGATCTCTCCCTTACTACTCACAGACACCTCTCCTTGGTGCTTTCTTTTGGCAAACCCAAACAGCAAAGTACTGCACAGGTCTTGCACACAGTACATACTCAATATTTTTTTAATGAAAAGTTTATTAAATCTACATTTTCCAAGGAATACCTGGAGAAAGACTGGAAGCAAAATGTGATGCTCATCTCCCACTAATGATAAATGTGCATGGTAACAACAGAGCGTAGCAGGGAGTGGAGCACCGAACACATAGGAATATAATAATTGAGAAGAGATAAAGATGGGAGATGGTGGGGGTAGGGGGTGTAGGGCTCCTTCCAGATTCTGATCTCTCACCTACCTGGTTCAGGTAATGACAAGTCACCACACAACATAGTTGCCAAAGTCAGGAAGACCCCTATTCTTCACTTTTGTTTTTTTTATTAGTCATCTCCCTACACTATGTAAGGTCAAGGAGAGTGGGGAATTTTCCCTGTTTTATTCTTCCCCATTGTGTGGAAGAGCATGTGGCACAGAAAAGGTGTGATGGTTAATGTTACGTGTCAGCGTGGCTGGGCTATGAGTGCCCAGATATCTACTTAAACATTGTGCTGGGTATAACTCTGAGAGTGTGAGATTAACATTTGAATCAGTCCACTGAATAAAGATCACCCTCCCCAGTTGAGTGGTCTTCATCCAACCTGTTGAGGGCCTGAACAGAACAAAAAGGCTGAGTAAATGATAATCTGCTTTATCTGTCTGATTGTCTTCAAGGTATGTGCTGATCTTCTGCCTTTAGACTTTTACTTGCATTAAAACTCATACCATCAACTCTCCTGGTTCTCACACCTTTAGACTCTGATGGGAACTACACTATGAGCCTTCCTGGGTCTCCAGCTTGCCAATTCCAGATCTTGGGACTTCTTAGCCTCCCTAATCATGTGAGCCAATTCCTTTCTTGTTTTGGCTGTGTTTCTCTGGAAAATCCTAATATAGATTTTGGTACCAAGAGTAATTCCAAAGGAACAGAACATTGAAGTTGAGTTTTCTGAATACAGTGATGTTGGTTGGTTGCTCCTAATGTCTGGACAAAATAGTGAAAGAAAAGGATAAGCTCAGAGATTCCAATTCCCAGCTCAAGTCTTACATAAATGACTGAAGAGCTTCTGTGCTGCCCTGAATGAGATATGTATCTCCTATTGCCATGGGGCTGAAATTGCTGCTAATCGGATGCAGAACTTCGTCCTGCCAGGGGCTGAATTACAATGCAAGTGGAAACATCCCCACAAGGTGTCTACTGTTAAAGTGAATGCATTGACTGGGAAAGAATGGGATCCTAGACATCGGGTTGGAAACATTTGGGAAGTCCCTGATGAAGCTGGGGACATTGAGACCCTAAATCCTGATGAGTCTTCTTCACCAGGGGAAGTGGCACCTTTGCCCCCGGTAGAAGCAGCCTCCCCATATCCAGTATTGGTGTCTCCTTCACGGACAGTGATGTCTACCAGTCTTTCCACAGCAGTCTGAGAGAATTAACCCCATATGGACTGAGGAAACTGTAAGGGCCTCCTCTGAGGCAGTTTCCATGCAAGACAACGCTGATTCTTGTCAGGATCCATCCCCCCACCTCACATCTTTGCTTCTAGACCTACAACTCTACATAAATCCCAGCAGGTCCTTTAGGAAGTATGTTACACTACCAGAGAATTACTTGAGTTTTTCTACTTTATATAGAGAGAAATCTGGGGAACATGTGAGGGAATGGATATAAAGGTTGTGGGATAATGATGGGAGGCACATAAAGTTAGATCAGGCCAAATTCATGGATATGGGCTCACTAAGAAAAGATGCTGTATTTAATGTTGAAAGCAGTTTGAGTGTTAGAAAGGACTCTAACATTTTGTTTGTTTGTTTGCCTGAAATATGGACCAGAAAGTGGCTTAGGATGAGCAAGTTAGAAATATCAGACTTGTCTTGGTTTAATGTAGAGGAAGATAGTCAAAGGCTTAGAGTGGATTTGTCATTTAAAACCTACTCACCCCCCTAGGAGGGTCCAGAAATATCTTTCACCACTACTATGAGAAATAAATCTGTAATTGGAGCTATGGTATCCTTGAAGAGTTCTGTGGTTACTTTTCACTGTAGGCCAAATCTTACAGTGAGAATTACAGTCACTAAATTGGGAAACATAAATGCAATGGGAGTAATGGGATTCTGGGACAACATGGGCTACGTGGCAGCCCTCAATCCTCAGAGGAAAGGTGAACATGGTTACTGTAATGGACAGCAGAATCACAGCAGCAATCAGAACAGTATGACTTGTGCCTATCTATGGCACTGGCTGGTTGCTTATGGTGTTCCTAGAAGTGAAACAGATAGGAAGCCTACTAAATTCTTACTTGATCTGTATAAACAAAAATACTAGGCCAACTGAACAGAAGTCTTACCTGAATCATAAAAACAGAAAGTCATGGTCTCTCAACCAATTTCCAGACTTGAGCCAGTTTACAGACCCAGTACCCCTTGAATGAAAGGGAGGCTGATACAGGGGTATGCAGTTATTGATGTAGCAAAACTTTTTCCTGCATACCTATTAATAAAGACCACCAGAACCTGTTTGCTTTTAGCTAGCAAAACAGTAATACACTGTCTTACCTCAAAGGTATATCAACTATCCAGCCCCATGTTATAATTTAGCTTGTAGGGATCTTGATTGCCCTTTTCTTCTATATGATATCATGCTGGTCCGTTACATTGATGATAATATACTGACATCATTTAATGAGCAAAAAGTAGCAACTACTCCAGACTAATTGGCAAGACATATGTGTGACAGAGGATGAGGAATAAATCCAATAAAAGTTCAGAGCTTTCTACTTCAGCAAAATTTCTAGGTGTACAGTGGTGTTAGGCATATTGAGATATCCTTTCTAAACTGAAGGATAAGTTGTTGCAACTGGCCTCTCCTACAACCAAGAAAGAGGCACAATGCCTAGAGGACCTCTTTGGATTTTGCCAATAACATATTCCTCATTTGGTTGTGTTACTCTGACCCATTTGCCAAGTCACCCAAAAAACTGCTAATATTGAGTGAGACTTAAAATCAGAGAAAGCTCTGCAACAGGTCCAGGCTACCATGCAAGCTGTTCGGCTACTTGAACCGTATGATCCAACAAATCCAACAGCGCTTACAATGTCGGTGGCAGACAGGGATGTGGTTTGGAGCCTTTAGCAGGCCCCTATAGGTGAATCATAGAGTAGCCCCTTTGGATTTTAGAACAAAGCCCTGCCATCCTCTGTGAATAACTATTCTGTTTTTGAAAAACAGCTATTGGCCTGCTACTAGGTGTTAATAGAAAACGAACACTTAACCAAGTTACCATGCAACCCGAGCCACATGCACTGGGTATTATCCGACTCAACAGGCTATAAACTTAGGCATCCTATCAAGTGGAATTGATATATATTAGATTATACCTGAGTAACTGAAGGCACAAAGAAGTGGTTCCATCTTTACCACTACTTCTCTCTCCCCCAGCCTGCATATAAGGCTTCCTGAGGAGTTCCCTACAATCACTTGACAGAAGACAAGACTTGGGCCTGGTTTAAAGATGGGTGTGCACAATACACACTACACAGGCACCACCCTAAATTGGACAGATGCAGGACTACAACCCTTTCCTGGGATATCCCTGGAGGACAGTGGCGAAGGGAAATCCCTCCCAGTGGGCAGAACTTCAAGCAGTGTACTTGGTGGTTTACTTTTCTTGGAAAGATAAACGACCAGATGTGCACTTATATATCAATTCATTTGTTATGACCACTAATTTGGCTGGATGGGCAGGGTCTTGGAAATAACATGATTAGAAAAATTGGTGAGGAAATTTAGAAAGAGGTATGTGGAAACCTCTGTGAATGACAAAAGACAGAAGATATGTATGTCCCACGTGAATATTCAACAAAGGGTGACCTCTTTTGAGGAGCATTTTAATAAGCAAGTAGATAGAGTGACCCATTCTGTGGATACCAATCAGCCTTTCTCCCAGCCACCTTTGCCACTGCTCAATGGACTCATGAACAAGGTGACCATGGTGGCAGGGATGGAAGTTGTGCATGGGCTCGGCAACATGAACTTCCACTCACCAAGGCCAACCTCTAACTTCCCAATCTTCCAGCAGCAAAGACCAACACTGACTTCCCAATATGGCATCATTCCAACCTGGTGGCAGGTTGATTACACTGGACCACTTCTTTCATAGAAGTTTTGTTTTTACTGAAATAGACACTTACTCTGAATATAAATTTGCTTTCTCTGCATACAATGCTTCTCCCAAAACTACTATCTGTGCACTTTACAAAATCCACCATCATGGCATTCCACACAGCATTACTTCTGAACAAGAAACTCATCTCAAAGCAAAAGGAGGGTAGCAATGGGTCCAAGCTCATGGAGTTCACTGGTCTTCCCATGTTCTTCACTATTCTGAAGTAGCTGATTTGACAGAACAGTGGAAAGGCCTTTTGAAAACTGAATTTCATCCCTAGGTGGGTGACAATACCTTGCAAGTCTGGGGCAAGGCTTTCCAGAAAGCTGTAGATGCTCTGAATCAGCATACAATATATGGTGCTATTTCCCCTGTAGCCAGGATTCACATGTCCAGGAGTCAAAGGGTAAAGTAGCGGCACTCACTATCACCCCTAGTGACTCACTAGGTTTTAGATTCTTATGACCTGCTGGCCTGGAGGTCTTAATTCCAACGGAAAGAATGCTTCCACCAATGATTTTATTAAACTGAAAATTAAGACTACCGCCTGGCTACTTCGGACTTCTCATTCCCCCTGAATTAACAGACAAAGAAAGCAGGTACCATGCTGGCTTGGGCAATTGATCCCCACTACCAAGAGGAAACTGGACTACTACGTCATAGGGGAGGTCAGGAATAGTATATCTGGAATACAGGAGAGCACTTACAGCATCTCCTAGAATTACCATATCCCTGTGATTCAAGTCAATGGAAAACTACAACAATCCAATCCAGCCAGTACTACTAAGAGCCCAGAACAGAAATGAAGGTTTTAGTCTCTCCAACAGGTAAAGAATCACAATTAGCTGAGGTGCTTGCTGAAGGCAAAGGGAAGACAGAATGGGTAGCAGAAAAAGATAGTTATAAATACCAGCTATGATCACATGACCAGTTACAGAAACAAGGACTGTGATTGTCATCAGTATTTCTTATTTACTTGGTTATTGAATAGGTTAGTGTTTGTGTGTATGTGTGTGTATATATATATACATTATGTATTATATGTATATACATATATATATTAAAAAAATATCTTTGTTTTCTTCCTCTCTTGTTCTCTATCATGTGACATAGATGCACTAGATTTATATCCCAGAATTTAAGTACTATTGATTTTATATCATAGTATTTAAGTTATCAGATACCAAGAAGAACAGTAAATATTACTCTAGGACTTTACTTCCTCTTTTGGAAAAAGAATTTGTGTGTTTTCAGTTGTATGCAGAATAATTATATCATGCCAGACAGACTTATGACCTTGTTATTGTCTTTATTTGGGGATTAAGTATGGTTTAAGGAGATGCATATGGGTGAAAAGTTGATAAGGGGTAGACTTGGGATGGTTAATTTTATGTGTCAACTGGTCCACAAGTGCTCAGATATTTGGCTAAACATTATTCTAGGTGTGTCTATAAGGGTGTTTCTGGATGAGATTAAGTTTGAATCAGTCAACTGAGTAAAGACTGCCCTCCCCAGTGTCAGCAGCCCTCATCCAATCTGTTGAAGGCCTGAAGAGAACAAAAGATCTGAGTAAGGGTAATTTCCCCCTTCTGCCTATCTTCAAGCTGAGCTTGTTTCCTTTCCTGCTTCAGACTTGGACTTGGACTGAAGGCCAGAGAAGGACAGCTGATGGTACAAGTCCCACTCCAAGTCCATGTCTTGAGTCTGCCAACTATAGATCTTGGGATTGCTCAACTTCTGTAATCACATTAGCCAATTCCTTATAACAAATCCCTTTATAAATATGTTTCCTATTGTTTCTCTGAAGAACCCTGACCAATATAGAAGACATTCAATATATACTTTTTTGAGTGAATGAATGAGTGACTCTTCACTGTTACTTGGTTCAAGCCTTCAAACCTCACCTAAATGGTTTTATAATTCTTCTTAGCTTAGGCAAACACACGCACACTCCATCATTTGTGCTTTGAAGAACTGATCTTTCTAAACACCTAATGTGACCACTGTGGCAATAGTTTCTCTCCAGTTTAAAATTAAGTGTTCCTCGTCATCTTCCCCTACAAAACAGGGTTTAGTTTCTTAAACATATTACATAAAGCCTTGAGATCTAACCTAACCTTGAGATGTATTCAGCCTCATCTTCAGTACTTCTCACCCTGAATTTTACATTTCAGCACCAACAAATCGCTTGACTGTCAGTTTTTCTAAATACAAGAGCCTCACTCATTTCTTCCCTTATATATATTGTCCTGACTGCTTCGAATAACTCCCTGCCCCTTGTCCACCTGGAAAACTCCTTTCATTGTTCAAAACTAAGGTCAGTGACAACTCCCCCAAGAGCCTTTGTTTATCTTCCAGAAGAGGGTTAACCCCATCTTGTTAATATTAGCCCTATAGATTTAGCTTACTTCTACATTCTCTATCATCCTACTTTTTTATACTTTTATTGGTTATGTGAGTTAGGATCCTTTGGGCTATAGAAATCCAGAATGCCATTACTGTCTTAAACCAATCACAATTCATCATCTAGGGCTTGGCAAATTGCCACATGAACAAAATTTGGACTCTGTAAGCTGAAGAAGAGAGAGTGACCATAGAATAAGTAACCAGCAGCAGTAGCACACTGCTCTGTATCTCCTCCTCTCCATTGAAATGTGGGTGATTTGAAGGCAAAGTCTACATCATTTCATCTTCTAGCCAAAGTCCATGGAATGCTGCTTACCACAAAATGTATAGAAGTGGATTCTAGAGTTTCTCTAGGAAAAACTCTAGTAAAAATAATTTTATATGGACACCAGTCATATTGGATTAGGCCCCACCCTAATGACCTCACTATAGCTTGATTACCTCTGCAAATACTATGCCCAAAAAGTCACATTCTGTGGTACTAAGGTTTAGAACTTCAAAATGCAAAATTTAAGGGTGCATGCAACTCAACCCATAAGACATATATCATTTTATCCTCTCAATAATTATCTGGGGTAAATACTGTTGTTTTCCTTATTTCACAGAGAAACACGTTGTGAATTGATGAGGTCAAGTGGGTTTCCCAAGGACACAAGGGTTGGTAAAGCAGACTCATTGTATGTTATCGATGAACAAGATTTCATTTACTCATGGCAGGATTATTCATAAAGTACATCTCCTAATTCTGAAATATTTGGTAACAGCAACTAAAATATCCATTTTAGTTCTATTTTGGAAGTAAATGGTATTATACTCGGGAATTATAGACCTAGAGTTGGTAGTTACCCTGGCATTCGTGGAGTTCAATTCCTTTATTTCACACATGTGAAATATTAAGGCCCAGATATGTAAATTTACTTACCTAAAGTCACACAGTAGGTTCATAGAAAGATTTAACCAGAATGCAGGTATCTCAGCCTAAAGTCCATTCTGTATTGTGCCTCTGACTCATAAAGCATAAAGCAGGCCTGTCTTAAAGGAGGTTCCCTGGATCTGTGTGAATTTTGCTACTAACAAATATATACCACTGATTAATTATACTGTTGTTAATCCAGCAAATATTTTGGAGAATTCACCATCCACAAAGGAGACAATATATGTCATGGGTAAAAGCATGGGCCTTGGGGACCATACCATTCAGATCCTCATACTGTTACTAAGTGACCTTGAGAAATAAACCAAATGTCCTATCATCCTGACTCATGATAGCTCTTGACTTACAGAGTAAAAGCAAGAATTAAATAAGTTAACACATGCAAAGGACTCAGTAAGTACCTGACATATAGTGATATTCAGCAAATGTTAGCTGTTAGATCTTACTCTGTTGCCAAGGCCTATGCTAGGCACTGGAGACACAGATGTTAAAGACAAATACAGGGTCAGACAAACCAGTATGTGAAAATTGCACCAGTGATCAAAAAGCCCAATATTATAGGCCTGTATAGGATGCTGTGGGAGTCCTTTAACTAGCCTGAATAAACTCTGCTATATCATATGCTAGGCTAATATGGTGGGACATTAGAAAGTATCTCTGGTTAAAATTTTGCCTTTTTCTGGGCATCTGGGTAACTCAGCTGATTAAGCATTGGACTCTTGATCTCAGCTTAGGTCATGATCTCACAGTTTGTGAGTTCCAGCCCTGCTTAAGCCTTTGCACTGACTACAGAGCCTGCTTGGGATTCTCTCTCCCTCTCTCTCTGCCCCTCCCCCACTCATGCACATGTGCGAGCTCTCTCTCTCTCTCTCTCTCTCAAAATAAATAAATAAACTTTTTATAAATTTTTCATTTTTCAATTAATTCTGCCAGGCTGGTCAGGGAAGCCTCCCCAAAAAAGTTATTACTTGAGCTGTGTCTATAAATTAGGTACATAAAGAAAAGAGGGGAGCATTCCAGACCGAGGAGAGACACATCATCAAGGACATGCAAGCACTTCACTAAAGCTAGATTTTGAGGATTCTTCGGAGTGGGAGGTGGATGGAGGAGTGGGAGGAGATAAGGGTGGAGAAGGAAACCAAACTCAGACAATGGAAGGCTGTGCCAAGATGTTGGGGATTTAGCCTGACAAAAATAGAAAGCCTACAAAGGATTTTAAGCAGGAAAATAAAGTGGTTTAACATCTGTTGACCTCGCTTTCTATTATCCATTGGTCTCACTTACCACACTCCCCATAAAATGACCGGGTAAGGCAAGATACTTTAGACATTAGATATCAAAGGGATTTGTCCTTTCTAGTTCCAAAATTTCCTTTACTCTGCAACAAATCTCTGTAGATACCAATACATAGAAACATTAGATTCGTTTGGAGATAACAGAAGTGGCATGGTTAATGGTACCTGAACAGCTTAATGTAGTAAAGAAAACACATTTTTTTATGAGACACCCAAATTGGAAATCCCTGTGCTCATTATAAAGCACGTCCTGAGCAATATACAATGATATTACAGATCATCTGCAAAAGCTATAGCCATGTAGCTTTTGAAAATGAAATAGTACCAACAGAGCCTCTACAAAACAGTAATGAGTAATATGACGCTATGTAATTAATAAAATACTGTTTCACAACAGGATTTGCAAAGGCAAGATCAACTTGTTGGGATATGAGAAGTCAAGGACTGATGACTAGTACACCTTAAGCCTTAAACTAGTTCCCCCTCTGTAGGACCTATGGCCCATTCATTAGTGTTTGTGTAGCTACAAATCTTTGAAAGGGGGACTTGTCTGAATATGAAATGTGCCCCTATGGGAGGGTGGGGGAGTGGGGGGGTGGGGGGGAGGGAGGGCAGGGAATGGCAACAGCTGCAATTACTGCTGTAGTAAGCTGGCAGTTTGATTCTTTGAGGGTTTTTTTAAATCTTTTTAATACAGGGGCACCTAGGTGGCTCAGTCTGATTTTGGCTCAAGTCATGATCTTGCAGCTGGTGAGTTCCAGCCCCTCACCGGGCTCTGTGCTGAGAGCTCAGAGCCTGGAGCCTGCTTCAGATTCTGTGTATCCCTCTCTCTCTGCCCCTCCCCCACTCTCTCTCTCTCTCTCTTTCTCTCTCTCTCTCTCAAAAACATTAAAAAATTAAAAATAAATAAGTAAAATATTTTAATACATATTCTAAAACATTGATCTAGAAGCAACTTCTCTAATTCTTTCAGCACCACCTGACCAACAGCCAAGTTAACCTATTTTTCTTAGCATAACTTAATTTCATTTATACATGTAGCTCATAAGTTTTCACCGTTAAAACTGCATTTAAAGTGAGACTAGCCTTGCTTTCTAAATTGCTTCCTTAATAAACATTTTACTAATGAGAACTAGTGTATCCAGTATGCAAAATTATACCCTGTGAATTTAATTTTGTGAAATATTAGAAAAAAGCAACAGCATATATTCCTAAATCAAAAACCCACAAAAAGATTCAATGAGTTTAGTCCTAGGTAGGCAAAACTTTAGAGAAAGCTAAAATGAATTAAATTATAATAAAATGGCAAAGAGGGACTGACGTTTTTCCAACCCTACTAGCAATTGTCTTGGTAGCCAATATATGCCAATTATGTAGAAGTTGCATCCAAACAGCTAAAATGGAAACTCCTTGAGGGCAGATAAAATAGTTTGTCTTTATACCCACATCTCAACACAGGGCCTACCATAGCACAGATGCTCAGAGAATGTGTGCCAAATTGCTAACAATCGGATAGCTATAGAACTCAGCCAATCATTTATATTTCTGAATGTGTTCTCTTCTTGATGGAAAACACCTTATGGAACCACCAGAATATTTTTTAAAACAGGTATTACTTACCTCCCTCTCCATGGAGCTTATGATATGTTTAATGGATTTATCATCCACCACAACAAAACCTTACAATTTCAGATCAGAAGCTCCAAACCTACTATCTTTTTATGTGTCTCTCCTTGGTATTTTTTATTGTACAGGATTATATTGCCCCGAATACCAGGGGCCACATTTTTGTATGCATCATTTTTAATCACACCCAGAGCATCTAACACAGTGACTTTAAGCATAATAGGCAAGGAAGTGTTGAGAAAATGAGTAAAAACAAACCAGTCAAACAAGCTTAGTCATCCTTTCTTCCTCTCCCCACATTTTAAACTCATCATTTTACACATAAGGAGATTGAAGCTTTGAGAAAGTAACTTAATTGTTCAGGGAGACATAGCCAATTACTGGCAAGCTTTCCAAACTATGTTGCCTTCCTTGTGCTGCTATTTCTGGAAGAGAAAATTGTAGCAGAAATACACTAAGAGAGAAAAGCTTATTGATAGTGAAAGTTGTAAGTAATGTACTACAAGGGAAAGTCAAGCCATTACAAATGTAGCAACAACATTGTAATTTGATCAAAGCATAGAAACAGACAACCTACTATAGCCCCATACTGTTAGTCCCCAGTTTCAATTCCTTACAGAGTTAACATTTACTGACTGCTTATTATATGCCAGGCCTGTTGTGCCAAATAAACACTTTACAAAGATTATTTCGTTTACTTTTCAAAGCATTACTCCAAAATGGACATCATTATCCACATTTTTATGGATAAAAAAACAAAGGCTCCAAATGGCAGAATGACTTACTCAAGATCGCACAGCTAACTGCGGTAGACCTAACATCTAAAGCCCGGTCTGTCCACTCCAAAGATCATCCTCTCCTCTTGCCTTTTCCTTCTTGCCAATAAAAAATGAATGAGACTATTTTAAAGATTTTTTCAATGCCATTTGAAATTTGCTGCTAAACATGAAGTGTTTACCACATCTATCACAGAGGCTATGTGCACTTTTAACATTACTGTATCTCCTTCTGTAGCTTCCTCTGCATTGGAGAGGGGAGACCAGGAACAGCATTCTCAGAATCCGCTTCATCACCTGATTCTGGCTTAGCACTGGCTGTGTTGAGCCCTTGGTTGTGGGAGACAGAAGGCAGGAGGAGGTAGCTTCAGGAAGACATGTGTGAGGTTTGTAGCAGCTTCCAGACTGTGCAAGGCTGCTGAGAGAGTGGGCAGCAAACCCTGGAGACCCCTTGGCTCAGTACTAAAGGCTGAGATGGTGGCAAGAGCTTTCTAGAATCCTGGAGATCCACAGAAGCTGCCAGGCGACACCTGGGAAACAACCAGTCACTATATCATCATTGGTGGCTTCCTGCATCTTACCTCTCTAGCCTTTTCAACTTCTGTAAACCTGCAATTCCATGGATGAAAGCCTCTTCCATCCTTGGAACACACTCATCGTTGTCCTTTCCCTGCTGAACCCCTGGCTAATTACAGATACCTCAGTCGATTCAAAATTTCAAGTCAGAATAAAATGAAACATAATAAATTTACAACTTGTTTATCAAAACACTAACCTTTTCCCTTCATCTCTCCCTCACAACAACACATCAAAAATTTTATATGTAAGACTTTTCTCTCTCTTTAGAAATTCCAGTCACTTTTTGTGGACCCTAAGATGAGTTGGCAAAGGAAACTGTAGACTTTCTCCTTTAGATTGTTTTAGATTAAGACAACCATCCATTTTGAGATTGCAGGGCATTTTTTTTCACCTTGAATCAGGGTCTGTTCAAGAAACATTTGTTAAGAGGCCTTCTTTAAAAATTTTTAATGTTAATTTGTTTTTGAGAAAGAGAGAGACAGAGTGTGAGTGGAGGAGGGGCAAAGAGAGTGGGAGACCCAGAATCCAAAACAGGCTCTAGGCTCCAAGCTGTCAGTGCAGAGCCCAATGCGGATCTCGAACCCACGAACTGCAAGATCATGACCTGAGCTGAAGTCAGATGCTTAACTGACTGAGCCACTCAGGCACCCCATTAAGAGGTCTTCTAATTTCATCTGGCTGGTGACATAAAAACAACAATGCTGAGGAATACTGGATGTGCGTGCATGTGCGTGTGTGTAATGCATCTATATATTTTAATTGCTAAGAATGTTCCCCAGGGAAGACATCTGTTATGCCAATATAAAAAATTTTAAATGAACACAATCTCGCTGTTTTAATTCCAAAATTAAAACTGCCAAATTTGTAATTTGATGGTGAACTGCCTCTGAATTCTTAATTATTCCTATTTTCTTCCAAGGCCACTAGATGGTGGCTCTGCTATGGAAACCCTCATAGTCATGGAAACTTTCTCCATCTCTATTACAGCATTATTGGAGCATACACTGTGAAGGAAAAATCTATTTCTAAAAGAAATAAAGATGTAGTAAAAAGGGCTATGGAAAAACTACAGAGAATAGGTTCTTTGGAAACTTCTATTGCTTTCACTGACATATACCTTCAGGATCCTGGGCTAATGGATGTATCATCTCTGCACTGTATACCAAACCCCTCTGGGTATGTGGAACTAAAAATTCACATCGACTGGCTTTTCTACTAAAGTATGAAGCCAGGTCTCTCTCAGAGGTAGCATTTGGTAAGTTCCTATATGCTGGAATTGAGGGAGATAAAATAAAAATTCTACTGTGGCTTTCAGGATTTGAATGATTAATGGTGTCATTAAGCAAGATAGAAAACAAAGAAAGAGAAGCTAGGGAGATGAAAATACTGGGCTAAATATATGATATGGTGCATCTAAGGGGCTGCTGGGACTCATTCAGGGGTTGGCAGGAGATGATGCCAGAGAAAGATAAGTAAAAGCCAAAACATGAAGGAATTATGTGGCACACTAAGGAGTTTAAATTTTATTCTATGGATACCAGGGAGCCATTGAAGGTTTTTAGGGAGAGTAACCTGATCAGACTTGAATTTTAGATAGTTCGTGTTGGTGTCACTACAAAAAAAATATGAGAATGAAGAGAGGAGACTTGGTATTTGCTTCACTGTTTCTTCAAAAACCTCACTCACTGTTGCTTTTTCTTTTTGCCCAGCCTTTACCTTGTGTGGTTACACAAGACTCTAGTCTCACACTTCCCTGCTTGCACCAGACTTTCATTGCTCCTTAGATTCTATATAACTGAGATTGCAATTACTAATATGAAAAATAGCTAAGGTAGTTGGCGAAGGGTAGGAAATGGTTTCATGCCTGTTTCCAGAGGATGAGTTAGCTCTGCATCACTCAGGGACCCACAGGAAATACACAGCACATCCAGAAGAGTTTAACGGAAGAGATTTCAAATTAAGGAAGTATCGACAGAGACATGGGCCTGATCTTGTGAACCAGCAAGAAAATGATGAAAAACCAGGGGCCAGCAACAGCAATCAGGAACAGCACATGTTAGTTTCACCCATTGAAAAGCAGAGCCAAGAAGACCAGCCACCTAGCAAAAGCTGTGGCTACACAAGAGTATAGCCACAGCCAGAACTACTGCCAGGCAGGGAAGGAGTGAGGGCAATAGATGCACTGACCTCATTTCTCCAGTCCTCTGATCTCTAGCCAGTGTCTCTGCCTGGCCAAACAGTAAGGGACCCCAGGTGATCCAGCCCACAGATGTCAGCTTTCTAGAGCACAGAGCACTACAGGAAGGACTGTAGATCTCCAGAGACACATGGAGAACAACTAGCACAAGTGTATTCACTGTAGGTACATGAGAGAATGATGTCAGTATAACACAGAAGTCACATTGGTAGACGTGCAATTTTTCCCAGTACGTTCATGTTTCAACTCATCCAATATTAGAAGTTAAATATACGGAAAATATGAAGTGGTCAAACCAATAGGCAAGAGAATTTATTCAATGAAAAGGAAACTATCTGAGATCAGTACTCTGCATAACACTGATACTTAAGAGGTGGGCCCAAGGAAAGGAATCCATCATGAAGACTTGGGAGAAACAGAGACCAAGTGATCCAAAGCCAAAGAAGAAAAAGGGTTTCAAAGACAGATGAAGCAATAGTAAGGTAGCCTCTGGCATATGTACCTTTAACTTCCTTAGTTTCAATTATTTAAGCAACCCCAAGTTCCCATGACAAGTAATGATTTTAAATCTTCATGAGGACACAAATCTGAATTCTCAGCTGGTGTGGAGAGCACATCACTTATCAGGGAGCACCCACCTCTCTAAGTGGCTTTGCTTGCTTCTCCTTATTGTCAAGAATACATTAACTCTCACTGAGAATCTTAATCAGCAATCCAATGGAAGTTATCATGGCATTGTAGGCTATAGTGATCTTCAAGAATCTAGGGTGCATAATGTTCTGGAACATATTTCACCAAAGCATCAAGGGTCTGCTATATCACAGAGGTAATAAGCACAATGAATATCAAAATTTTACCCACTGTATGTGTCAATTAGAAATCATTGGAGATTTTGATATAGAAATTTCCAGAAATATTGAAGTGGAGGCCAATAGAAGGTGGGTTGGGGAGACAAGGAACAGAAGCCAGAATGTAGGTGATTATGGAATGAAGGGGAGGAGAGGTAGTCAGTAGGGAGTGTAATGTATCCTTTTAAACAGGATATGAAGAGGAGTAACTTGGCTGTCACTTCTGGGTCCAGAAGGCTTCATCAGAGTTTGATTAATGAGGCAAGAAAATGTGTGGGACGGCAGCCTCTTACGAGAGATATCTCCCTCATAAATCTTGGAAACCTCGGTAATTAGAAAACTGGAAAGCTAAGATGTGATGTGGAGTAAAGGTGTGAGGGGCCAGCAGTGCCTGCACTTAGATGTCATGCCCACAAGACTATGAGCTCTGTTTTTGTTAACTATTAAATCAGCAGAGGTAAGCTCAGCACCTTAGAACAGGCCGTTTCTTTCATTTGTTAAATGTGATGGAGGAAAGTGGAATGATCCGAGGTAGTGCCCAGCTCATTATATGAAGTGTCTCAGACAAAAAGTGGTTGGGCCCATGGCAGAGACACAGCTGCAGCCCAGGTCGCTATAGCTAGTCCTTGGATTTGGTCATCCTTTTGATCCATTCACCTTGAATGAGAGCCACAGGAAGACTTAGCACAGCTGGGGTCTTCTAAATGTGTTAATTTCCTCCATGTCACTCTAATATTTGTGATAGGTCAGGGAATAACACTAAACTAGGAAATAGTAAACTTGTGTCTTAGCCCTAACTTTTTGGTAACTGATTGTGTGGCCTGCGACAATTCACACACTACATATCTATTGAGTCTAGTGCAAGTCAGGTACCGCATCAAGCCCTGGGTGTGGGACAATGAACAAGAAAGTCACCATGGAACTTAGGAAAGAGACAAATAGGTAAACAACCACAAGACAACATCCTAACAACTGAGCGGTGCATGTAGCAAATGCAGTGTATCCTTTCAAATGAGGCACTATAATACCCCTGTGGCATCAGGGAAGCCTTCACAGAGGAAGTGATAATCTGAGAAGTTAGAGGCAGATCAGATCTAGGCAGTCTCTTCCCTTCTCCGAACCATGGTTTCTATAAAAAGAAAATAAGGGACGTTGCTAAAGGATCCCTTGGATCCCTTTTGGCTGTTACAGTGTGTGATCCAATTTTTCTATGATAGAACAGAGCTGAGGGAAAAAAAAGCCTTGAAATACTGTCCATAAAAAAGATAAATGATGTGCTTTAAATTGCAGGGGGGAAAATGAGAAATAGAAATGGTAGCACTCAAAAACAAGGGAGAGAGAGAGACAGAGTGAGAGTGAGCAAGTGAGAGCACATTTTCTAGGGCAGAAAGGATTTTTGTTTATTTTTTAACATAATACACCAAAAAATAAATACAATTATCCCAATTTCTGCCCACAGTTTTCAGCATCGTGCAGCCTTTATTTAATGATACATCAAAACACATTCTCTGCCAATCCCTCTGTTGCTTAGGAACTGGCAGTCAAGAGCCTAAGCTCAGAGACTCCAAAGTCATCATTAAAAGGCTTTGTGCACTGCTATCAGTAAAATGCTAATTTTGTAAGCCTGATTGATACCCTCCTGTTAGTAAGTTCCAGGAATGAGAACTCAGATCCTGCTAATTTTGCTAGTTCCCCTTTATTCGGCTCAGTGTGGTTTAGGAAAATAAATAAATAAATAAATAAAAGGCTGTCAGCCAGAGACTAGGAGCATTTCATTCTGAAGAGCCAGTTCCTGCTCAACACACTCCATGTTCTTGTCAAGCCAGGATAGGAAAATTATTTACCCCTGCCTATATTTACTTAGTGTTTTCTGCTATGCAAGTCAGACTATTTCTAACCCCATAATTGCTCTATATCCTTTTCGGTCACCATTTGGTTTCATCATCCTTGACTTGTGCTGGAAGAGGAAAGCGAAAGGACACATTTGTTTTGTTGGCACGTGCACTATGATGGGTGCTTCTTTGTAATGTTAGGAACACCAACCGCCTCTAAGAGAGGTCTTGAGTGCTCTGGATCTCAGGAGACTATTCCAGTCCTCTACTGTACCAGAAGCATTTTTTATGACCCTTCCATCCCTTCTTTGCCACAAAATGTTAGGTCTCTTTCAAGCTCATCCACTCAACCCTAAAGTGGGTTACAGAGTGCTCAAGAGAGCACAGATCAAAAAGGTTCTCTGAGTTCTGCCATTGAAGGTTCTGCAATCCTGGGTGCCCTGAAATCAACCCAGTCCTGAATGGTTCCCCAAACCCAAAACGTTCCAGAAAGGAACTATATCTTAAATGCATAGTACTGACCATCTGTGAACCAAGCTTACCTGTAGGGTTGAAAAAAGTGAAAGGGAGATACAAGAGTAACTACAATCATTTCTCCTATCAATATTGGGGTTCCACACAATGTATGTGTGTGTGATAGCAAGAAATCTCAGATCCAAAAGAGGATTTATAACATGGAAATCAATGCCTCTGAGTTGGAAACTTTTCAATGTCACAGAGGAAAATGCAATAGATATTAAATTTCTTTCTGAGGTCTCAGAAAGAGGGCTTCCCTGCCTTGAGACCAGATTATCTGTTCTGTACCAGGTCCATGTGGAGGGTCCTAAAGAGAGTACAAAAAATGGGCAAGGAAAAATTTTCCCCTCCTCTCATGGATGAAGAAAACAATGAGCAGGAACAAATTCATACAAAACAAATTGCAATAGCTGAAGACCAGAAGTGCCAAAGACATCTAAAAAAAAAAAATACATAATGCTAAAGACTGGAAGAAAACAGAGCTTTGAGAGGACACAACAATGGTGAGAAAACACACCTTTTACACTAACAGGTTCTCTATCTATTCCAGAATGAATGCACAGAGCAGCAAGACTGCAGCACAAAAAGGATGCTCCTGTTTGAGGAGCCAAGAACAAGTACCTCCATGGAGAAGAGCAGGTTTACCCTTTGAACAGGAACTGAGCAGATGTGCTTTGATGTCTGCACAGCATTAGAACTTCAGTATAAATTTGATGACCTCATCTCCCCGCAGCTAGTGATTAATTCTATTTATAAAATACAGCTCATCAGATCAAAGTTAATCTTTTCCATATCAGGCAGGTGGTATACAGTGATGGGTGGCTCTGTCAAAGGGTATGAATCTAAATCAGACTGCTGTTCTTCATAAGGGATTAGTATACCAGGCTTTTACTTTAGAGAAGAGAGATTTAAGGGCTGTTAGATTGAAGGACTTGTAATACCTATTTGTTGATAACCTTAAATTCTATTCCAATTTTTTAACTTTCTTCAAAAATGTAAAGCTCTTCAAATATCATTGATTTGTATTTACTGTTGTCATGCACTTGCCAACACTGTCACAAATACATACATACATACATGCACATTTGCAAATTCTATGCCATCAAAATGTCTACCAAAAGGTAGAACAATCACTGAGAATCTGTACAGCATCTTGATTAAGAGCTTCTGGTGCCAGATGCCTAGGCTTGAATTCTACTTCTGTCATTTATCAGCCATGTGATCTTTGGCAAGTTACTTAACTTCACTGTGTCTCAGTTTCCTCATCCTTAAAAATGGAGTTAAAGCAGGACCTGACTAAAGGGTCATTGTGACGATTCAACAAGTTAATATGTAAAGTATTTTTTAATTTTTTTAATGTGTTTTATTTATTTTTGAGAGGCAGAGAGAGACAGCGCCAGCAGGGAGGGTCAGAGAGAGACGGAGACACAGAATCTGAAGACAGGCTCCAGGCTCTCAGCACAGAGCCTGCCGTGGTGCCCGAACCCACAAACCTCGAGATCATGACCTGAACTGAAGTCAGATGCTTAACCGACTGAGCCACCCAAGGGTCCCAATATGTAAAGTATTTTAAACAGTGCCTGGGCCCACTAGCTTTAGCCTCACCCTACAAACTCACGAGCATGACTTGTACCACAGAGCATTCCAACTTGAGGCAAGGGGGCTGGTTTTTTGTTTCTCCATGTTGGTCAGTTAAAAATGTAAACTAGAAAAGAAGGTGTTCCATAGTGTTGGAGAAAGAAAAAAAGAATACCACCCACCCTCCCTCCCCCCACACCACACCCCCCTCTAACAACTCCATTACATAGGTAAGCTGTCATTCAGCTTGGGGCAAAACTTTCTTATTCCCAATGTGTACACACTTAGGAGAAAGAAGAAGGAAGTTCAAACATTTTCTGCCCTTCAGCACAGTTGTTTGACTAGTTCCTCTAATTTTCTTTCACAGTTAGATCTCAGTGTGGTTAATATTAGGTCTCTGTGGCATTAATACTCTTTAACTAAATGATTCTCATGAGTACCTTGTGAACTGAATGCTGATTTGAGGACTCTCATTTCCCAGTGTGTAAATGAGGTCATATTAACAGAAATAGCTTAAATTTCACTGGCTTATAATTTTGCTTGTCCTTAACACCCCCAGCCCTTTACCCCCTCCAACCACCAAGTACTCCAGGAGTCTGCAGAGGCAGAGTCACAAGTTCTCACAATAAACCTGTCCCTTCTGGGTGTGGGATTTCCACTGCAAGCTTTCTCTAAACACCACTATCATCTCCCCCTGTGCTCTGCCCCTGCTCTGGAGTCACACTTCAATATAGACCTCCAAACCTGGGTTTTGCTGGGGCCCTGATGTTTTTAAAGGCATCACTTTAAGGATTAAAATAGCTCTTTCAGTTTCACTCACAATGCTTATGTCCCAACAGGATTCAAATATGAATCCAATGAGGGGGTCAGGACTGGCAAATCCAAAGGATAGACTCATTTCTGTGCTAAAATTGCTTATCCTTTGCAATGACTGAGGCTTGCAAATTGGGTTCCTAAGATACATTTTTCCCAGAGGTCATTTCTCAGTTCTCGTGCTAATTGTTGACTGGTTGAGTCCAGATGTGTATCTGTAAATTAAATCTGACCTAAGCCAGAATTTTGATCCTGAAATAATGAAAGTCAGTGACCAACACACTGGACCATAAACACATTTAGGTTTACTTTTTTTCCTTAAGAAAAAGCAGAGTAAATTATTATATTAATTAGAACTCTCCAGAGAAACAGAACCAACAGATTTGGTTCTGTATTTATATCTGTATCTATATATGTGTGTAAATACGTATATCTAGATAAATAGATAGGTAAGTAGATGTCAAGAGAGAGAAAAATTTATCATGAAGAACCGGCTCACAAGAATACGAAGGCTGAGAGGTTCCATTATCTGCTGTCTGCAAGCCAGAAACCCAGAAAAACCAGTGGTATAATTCAATCCAAGTCCAAAGGCCTGAGAGCCAGGTGAGCAGATGGCATAAATTCCAGTCCAAAGACAGAAGATATGTCTCAGCTTGAACAGTGAATAGGTTAAAAAAAAGTGAAGGGGGTGGGGTGGTGCTGCAAATTCTTCCTTGTTCTGCTTTTCATTCTGGTCAGGCCCTCATTGGATCAGAGGATGGCCACCCCCATCAGGGGGGACAGTCCATGTTACTGAGTCCACCAATTCAAATGATAATCTCATCCAGAAACACCTTCACAGATGCACCCAGAAATAATGTTTAATCTGGGCACTCCATATCAAGTCAAATTGATAAACCATCATAAGGATGAAACCATAAACCTAAAATAAACCATCACAAGGATGAAATTCTTAAGCGTTAACCAAGAATACAGCACTTTGTAAGAGTCAAAGTTTTTGGCTCATGAAGCCTTTCTTGTTGCTTGTTATGAAACCATTGCCTCATCTTCAACAGAAAGAGCCAAGCATTACTTGAGACTTTTACTGCCCTTCAGACAAATGTATAATGACACCTCACCATTTTCATACTTTTTCTTCCTAATGAATGAGATACAGAGTGAGTTCAGAGGCAGAAAAATGCCATGAGGTTTTTGGTTTTTTTACCAGTGAGAAGCTTTTCAGATATTACAGCCTAGAGCCCTTTTTACTACCACCAACAGATGGGACACAATATCCACCAATGAGCCATTATGGTCTTTCGTTGTTATTTTTCCTACGGTTCTGCTGGACCACATTCAGAAAAATAATACACATTTCTGGGGCAGGTTTGCATTATAATTTTGGAGAGTAATCCAGGGTTTTTTTTTCTCCTAGTCTATTTTTCACTGCATGAAAACTGAACCTCTCTCTAGTTCTATTTGGACTTCACCAGGAGGATGCAACTTGGCAAAACACAGTGACACTGGGCTACAAATGGTTTGTAAAAACGTCAATGGTCCCACATGGGAGTCAGTACATCTGCCATTCGAACTAGATTGTATTGGCTCTGTTGGCAGTAATATGGGAGCATATATGCAGTTATCACTAAAAGGCTTTTCATACTGTGACAATCAGATCCCCTGGTGCTCAGACATTACATTCATTTTCCAACTTATTCATCATGTGAATGAAATGAGAGAATAATGAGATCTGGTCTTCATAGTTACCCGTCATTTAGTGAGGATACCACATTCAGGGTTTTGGATGGAAAAAGAAAGATAAATAAAAGACTTATCAGTCCTAATATCTGACAGTCCTAGTAACTCATGAGCCCCAATGTCTCCCAGAAACTACAACATAACAACAAGCCCTTGAGAAAGTATGAGGGGGAATCTAGCAGAGGCTAGCAGGCAATTCCAGGCAGGTACACCTTCAACACGCTCCTCCTTATTTTATAAGGATCTGGATAAAACTTTTTGCGACATTTAAATCTTCTTAATAAATCAGAATAAGATTACATACTCTATGACCCTATAAATCCACTTTCAGTCATTTATTCTGAAAAAAAAAATAACCAGAGACATACATAAATATAAGATTCAAAAATATTCTTTGCTGTGATATTTAAAGGAGTGAAAAATTGGAAACAATCTAAATTTCCATCAAGCATAGACTACTCGAATAAATTATAATGGAGCACCCCTCATAAAGAATGTATGTGAAGAACATTTAAATACATGGAGAAATATTCAAATATACCAAGTGAAAATCAGAATACAAAATAGTATGTGTACTATACCACCAATTATGTAAGGAAAAAAGTATTAGCAATTATTCTCTCTAGGTAATGGAATTATGTATAATGA
>CM053560.1:47362065-47502200 GCA_028646485.1 Cryptoprocta ferox | reverse complement strand
GTATGTGTACTATACCACCAATTATGTAAGGAAAAAAGTATTAGCAATTATTCTCTCTAGGTAATGGAATTATGTATAATGACATTTTTCATTTCCACATTTTCTGTATTTTTTAATATTTCAACAATAGATGTATATAAGAAAACTATAATAAATGATATTTTTAAGAATTCAAGAATTATAGAATAGCTTTCTGGCCTGCAATTGTTTTTCTTTCTTTAATACAGAAGAAAATAACCAAGCAACTTTAGACTAGAAGAAATTACCAGTATTTGGGAAGCACACAGAATCCAATACCACAAAACCAGAAGCAAAATGAAGATAGGGACTAGAGGATGTTACACACAGAATGAAACATCCCCTGCTGAGTTTTCCCCTTCAATTAGAATATACTGCCTTTCATCACAACCACATGAAAACATAAACACTTACACATGTAGTTTGCCATCGATGAAATGCCCATTCATTGGTCCATTCATTCAACATGCAGTTGTTTGAAACCACTGTTAGCTGGACAGCAAAGGAAACAATCAATAAAACTAATAGGCAGCCGATGGAATGGGAAAAGATAGTTGTAAATGACATATCAGATAAAGGGCTAGTATCCAAAATCTATAAGGAACTCACCAAACTCCACACCTGAAAAACAAATAATCCAGTAAAGAAATGGGCAGAAGACATGAATAGACACTTCTCCAAAGAGGACATCCAGACGGCCAACAGACACATGAAACGATGCTCAGCATCACTCATCATCAGGGAAATACAAATAAAAACCACACTGAGATACCACCTCACGCCAGTCAGAGTGGCTAAAATGAACAAATAAGGAGACTATAGATGCTGGTGAGGATGTGGAGAAACGGGCATCCTCCTACACTGTTGGTGGGAATGTAAACTGGTGCAGCCACTCTGGAAAACAGTGTGGAGATTCCTCAAAAAATTATCAGTAGAACTCCCCTATGACCCAGCAATAGCACGGCTAGAGATTTACCCAAGGGATAGAGAAGTGCTGATGCATAGGGGCACATGTATCCCGATGTTCATAGCAGCACTTTCAACAATAGCCAAATCATGGAAAGAGCCTAAATGTCCATCAACTGACAAATGGATCAAGAAGATGTGGTTTGTATGTACAATGGAATACTACATGGCAATAAGAATGAAATCTGGCCATTTGTAGCAATGTGAATGGAACTCGAGGGTGTTATGCTAAGTGAAATAAGTCAGGCAGAGAAGGACAGATACCATATGTTTTCACTCATAAGTGGAACAGGAGAAACTTAACAGGGGACCATGGGGGAGAGGAAGGGGAAAAAATAGTTGGGGAGAGGGAAGGAGGCAAACCATGAGAGACTCTTGAATACTGAGAACAAAATGAGGGCTGATGGGAGGGGGAGAGAGGAAGGGGGGTGATAGGCATGGAGGAGGGCAGTTGTTGGGATGAGCACTGGGTGTTATATGGAAACCAACTTGACAATAAACAATAAAAGAAAAAAAATGAATAAACAAAAAAAATAAGAAACCACTGTTAAGTCTCTGTTACTGTTCCACACAATGGAAAGATAGCGGCAAAAAAGCCAGAAACCCACCTGATTTGGTGGAATTTCTATTTTCTTTTAATCTTTGCAACCATCCCATAAGATGAGTGTGTTTATTCCTTGTATACAAATTAGAAAACAGACTAAGAGAGATTATGTTGCTTGCTACAGCTAGTCAGAATACCCAGTACTCAACCCAAGTCCTCTGATTTCCTAAGACTAAGGTTCTTTTGACAACACTAGAGGTTTTCAAGTAGTAGAACCCATTTTTATGTGAAATTATATTTGCTCTAGTCTACCAATTCTCCTAAATGTTTTTCACATTTAACTTCAAAAATGGGAAGTGTCTCATAAATGCTGCCAACTAGGAAGCAGTAGAGATGAAATTCTGGTAGCCTGCACATTTGCATCAAGTCTTGCAAAATTAGAATCAGTGGCTTGCAAGAAAATCTCAGAGGTGGTAATGGAGCATTCTTTCAAGAAATACTGCCTTACCAATATGCTTGATGGTACAGAGGATGATACTGTCTGGAAACCATAGACATTAAAGATTCAGATTCCAGATTTATAAAGAAGTTTAAGGAATACCTTAACCAGTTAATATTGTTTATGCCCTTTCATTACGTTTCAAATTTTAGAATAAGTCAGTCAGAGAAAGACAAATACTATATGATTAACTCATATGTGGAATTTAAGAAACAAAACAAATGAGCAAAGGGAAAAAAGAGAAAGAGAGACAAACCAAGAAGCAGACTCTTAACTGTAGAGAACAAACTGAGTGCATCTTGCAATCCATATCTTCTTAGGTTCTCTGCAACATGGTATAAGCCCATACTTTGGGTTTGACCAAAGAGGTGAATTCTAAGCCCCACCACCTCCATATTAAGCTTCAAAAAGAATAACTCTTCAAGGGGTTTGGCCCCTCTGATCCTCTTCAATGGGCAGAGATTAGAAGCATTGGGCCTCATTGCAAACTTGATCATTGAAATTATGTTTTATGATCCTTGAAACACTTCTAAAGGACCAAATATTTCATGCAGCACAGATTCTTGATATTTCCACCTCCAAATTCCATTCCAAACTAGGCCCATATGAGATGGGAATGAGACAAGATGTGCAAACATTAAGGCATAGGTTTTAGAACCAAGGGCTTCCTTGGTTTCAAAACTGAAGCTACCCATTTATTGAAAGTATGATCTTGGATGGATTGTTTAAACTTCCTGTGCCTCTGTTTCCCCCATCCATTAATAACAGCACAAACTTTAAAGGGTTTGGAAGATTAAAAGAAAAAATGTCATGTCAAAAACCAACTATATTATAAACCTTGAATGAATGTTCCATATTTTATTATGGGGGAGGGGAGAGACCTAAGAATTATAGCTTTACTTCTGAGACTTTGCCTCCAGTCCTCCAACAAAATATGATCTATCATCTGTTCTCATCAATGACAGGTATTTATTGAGCACTTGTTCTGTGGGATGCACCCTCCAGGAGTTTATCATCTATTAGAAGGATGAGATACAGACAGCACAAAAATAACTACAATACAGGACAGTAAATTATTTGCAGTGTGGAAAATAGTACTTTAAATTTCTAAAAGAGAGGGTTTGCCTTTTTTAAGGATGGGAAGGAAGGCTTCACAGAGGAAGTAGGATTTGGTAATTCAGACCAGACACTATTCTGAAAAGCAAATGAGAAGTCGCTGGAGTTTTGTGAACACAAGTGACCTACTCAAGGTCATGTTTTAGTGAACATTCTTTATAGGTCAACAGGAATACAGATCAGCTCCTCTTTGGAGGAGAGCAAGGGAGAAGAGGTGTTATTTTCCTGAACACTTGTCAGGTGTATTTAGCAATAGGTGAACTCAGAAGGAAGCAAGAGCTTCAACAAAGATTAAAAATCCATTAAAGGGGTAAGTGAAATGAGAGGAAATAGTTATCCAGAACAAGACTAATAAACCCAGAATGCAACAAAAAGAGATTTAGATTAAATTTACTGGTGGAAAGTTGAGGGTTGAACAGATTAGATTAATCCAGGCTAAGAATGTGTTAAATATAAAATATTCTACTTCAAGTTAGGTCAATGACTTCATGGCAAGCACAGGCATAATTAATTTGTGACTTCAGGCTAAAAGAAGACATTGAAAAGCTGAATTAAATAAACTGCATCAATAATATTGAAATTCAAAAAAGCCTCCATGGCCGTTTGCTCCATGGTTACCAAAGACCCTGAACAATGGAATCTCATAATAAAGGATGCATTCGTCACAGAGTGGGAGAGAAATTATTCCAGGAACTCGCCTTGATTTTTATTACCACTATCATAAAACTGTTAAAGGATTATTAATACTGATGTTTGTTCAGGGAGTTCACATCACCATTTCATGCAAGCAGCTTAAAATCTGCCTTCTGTGAAGCCCACCAAGCTGTTTACATAACCCCAAATGCATGGCAAGAGTTCAACTGGTAATTGTGATTTCAGATGTAGTTTGTATTAGTCGCTCTCCCAGTGTCTAATCACAACAGTTCATGGGAAACAATAAAAGACAGGCAAGTGTTTTCAGCCAACAGTTCCCTGAGACGATCTACTTGGGCATTCAATTTCACAGATCAAATAGGTTATTACAAACATACACACAAGGGTTTTATTGAGCCCATTAAACAACTAAAATTATACAGCTGAGGGTTCCAAAATATGTTTGTTTAAACACTTTGGTGGAGATAGAAAAATTAGGTCAGACACAGATGGGAATTATTTAGGTTCACTTTTAAACCTTCTGAAAATCATCACTCACTGTTGGCAGCCTCCCACCTTGTGTCTGTACTTCTAGCTCAGGACACATCTGTTGTCATTTTCCTCATATTACTGTTTCTACACTTGGGGTCAACATGCCTTCCAACAGGAGCACAAAAGAAATAGCATTTCTGGGGGACGTGACTGAAGTTAGCTTTTGAATCAGCTAACCCAAAAGATTCAAGTTAGGCAGCTCCTACCTAACCTGAAGCCAGCTACCTAAACTAAAGCCTAACAGCCACAGAGGGCAGAGTAATGCCTACAGGCCAGTCTTCCAGGGCATAGCCGAAAGAGAGATGCTTTCACAGTTTATGGAGAAAAAATCCCAAGATCCCAGAAAACAGGTGTCAGGGATAATCCTGCACGTTTACCCATAGCGAAGTTCTGCCAATTCAAACTGTGTTCAGAGGCAGACAGGGGCCTAAAGATGACTGGCCTTTGTCAGAAAGAGAGGGCTTCACTACTGAATAGAGACAGGGTTTGAGCCAGAGCCTGAATGTTACATGAAACAAAGAGGCCTACCAGGAAGTAAGGATAGTAGAAACACCTTTTAGGAATAACATCATGGCCTTCATGGGCTACACAATTCACATAAATAGATGAAACAACCCGCCAAGGGGTTCTTAGCCTTTGTTGCACGTTGGAATCACCTGAAGAGCTTTAAATAGCACTGATGCCTTGATCCCACCCCCAAAATATTCTTATGTGGTTGGTCTGAGATGCGGCCTGAACATCCAGATACTTAAAAGTGCTCCATGTGATTCTGATGGGCAACCAAAGCTAAGAGCCACGAGCTAAGACAACACAATAGGAAAAGGTAGTCATGCAGATACAAGTGATGCTTAAAAGTATTCAAATTCTTTTGTTTTTTAATTTTTTAATGTTTTTTTAAATTTTTGAGAGAGACAGAGCATGTGTGGGGGAGGGGCAGAGAGACTGGGAGACACAGAATCTGAAGCGGGCTCCAGGCTCTGAGCTGTCAGCACAGAGCCCAGTATGGGGCTTGAACTCACGAACTCACAAGCCACAAGATCATGACCTGAGCTAACCTGAGCAGAAGTAGGATATTCAACTGTCTGAGCCACACAGGCACCCCTCTTTTATTTTTTAAACACTCTACAGGCCAAACACCTCTACTGTTTAAAGTCCAGAGTCTACAAAGAGACCAAGAAAGACCCAACTTAAACTAATGCTGCTCTAGCAAATGGTGCTGATAAAATAAAACCATGCTTTCAAGCGAAACAAGGGGATGATGATACTGATTATGAATTATCAACTACTGAGCACCAACTGTGTGCTATGCAGCATTGTTTGTAACCCTAACTACTTAAAATATCACCTCAAAAATGATGTCTAGCATATAGGAAGCACTTGATAAATATCTGTAAATACATATTGTCCTGTTTTACAGATGAGGAAATGAAAAGTTCAGCCAGGTTAAATGTGTCCAAAGTAACACAGTTACTTTGTAACACAGTAGTAGAGGACTCAATATGTCAGCCCAAGTCTGTCTGAATATTTCCATGTGGCTATGCCCCCTTAATCCTTGAGAAATCTGAATTATCTAAAATCTTAGAGAGTTTTAGAGATCTGGTATGGGGTTTTTCCTAAATCCAAGTTGTATTTGATATACATAGTGGCACTGGATCTCACTTTCCAGAAACAACACTTTGTTTGCTAATTTGCAAAAACACAGTGGTTTATGTGCCCAAATAATGGAGTCATTTTAAAAATTTAATCATTATAATATATGTATAATATATTATATACAAAGTCCAAGAATTAACCCACTCAAAATAAATGACTAGAACATCTGCTATGTAAAACAAACTAGCATAGCAGATTTAAAATAGCAACAAACTCCCAGTAATATAAATAACTCAGTGAAGGAGATGCAGAGAAGTCTAAAAGACTAGCTATAGCAGGAAGGGAGAAAAGAAAAGAGAGAACAGTCAATGTATACAAAAGTCATTGTTGTATATATAAGCCATATACAAAAAAAAATGGAAAGGAAAAGGGTAACGCACACAGCCAAGGACAGAAACACAAACTAAATATAAATAGGTAGCCTTGAATGCCAGGCTAAGATACTTAACTTTATTCAACACATGCTGTGTTTACTGCATAGGCTCCTTCCCCCTTGTTAGTATCTGGAAAAATGTCTATTTGGTTCTACCTTAAAAATGTCTATTCAATTCCTTTGCCTACTTTTTAATTGAATTTTTAATTGAGTTGAATGAATTCTTTATACATTTTGGATATTGACCCTTTATCCAATATATGGAATGCAAATATTTTGTCCCATTAGGCCAGTGGCCTTTTCATTTTGTTGAATGTTTATTTTGCTGCACAGAAGCTTTCCAGTTTGATGGAGTCCCACTTATTAATTTTTGCTTTTGTTGCTAGACTTTTGCTGCCACATCCAAAAACACTGTTGTCAAGGCCCTTGTCAAGGAGGTTTTTCTCAGTGTTTTTTTTTAGGAGTTATAATGTTTCAGATCTTATATTTAAGTCTTTCACCCATTTCAAGTAAATTGTTGTGAGTGGTATACGATAGGGGTTCAATTTCATTTTTCTGAATGTTTTAGTTATCCAATTTTCCCAAAACCCTTTATTGAAGAGACTGTCCTTTCCCCATCAGTAATGTTGGCTCCCTTGTTAAATATTAGTTGACTGCATATGTGGGGGTTATTTCTGATCTCTCAATTCTGTTCCATTGGTCTATATATCTGTTTCCATGCCAGGACCATACTATTTTAATTGTTACAGCTTTGTAGTATAGAATGAAATCAGGAAGTGTGCCATCTTGGGGAAAAAGGCAGTGCTGGCAAAGTTCCTCTTTTTATCCTCTCCAGTGCACCAAAACCCTTGTTTTGTTTTTTGTTTTGTTTTGTTTTGTTTTGTTTTGTTTTTTTCTCCAACAAAGTGCTAGAACCTTTCCTCAGAGAATCTGGACTTCTACAAAGGCTCTCTCATCCTGTGGGTGTCTGCCCAGGCCAGCACTCTATGGGTGCTACCCAACCTCACCAACCTCAGCCGAGAGGAGCTAGAGCCTATTTGCAGGTTACTGCTGGTTCCGCAGCTCATACAGGTGGGTGAGACTCCTCTTGAGTCCCTTGGCCAATGGTGCTGGGTCCCACAACTTCCACAGGAGCCCTGCTATTTGGGGGGTAGATACTAAATTCTAATTGTTAGAAGAAGGGACAAAAAGAGGGATGTCTTCTGCAGCCATGATGCTTAGCTGCCTCCCCAAAAGCTTGTTTGATACAGCTAAATGAAATCATTACTTAATGTTTACAGGATCATAAGAGTAAATGTTCTCTGCAACAAAAAGTAAACATTCACTGTTCTATAAACTTCTATAAACAGATTTTGCTAAAAAAAAAAAAAAACTCTTACAGAAACACCACTTTTAAGTTTTTCAGACCAAGTCAGTAGTTTAGTTCTAGGCAATAAATGTATAATGGTGACTCAGGAGGACTCTGTAGACTTGGAAAGATACATTAACTCTGAGCCATGAGATTACAAATTTAGACTCTATCATCCAGAAAAGAATTCATGTCAATCATCTCACCCCATCCAATCCCTAGGAAAGACCTTGTGAAAAGATCTATCTGCAAGAATTTCCTTTGCCTTGAAGAGAAAGATTTTTAAACTAATAGCCAGGGTAAGGCTCACAGACAAAATACCTGACCCGTGAAATATCTCTTGCTTACTTTTAATGACTATTCTCAACTCAGGAGTTTGTCATAATCACTCCTTCTTATTGATGTGATGGTAAATTAATCTTTGCACTCTGTGGGGAAAAAAAATGAATGTACCTGAATATACCCTTAAAGTTATGTTCTGAAAATCAATTTTTCTTGATGAAAGATGGTAAATCACTCTTTAATAATTTATATATTCTCCAGTGTGAAATTTTACTTAAGATAGAAAGTATTTCTAAAAGCTATCTTGATAGAAATAAATGAAACAATATACAATAAAGCTTGGTCCATGTCCCATTACAGACACCCTTCCATTTATAAAGAGACCACTAAGGCTTTCCTGTTATAGATGGATAGATAAGTAATTGGGGGTGGGAGCAAGGGTGAAGGAGAGTTAGAGCGGGAAGAGGGAGAAAAAGAGAAAAAAGAAGGATGTTGATATTATTGAAATAACAATCAACTGCTATTATTTTAGTTGATGAGAATAACCTGATGAGATCTTTCCTTCAACAGGCCAATCTCCCAACTCTGAATAAATATTTGAGGATTTATAATTCCCTGTGCTGGTCATCCTTGAAAAGTGGTAAATGCTTGCCTCACCAACTCCTAAGTATTATGGTAAAAAATATAAGCTCTCAAGACACAATGTATGGGTTCGATATGTGGGTATTGTGACCTTCTGTTCATTTCTTCACTTTCTATTCTTCAGTTTTCCTGTAAGTAAACTGGTAATGATAACAGTACTTATAGCAGGTACTATATATATAACAGGTACTATAGCAGATACTGCTCATGGAGTTGTAAAGAGTTTAAATCATAAGTACATCATCAGTGTTAGTTATACTATAGTTATTTACACTAAAGAAGCCACTAAATAATACTGACTATGTCTAGAATGTGTTAGAGAGCTAATGAAAATAATTGCTGTTTATTAGGTCTTACTAAGTTAGACACAGTCCTAAAATTTTTAAATGCATTAATTTATTATACCTTCACAACAGTCCTGTGATAGATGTACTATCATTCTTACCATTGTTATAGAAAAGGAACCAAGACTTTAAAAGGTAATGAGAAAAGTTCACAGTCGCTCAGTAGCAGAACTCAGAGTCAAGGCCAGAACTATTTTTACCAGAAACAGAGATTTAAACATTTCACATGTACAGGAGCCTTATTCCCAATGAAATATAGGCAAGAAAATCTTCCAAAGTTTTTCCTACACTTGTCTCCTTGGTTATCGTGATCTTTTCTTAAAGGAAACTTAGGCTTTGCTACTATGTGCCAAATATTAACCAGTTTTTGTGCACCTAAAAATATTCCTTCCAAATGTATGATTTAAAAAGAGGTGGTAAACCAGTGATCGATCACAATCATGCACTTTTGCAATGGTAAAGACATTTTTAACATTTGAGATTAATGGAATGCCAGTTCACTTCTTATTGAAAATATCAATTCATCCAATTATACCTATTGACTTTAAAGAAAGTTAAAACCAATTTTACTTCATTTTGTTGTCAAATGTACTTAGATTTCAAATGGGCATAAAGATTAAACACAGGATTATTAAAACATGAGTTATAACCTATAACTGGAGTGAAATGCAAGTCATCCTTTATGTAGCCATTTTTAATTATTTAAGCTCCTCAATAGCGTCCCATCACTCTTTCTGCAAGAAATAGCAATTCCAATTCTAAAACATTAGGCATAGTTTAAAAATTTGAAACTGCAATAAGTTTAGGGAGGACTATTATTTTTAGAAAGTTCAAGCATTTTTCCTCATGCTTCTCTTTGCAACAACCACTATTAATTGAGCATTTATTTGGTGTCGGGTAGTGGTAACTATAATTTCACTTATTCAACACAACAGATCTATTGATTTCATTTTACAGATGGAGAAACTGAGGCTTAAAAGTAAAGTGATGTGCCGAAGGCCAACCTGCTAATTCGGCAGGTATATTGGCTGTGCTTCCTTAGCAGCCAATATCAATCCTATGTAATCCTTGACTATTGTTTATCCACCCACCTGGAAATGATCGGACTTGTAAAAGCAAGACCATCTGTTTGAATATTCAGAGATACGTTATGAAATATTAGAAACATGGCAATGGTTTGCATCATGTTCTAGATTAGTGGCTCACAAACTTTAGTGCATATGAAAATCACATGCAAATCTTATTTAAAATGAAGATTCTGGAGTGCCTGGATTGCTCAGTCGGTTAAGTGTTCTACTTCGGCTCAGGTCATGATCTCACAGTTTGAGGGTTCAAGCCCCGCGCTGGGCTCTGTGCTGACAGCTCAGAGCCTGATGCCTGCTTCAGATTTAGTGTCTCACTCTCTTTCTGCCCCTCCCCGACTCATGCTCTGTTTCTCTCTGTCTCAATAAAAATAAACATAAAAAATTGTTTAAATAAATAAATAAAAATAAATAAATAAATAAAATGAAGATTCCTAGGAACCACTCCTCTCCTCCTCCCCCTGCTGAGATTTTAATCTAGTTTTGGGTAAGGCCAGAGAATCTGAATTTGTAACAAGAACCATAGGTAATTCTGACACAAGTAATATGCAGATCCCACTTTAAAAACCAGAATTCTAGGTTCAAAAAAAAAAAAAGTCAGTTAGAAGCAGAAGCACAGAAAATTCATACTTTGACACACCTCCTCTGTTTCAAATGCATGGTAATGATTAATAAAGCATAATAACTTTTAAATAGCCAAACTCAAGAGGTGCCAGGGTGGTTCAGTCAGTTGAGCATCCAACTCTTCGTTTCAGTTCAGGTCATGATCTCACAGTTTGTGGGATTGAGCCCCATGCCGGGCTCTTGGCTGGTGGTACAGAGCCTCCTTGGGATTCTCTTTCTCCCTCTCTTTCTGCCCCTCCCCACTCACTCTCTCTCAAAATAAATAAATAAACATTAAAATAAACAAATAACCAAACTCAAAAATAATACAAATATCTCTATGGAACAGAATTGAATCTCTGTGGAGCAAGGCAGTGGGCATGAAATGAAGAAGTGGGCTCACCAGCCCCCAATCCAGGGGCAGGCATGAGTGACTGGGAGCTAAACTTCTATAATGAATGAAAACAGTAAGATCAGACAAATAGAATCTGATGCAGAAATCATAGGAGCGCAGATAGGCAGCATTAATATAATAATAAGAAAAATTCACCAAGACTATATATATAATCATCATAAACTTCAATGTAATAGCCTCCCCTAAAAATATCCAAAGAAAAATCTGATAGAACTATATGCAGAAACTAAAAAGATATACAACTACAATGAAAGATTTGAACATACCTCTATCAGAAACTGATCGATCAAACAAGAAGAAAAGTGTATATGGTGAGAGTACATGACAAAATGAACAAGTTTTACATAATAGATAAATTATCCTACAGAAAATAAATAGAAAACATACATTCTTTCCATATGGAAAATGCAGATCATTTATAAAAATTGATCATGCAATAAACCATAATGGCAGACTCAACAAAATTTCAAACATCAGCATGCTTACCCTACTTTCTGTCAATATCTGATTTAATATTAGAAAGTGAAAATAAGATAATAAAATCACATGTTTATAAAGTTTTAAGGCATTTAATATAAATTGTACTAAGGAGGAAATGGCAATTAAGTTATAAAAAATTTAGAAGTAATAATGAAAATGCTACATATGAATAATGGTGTATGGTTAAAGGAATAGATGGAAAAATTTACATAGCTTTAAATGCATTTATATAAAAAAGGAAAGATTAGGAACAAATAAGCCAAGTTTTTAATTTAATGAACTGTAAAGAGAATAACAGACTAAACCCAAAAATAAAACCAAAAATTAAAAACTAAAAAAGAGGAATAATGGACGTTAACAGAAATTAATGGAATAGAAAAGGAAACAACAGAGAACAACAAATAAAAACCTGATACTTTAAAAAAGATTCTAACAAAAATAAAAAAGATTCTATTTGTTAGAATAGATTCTAACAAAAATCTATTTTATTTTATTTTTAAAAGAAAGAGGGAGGGAAGAGGAGGGAGAGAAAAAAACAGGAAAAATCACAGCAAAAATGTTAGAAATGAAAGGGGAACATAATTAGAAAGACAGTTTGGATTTGAAAATCACAAGTGAAATCTATGAATGAATGTACGCCAATAAATTAGAATATATGTAAAAGTAAATCTTTTTCAAGAAACTTTACTCAAGAGGGGTACGTGGGCACCTCAGTTGGTTGAGCATCGACTTGATTTTGGCTCAGGTCATGATCTCACAGTTCCTGAGTTCGAGCCCTAAGTCAGGCTCAGTACTGAGAGCAAGAAGCCCACATGGGATTTTCTCTCTCTAACTCTCTCTCTCTGCCCATTCTTCATGCTTTTATTCTCTCTCTCTCTCTCTCTCTCAAAATAAGTAAATAAACTTTAAAAAATAAGAAAAAAATTAACTCAAAAAAAATGAGAAAACCCAAATGTATCAACAACTATTCAGGAATTTGAATGGAAAATCAAAAGACTTATAGATGGTAAGACAAATGCTTTTAGGTTTTTCTAGCCTTAAAGATATAATATTTTTTATTGTGTAAACTGTTTCAGATAAAAGAATAAGAAGGAAGACTAACTCAGTTAGTTTATGACAGTAGCATAGTGTACCCAAATCAGACTAGGGAAGTACAATAAAAAGAAATTTTAATAATAATTTTAATCACAATTATGGGGAAAAAATTTAATAAACATTAGTAAATCAAATTTAGCAGATTATTTTTTAGATGTGCCATAAGCAAGTAGTTTATCTCTGGAACTTAAGGATGATTCAGCATCGCCAAAGCTATGAATCTGATACTCAACATTAATAGATTATCAGAGAAAATAGTAGCATATCAATGGATGCAGAAAACCATGTACTAATGTTCATCATCTATTCATGAAACTATGCTTAGCAAACCATAAATAAAAGAAAACTTCAATAACCTGACCCTGATAGAGTATTTAATAAACTTAGAGCAAACATCATGTTAAATAAAGAATATGTTAGTAATATTCTCATCAAAGACAATATCAGAACAAGAATATTCTCTATCACATCTTGTCAAACAAATGAGAAACTAGAATTAGAAAGAAACAAAACTGACTCTATTTGAAAATAGTATTTTTACAGTATACACAGAAATTCAAGAGAAACTATGGGCACAGTATTAGAAATGCTAACACAGATTAGCAGTGTTTTTTTTAACACAAGACCAACTCATCAAAGCTATTAGCATTCCC
Organism: Cryptoprocta ferox; assembly: GCA_028646485.1. Classification (NCBI taxonomy): domain Eukaryota; kingdom Metazoa; phylum Chordata; class Mammalia; order Carnivora; family Eupleridae; genus Cryptoprocta; species Cryptoprocta ferox. Next base: position 47,488,902 of record CM053560.1, on the reverse strand, counting down.
ATATGCCAATAATAACCAAATAGAAAATAGAATAGAAAAATACATCCTGTTCACTACAGCAACAAAATATACAAGGTCTCTAAAACAAATTTAACAAAAGTTGTGGAAGATTTTTATAAAAATAATATGAAATAATATTTAAGGGCACAAAAAAAGATGAAAATGGACAGATATACTAATTACATAGATAGAAAGACTCAATATTATTTAAATGTCTACCCACTCCAAATTATTCTATAAATTCAATGAACCACCATTACACTACTAAGACTTATTAAAAGACAAAGTATAATATTGATATGGAAATAGACACATAGACATACAAAAATCTCAAAAAAAGACTTTTTTTATATGGACACAATAGATGGCAATACATGTCAGTAGAAAACTAATGAACCATTCATTAAATGGTGCTGGAGAAATTTGTTCCCTGTATTGGAAAATAAATAAATATATAAAACTAGGTTCCTGAAAAAAAATAAAACTTCTGCAAACAAAGTTTGCAGAAATTACAAAAATAATTTTCAGGAAGAATAAAGCTCTAACTATAAAATATAGGATAAAAAATATCTTTTGAAGACTAGAAAAATATCTTTACAGCTTCAAAAAAGGCAAGAGTTTCTTAAAATAAAAAATAAAAAGGATAAAAATAAAACAAATTTAAAAGTTGAAAACATAAAATATTTATTTAACATTTGAAATCATAAAGGTATCTATCAAGTATTTATGAAATATATTGGTATATTATTTTTGATAAGCAACTAAATAAGGTCAGAAGATAAGAAATAGAATGGATCTATAAGAATTTTAGGATCTTTTTTTCTATTTCTGTGAAAAATGCCTTTGGAATTTTGATAGGGATTGCATTGTATCTGTGGATAGTATGGACATTTTAACATTAACTTTCTTCCAATCCATAAGCATGGAATATCTTTCCATTTGTATCTTCAATTTCTTTTATAATGTCTTATATTTTTTAGTGTGCTGGCTTTTCACCTCCTTGGTAAATTTATTCCTAAGTATTTTACTATTTTTGATAATACTATAAATGGAAATGTTTTCTTCTCTTTTGGATTGTTTGTTAGTATACTGAAACTGAACTAATTTTTTATTGAAATATAATTAACATACAATGTTATATTGGTTGCAGAAATGCAAGGCATTGATTCAATAATTCTACATACTGCTCAATGCTCACCATGATAAGTGTAGCCACCATCTGTCACCATACAACATTTTTATATATTATTGACTATATTTGCTATGTTGCATTCTACATCTCCATAACTTATTTTTTATTTATTTACTGAATTTATTGAATTGAAGTATAATTAACATACAATATTTTATTAGTTTCGGGGTACAACATTCTTGCACAATAGTTCTATATATTATTACAATATTATGGACTATATTCCCTAGGCTGTACTTTTCATCTCCATGACTTATTAATTTATAACTGAAAGTGTGTGCCCCTTAATCCCCTTTATCTATCTCACTAACCCCCACTCACCTCCCCCCTGGCAATTATCAGTTTGTCCTCTGTATTTAAATGTCTGGTTTTTTGTTTCTTTGTTTCTGTTTCTATATTCATTTGTTTTGTGGGCAGCAGGTGGCAGGCCAAACTAATATCCAATGAACTAAAGTCTTACCAGGTGGAAGGTCTTGTGAAAATTGCAAAATGAGTCTCTCCTCCTGCCCAATACCCTCAAATCTCCTGACAGCCCCTGAGCTCTTAGCACTGAGCTGGTGATGTTGGTTAGGTGTTCATGTGCCCATGTCTGTCGTATTGTGGGCATGACATTTAGGTGTCAAATTACCTCTATTAGTCGTGGAGACCATCCTTTGAGAGAGCTGTCTGGCAACAAAGTCTTTAAAGTGTTTTTTATTAGCCCATTCATCCCACAGCAGTGGGATTGTATGGCTGGTGGAAAGTCCATGATATATCCCGGGCCTCTGCCCATTCTTGGATGTCATAACCGGTAAAAGATGTACTTGATCACTGTCTATCTGAGTTGGCCTTCCATACATGCCCCCTCATTTTGTTAACCCTTTAGAGCTGCAGTCTGATTGGCTCTTTTACAAAGTTTTGTACAAGTCCTGTGTTAGTGTCCACACAGGTTGGACATATTTGTGCCCTTCCAGTACTGGCAAAGGGCCTACGTAACCTATCTGCCAGCAAGAAATAGGACATGTAATAGGACATGCCCTGGGTATGGTGCAAGGGCAGGTGCCTGAGGTTGCTTTGGGGCAGTTCCTCTCAGCAGCTTGCAGACCAGGACACTCTAAAGGCAAATGTAATCTTTTCACTATTTCCCAAGTCATTGTGGGAACTTGCTGTCCTGATTCATGATGGACCCTTCTGTTCCATCAGGTGGAGTCAGCATTTCCTCCAGCAGAAGGGTCCATGCCCAGCAGGAGGGTCCATGCCCAGCCTAAAACATCTGCTTCATGATTGCCTGGCAGTATGAATGGGCAGTAATTGGACACCACGTGTGCTGTACTTGGGCGGCTGAATTGGGTTTCATGCATATGTCCCAAATATCCTTCCATAGTTCCACTCCCCATAGCAGTCTATGTAATACGGCCCAGGTTCTTTGCACCATCACAACAACCATTTCATCAACCCTGACAACACTGCCCAGTTGTCAGTGGCCTAATTGATGGGCTTGGGCTCAAGCATCAACACAATCCATACCGCTCTCAATTCTTCCCACTGACTACTTTGTGTAGTTCCTTCTTTGAACCAAAATACAGCAGAATCTAGTCGGATGGGAGAGGAACACCGAATAGGCAGGTCTCCCTGGCAACTGCTATCAGGGTACCATGGGTCCACTGGAAGTGAACCTACTCCTCCTCTACCTGGGGTAAAGGAGGCATAATGTCAGTGACTTCTGCAAGTTGGACTGTGTCATTGTAAGTGACCAGCCCTAGTAGTGAGTGCAGTTCATGAGAGAGCAGGCTGGTATTTTAAGTGCTCCACTTCTTTAGGGCGACATGCCATTCCTGGAAGGTGCTTACCTAGGTACAGACACTCTTAGGTTTGCTGAACATGTCCTTAATGCTTCCTCCTACGGGCAGAGAGGTTCATGTCATCAAGGGAGGGTCAGCAGTCAGTCCTTCATCTGTTGCAGTGCAAGATATATAGCTAGGAGATGCTTCTTGATAGGATGATACCTGTTTTCTGTTCCCTTCCATAACTGAGACCAGAAGCCCAACTAGATTCATTTCCCATTGTTGTTGCCACAAGCCCCAGCCCAACCCTTCTGGATATGAACTTACATCTAGTTCACGACTTACATTGGGCCTGTACTTGTTTTGCTACCATTTTTGCCTTTAAGAAATACTCTTGTCAGTTAGCACCCCAATCCCATTGTTTCCATTTCTTAACCAAGGCATATAAACATCTTACTATACATGCTAAATGAGGAATAAAAGGTCTCCAGTAACTCAATAAGCCACCAAAATCCTGTAATTCCTTTACCATTTTAGGGATTGCAAAGACTGTATTTTATCAATGACAGTCTTCAGCATCACTTTTGTCTTACCTGCCCAGGTCATGCCCAGGAATGTTACTGACTGATCTGGCCCTTGGATCCTGTTGGTGTTTACCTCCCATCTTCGTGATTTTAAGTATGCCTGTAATGATGCTGCTGCTTGAAACACAGAGGATAAATCATCACAAGTTAGCATAATATCATCTATATAATGATAAAGCCCCATCTCCTCTGGCAATGTCTATTTTTCCAAATCTCTGCCTACCATTCCATGACAAGTTGTGGGATTATAAAGATACCCTTGGGGTAATACCTGGAAGGTCCATTGTCTCCTATTCCATACAAAGGCCAGTTGCTTTTAGGATCATGTCTTCATGGAATGCTGGAAGAGATATTAGAAACAGCCAATACATAATGATGTATCTTAATGGATACCATGATAAGGCATAACAACAAGGCTCATCCTCAGTATATATTCAAAATTTGGTCACTACTCACTCCTCTCCTATGCCACCTTAATCTAAGCCCTCACCATGCCTTACCTAGATTATTGAAACCCCTCCTAATTGGTGTTCATGCTTCTACCTTTCTCCATCTAGTCTGTTCTCAAATGAGCAATCAGAGGAATCTTGTTCAAAGATGATTTTGTTACTCCTCCACTCAAAACCCCACAATGACATTTCATCTCACTGAGAGAAAAAGCTTCATTATCACAAAGATCTAAAAAGTGGTTTTTAATTGTAACCATAATTGTTTTCTTAAATACTGTTATTTGGGATGTTCCACAATAAGAAATAAGTCAGGGTCCCTACTTCTTCTCTGACCTCTTCCCATTTTTCTATTCCTCTCCCATCACACTGGCTTTCTTGCTACTCCTTGATCCTACCAAGTTCTCTTTAGGACTTTTGCACTTACTGTTCTCTTTAGCTGAAATGCTTTCCCCCAGAAAGCCACATGACATATTCTCTTGCTTCCATCGTATTCATACGATGCCTTCTCATAAGAAGCCTTGACTATTCAGCTTCTTAAAAATTATATCACTACCCCTCCCTGTGCACTCTTTCTCCTTCTTTCATGCTTTATTTTTCTCTGTAACACGTATCACTTATCTAGCAAACTATACTTTTTAATGTTTTCTTTTATTACCTGCCCCCCACACTAGAATATGACTTCCATAAGGATAGCTCTAAACCCAACACCTAGTTTGGTATATGAATGCACAAATAAATACTGTAATCTTTTACAGCAAAAAAAAAAAAAAGAAAAATTAAAATCATGCATGGGGAGAATAAACAAAACTCAAGAGAATCTTAACTCTGAGGTAGAATAATGAGATGTGAAAACCAAACAAGGATTTTATTTTATCCATAATTGTTTTCTTAAAAATTTTTAATGCTTATTTATTTTTGAGAGAGACAGACAAACAGAGCATGAGCAGGGGAGGGGCAGAGAGAGAGGGAGATTCTCTTCAGAATCTGAAGCAGACTCCAGGCTCTGAGCTTTCAGCACAGAGCCCGACATGGGGCTTGAACCCATGACCCACGAGATCATGACTTGAGCTAAAGTCAGACACTTAACTGACTGAGCCACCTAGGCGCCCATGTAATTGTTTTCTTAGCTATGTATACAACCCACTTGCCACACGTGAAATATTTAAAATAAGAACTATGCCCCTTATTTGTCTTAAAACCATCTCTGCATGCATTCCTTCTTGTCAGTGCTTCTGAAAGCAGTAGCAAACTGAAGATCTTGTATGAAAAGAAGGTTTTCAATAGAGCTATAGGATAAAATCCAATCTATGTTGTCACTCAGTTCAGAACCTGCACTGATTCTACTTTAGCAGGTATACTGTTAAACCACATTGAAGGATTCCAAATTTTGCTTGCAGTATGATGTTAATCAATCTCTGGTGATTCCTTAGCCAACTATCCCACATCTTCACAATTTCATAACCAACTCTTCTTATTCTATCATCCAAAGACAGCCAGACTGTGCTATAATTTAGCACAAAACTTCCAGACATTCTCACCATACACCCTGCTGAGGGCTTGATGTGTTTCAACATACAGCTTTTCAAAGAAATAATAATTTTTTTCAAAAATACATGACTATCCTTAAAGCTTGTAAACTCAAATTTTAACCTAATTATTAAATATCCATAAAGTTGGTCATCTTATATTGTTTTTTATTTGCTACAAATTCATTAGAAAATGCCAAAGCTCCTTGCTATTCTAGATAAAATAAAACTGCTGTTCTTTAGGATCTCTATCAGCTCTCTTTTTGATATTAAATTCTATATAAAACTTAATAGTGGCTTTTCTTAAAAGTTAAGACAGCTTATCTTGAGCTAACCTCTTTAGTTATAAAGGAAGCTCACATTCTATCTTTATAGGACATCTCTTGTTCCACCTCTTTAATAAGGGAACACTTTGAAAGTACAAATGAATTAATTCAGTATTTATTGGAAGGCAAATCCTTAAATCCATAAAGATTTAATAGGCTCAGGTATTTTTTTTTTGAAAGGAAGCTTTTCTACTTGCCTAGACAGAGGAAACTGTCATTCCAAATCAGTCACCCTCATCACCACCCTTCTTATAGATTGGTGCTGTGTTTAATTCACCTTTGTAATTTTAGCAATAAGGTCTTGGTTCATTAATTGGAAGTTACTTGCCTGGATGGTCCTTAACTGAATGGATGAGAAATAACTGTGGTTTAATTGATCTTAAAATGTCTAACTGAAATCAATACTTACAAATCTGTTTTTGAAAATTTACAGTGGTTTGAAGAACAACCCACCCTACCTTCCACCACCACCCCCAAATTAAATTAATAGCCTCCCTGGACCACTATTTTAAGAAACCTTGTCCATGGCATTTACATTATAACCAAAGGGTAAATATTCTGTATCTAAATGGGAAATGAATGCTCTAACATCAATGAACCAGACAACTAGCTTTTCTATTGCCTGTGTCAAATCCTGACAATGTTGACAGGTGGCTTACTCTGCTCTTCAGTTAGATGCAGAGATCAGAGCTGTTATTATGCATTTAGAGATATGGATTTCAAAAATTAAAAAATGATTAATAGTGTCCCTTATGATATTGTCTTAGAATAATGAATGACACAACTTGGTCTATCCTCCTTAAGAGAGATCCTAAAAGAAATAATTCATATTGGCTTTTTGGTCATTTTTAGACAATAAATTTGTTCTAACTTATCATTTTATTTTTTAAGTTTATTTATTTATTTTAAGAGAAAGAGTCTGTGCAAGCAGGGGAGGAGGAAAGAGAGAAGGAGAGAGAGAGAGAATCCCAAGAATCCCTGTACTGCCAGCGAAGAGCCTCAGGCAGGGCTTAAACTCACAAATTGAGCCAGGAGATCATGACCTGAGCTGAATCAAGAGATGGATGCCTAACCGACTGAGCCCCCCAGGGATCCCTCTAATTTATCATTTTAAAATTGAGTTGCATTATGGTAGAAATAACCGCATACATATATACTATTGCCCTGCTTTCACTCTTCACCCCCTTCCAAAAATACTGTACATGGTAGGAAGGTTTTGTTTGGAATGGACTTTTAGAAGAGCTCAGCATGCTTTCCAGGGGTTTCTAGAAGCCACCTACAAAGGTCATGAGATCCCAGTGGTGCTCATTATATAAACATCTGCATTACAGTTGAACGATTATTGAGCATTTACTGTTTATCGGGGATTTTGTCAGCACTGGAGATAGTGAAATGAGTAAGATGCTGACACTAGCATCAAGAATGGCTAATCCAAAGATATCTTCTAAGGTAAGTAGGCAAATAATTATGAAACAAATAATAAAAACTATAAAAGAATACTAAAAGAACCAAACTTTTCCCAGTTTCAGCAAAGGTGCCTATTTGAGGCTAAGGTGATCAAAGAAAGCTTTCCAGAAGAATTCACACCATAGTAAGTCACTAGAAATAAATGAGAATTTGTATTATGTGGATGAGATGGGTGAAAGCATACCAAGCAAAGCAAGTGTGTATGCAGAGAAGCACAGATACATAGAGTAACCAGGCAGAAGTGGAGGGAGAATGTAGGACTTTATTCTGAAGACAATGGGATCCTTTGAAGCATTTCAAACAAGGAAGTGAGATGATCATAAATGTGCTGCAGGAAAATAACTATGGTAGCAGCATGAAAAAAAATGCATCAGGGGAGAGCCATCGGAAAGGCAAGAAGAGAATGATAAGCCAGCAATCTACAAAATGCATCTGATGTCCATCATGTCAGGGAATGCATCTGATGTCCATCGAGTCAGACTGATTTGGCAGTAAGTTGTACTTGGATGGCAAGAAGGAAATATTTCCAAGTGTTGCTGGATCATTATCACTCCATTCCCTGTGAAAATAATAGTGAAATAATAATGAAATAACTCACCACCATTTCATTTCTTTAATCTTCACACCACTCTGCATTGTAGAGTTTACCCCCCCCCACCCAGTTTATAGCTGAGCCAACAAAGTCAGAAAAATTAAACAAATTACTTCAAGCCACATGTCTACTAACTGGAAGAATCATAATCCAAACCAGGTTGTCTGGCTCCAGAACGTACACTCTTTCTATGGTACTCTTTGATTCCTCTGAGATCTTCCATCTCAGGAATTTTATTACTGAAGTCCCTAAAAGACTAATTGTGGTCTCTTAGAAAATATTCCAAAAGAGTAACTATAGAAATTTCTCAGTTGCTTTATTATTTTAGTCTTCCAACATTACTCAGAGAAAATATACTAGGAAAAAAAAAAACTGGCCACCATAGTGCTGATCCAAGCCACATGGGGTTATTCTCAAAACTAACAACTTCTCAGAAAGAAATACTAACACTAAATTATGCTAAAAGTATTTTTGGCTCTTAGTAAATGATGCATAGAGAAAGGCTAGTTTAAAATAGTCACAGATTTAAGTGGGGAGAGGAATGATACCTCACAACATCACCCTTTCTTAAATCACCTAGTCATGCAAAATGCAACCTATGCGCAATGGATGAGTTAACATTGCTATCACAACCTTCACTTTTCCATTATCTGACTTTTATGAGTTTAAATTTGCAGTCTTAAAGGTTGCTCCACTCTAGGATTTTTGCATTTAATTAAACATAGCAATAGAGAAAAATCACATTTTTCAAAACAAGTGTTCATCACCTTAAATCTAGCAATAAAAAGATGAGTCATCAATATTCTCAGAGGAAAGCTTTCAACTTGCCTTGTAACAGTACTATTACTTTTCTTTTTATAGCCAATATGAGATCTGCCAAAAACATGTGGATACAACATCTATAAAAGACAATTATTATACTTGTTTTCAAACTTTCCCATATGTTATTCTGTCATAGAGTGCAAAATCAAATATCCTAGCTAGAATTTATCAATTATGGCTTTAATAGACATAATTTTATTTTTTACTATTATTCTCACATGCCAAAGTAATTTATCTTCTCAAAATCCCAAGAATTCAATATTCTCTATAATTTAAGCTAGATATCCTCAAGTCATACGAAGTACCCCAGACACCAATATCAAAACCCAAAGATACAAAAGCAGATTTCTTTCCTAAAATTGAACAAGGAACGGGATCTTTAGAGTAGGTTAGAAAGACTAAGAATTACATGTTTTATAATGGCATCTCAAGGAAGCACTTAAATCTACAATGTATGCTTTTTGGTAATAATTAAAACATCCACTTAAATGGAATGTGGATATTGTACTCTTAATTTTAAAGGAGTCTACATGCAGACAAAAGTTTAAATTTCTAAATAAAGAATCTTCAGTCAATAAATATTTATATAGTGTCTTCTAAAGCCAGGCACAGAACTAGGCCTCATCTTCTAGGAAGGCATCCTTAGGGCCCATGAGATGGAGATTTTTATATTTCCCTTGTACCTGCATTTTCTTAAAGAATCTCTTTGGTCCCACAGTATTTAAGTCCTTGATAATTCATTTTTTTAAGCCCACATGATCCCTAGAGCTTCTATTTTATTTCTCTGCCTGGACTACTGCAGTTACAAAGATGTGAGATAGACACGCTCCTTCCCACAGTAGATTAGCATGTTATGTGACCTCATGGAGTGACACTGCTGTGCTATGGTCACCATGTCTCAGCATCTGCTCCCTACCAGTAAAACTTCAAAGATATTAGCAGTCTCAAGGAGGATGAGTCACCCTCACCAGCTAGATGAGAGACCAATAAATAAATTAGAATACCAATTAATTACATTACAATAATAATTGTAACAAGCCTTCAAGACTACTTGAAATCTTTTGATCAATGCATTCTCTCCCTGTAGGCAAACCTACTTGGGAAGCCAAATTATAATCAGTAGCTGGCTTAGTAACACGAAATTTGGTCAAAAGGAGATAAATATTACTAAAAATATGGACTTCAGAAAGAAAGGACATGAAGAAGGAACCTCTGAGAGATAGAAAGAGAGCCAGAGCACAGTGATATCTCTGAAGGTTTGGAAAAAGGGATTTTCAAGAAAATACTCAGCATTGATAAATTCTGTGAAAACTGACATTAAGTGTAAACAAACAAATCAGAAAAAAAGTTTTGAACTTGTCTTTTATAAGGTAATTTACCTCTGCTTAACAGACTCAGTGGGATAGTGGGGCTGGAACCAGAGACTACAATGGGCTATAGAGAATGGTTCCTAAGAAGATACAGCAATTGTGGGACATCATTTTTTTTGCCTTGTAGTGAAGGAAATAATAACAAATAGAGGGACAGTGTCTATGAGGGTTTTTTAAGCTGGAGTGCTCAGCCATATCTATACTTTGAAGTGTGGTAAGTAATAGAGAAGAGAATAAACAATGAAATAAGAAACAACATTGATGAAATTAAGACCACCAATGGAGGCATTATTAATTAGTCTTAGATATCAGAAGGGACATCTCCTTCAGATTAGAGGGAAACCAGGTGGTAGAACAGACACAGATAAATTGGTGTGGATGAAGATATAATTCAACAAGCCATACACCTGTCTTGACAGACACATTTTTGGTCTATATGAGAAAGAAAGTTTGCTGATAGAAAGAGCAAGAATGGTGAGGTAGGTATTTTGGAGAGTGTGGTAAATGTTTGGAAAACATGATGTGGAGAAATAGAAGGGAACACGATTAAGGATGGGACTGCGTTATAAGCCACAGAAGAATGGATCTGGTAGATATATATTAAGGATGGGACTGCGTTATAAGCCACAGAAGAATGGATCTGGTAGATATATAGGGAAACTTCGATGTTGAGCATGCTGGAAGAGAATGGATGGAGTAATATACCACATACTCCTAGGCAGTAGTTGGAGGAAATGAAGCCACAAGTGGGCAGTGCTCTAAGGGGAAAATGGATCATCTAGAATGCTTAGCATAGTCTGTGTTTCCTGGAAGCAGAGCCTCAGACAAAAGCTTGTGTGTAGACAGTTTAAGAAATTCCAGGGGACCAGAATGAGGATCTGGGAGAGTTAAACAGGGAAGAAAGGAAAGTCAATATCAGGATGTGTGATCAAGTTAGCTGCTGATACAGATAACAGGTGCTTGACCCTATTTGATCTTCAGAGAACTATGAAATGTGTCCATAAGTGCTCACCGAGGGAACAAGAGGGTAAAGGATTTTCCATGCACTTTCAGATGTCATTTGTCAAAGGTGACCCATGAGCACGAACTGTCACATTTCCAATTTGCTCATGCATGAGTGCCAAACAGGTTCCTGAAAACATCCCATGCTGCAACATCAGAGAAGTCTTTGAGCATAAAGTGAGGGGCATGCAAAGTGGAACACATGATGAGATGCTGCCAGGTTGTACCTTCAGAAATTTGGTCAAATCCTAACCAAAATTTCACCATAACAGTGGCTGGAGAAGAAGCCCGGTGTGAGTACATGTCAAGTGGTACAAGGCCAAAAATCAAGTGTAGAGTAAGAAAGTGAGAGAACTAGAAGAACAAAAGACTAGGGGCTCCAGATTCAGATTTTAGAGCTGGCATTATTCCAGAGATTGATAAACAGATGTGGCCTTAAGAGTAAACTATTGATGGGGCACCTGGGTGGCTCAATCAGTTAAGATTCCAACTCTTGATTTTGGCATGGGTCATGATCACAGTTTGTGAGATTGAGCCCCATATTGGGCTCTGCACTGACAGCACAGAGTGTGCCTGGGATTCTCTCTCTCTCTCTCTCTCTCTCTCTCTCTCTCTCTCTGTCTGTCTCTCTCTTCTCCCCCCACAATAAATAAACTTTTTAAAAGGAATACATTATTGGAATCGAGGTAATCTGGAAATTCTGAGAAGGTATTAGTCAGATAGTTTATACTGCAATGACAAATGACCCCAAAATCTCTAATTTATAACAATAAAGCTTTCTTTCCTACTCAGACTAACTGTCCTTCTCAGATCAGAGAAAAACTCTGCTCCATTACACTGTACCATGTGGTGACCAAGCAACACCTATCTGGAACATTACCAGTCTTCCTGGTAGGAGGTGAAGACAGTATGGTAAACTTCAAAGCTTCTCCTCAGAAGTGACACTCATCACTTCTTTTCCCATTTTCCTAGCCAAATTAAGTCATATTTCCATACCTCTGTTCCACAGAGCAGGGATGTATAATTCTTCCACATGAAGGGTCACCCATAAGAGAAGCACCAAATATGAGTGAACAGTAATATAATCTACCACTAAGGCTATGTTGTTGCATGACTCATGTGAACACGTGCTGATCGTAGAATTGAGGTAGAAAAGAACAATGTCTTCCATGAATGAAGGTCAGAAAGTAATAACAATAAGGAGCTCTTGAAGGTAATCCAGTTAAGAGGAAAGCAGCAATGGTGATCTTGAGAATATTCTAGAACCCTTGGCATAAGGAATCATGGTAACAAAGACCATTAGCTTGAGGAAAGTGCTGCAGAAGTGCTATCTTTGGGGGAGTTGATTTTTAATCAAGGTGAAGAAGAGGTTCTGTGATTGAGAATGCAATGGGAGTTATTTCCAAGCTTGGGTTTTTTTTTAATCTTTTATTTCCTTAAAGCTCTATCATTCTCTGGATTATAGCCTTCACTTCCATCATTTCAACTACCTCTTATATCCAAATGGCTCTCAAATATTTACCTTAAGCCCAGACCCTCACCTAACACCAGACCCAGATACCCAGCCTCACCTGCATGTCATCAGATTTCAAGATAAACAAAACGAAGCTCACCATTTACTTCTATGTAAATGGTCCTTAAGTAAATGGAACCATCCACCAAGGCCCTAGAAATGTGTTTAGGGAAGATAGTAGTTTTATCAGAAACTTCTTATATAACACTCTGGCAACAGTTAAGATATCAGGGAGTTCCTGGCAAAATAGATGGACAACAGACTAGGTTTATGATATATCTTAAACTGTATAATAAATGAAAAATTGAGAGCTGGCCAGCAGACATCAGCCACCACAATAGAAAAATGTGGTTCCCTTGTGTGATTCCTAGATTTAAGTCAGTTCATAGAGGCTACTGATTAATGTGGAGACTGGGTCCTCTGAGGAAAGATCTGTCAATGCTACTAGGAATACATACTGTAAATATCATCCTGATTCTTCTCCAAAGGGACATGTTGTCATTTTCCAAGTAACCATGTACTGAGGGATGGGGGATAATCACATTTTTCAAGAACAGTTAGATATGAGGTTTGAGCAATATCTGGGAACCCAAAATTCCATAGTGGTCCTCTATTTAGAGATACGAGCTTATTGAAACCAATTGATCCATGAAGTATTGCCCCAGTGTGTCTGATAATTTGTCTAATGGGTTTTTATAACCAAGTTGTATTTAATTCCTATTTCCATATTTTATAATGGAACAGACATACCCTGACATGTGGAACAAGGCATTATGGTAGGAAGAGCCTAGAAGAAAACCCTAAAATATCCCCTCAACAATGTTATCTCTGACCAAGGGGCCTATTATAAGGCTAAGGAAGTATAATAAAGGGCAGAAGACATTAGAAGCCATTGATCTCACCATGTACTCCATCCCCCAGAAGTAGCTAGTCTAATAGAATGGAATAGTGGTGACCTATTAATATAGGGTATAACCCCTCAGATTGAGTTGCTATCACCTAAGATGCTATGGTTGATATGTGGGGCTGTATCCCCAAAGGCTAGGATACACATCTGTGATCCAAGGGGTAAAAAAAGAATTGACAATTCCAACCATTTTTCCCCGTGACCTACTTTCAAGGTATGTGCTTACGACCACTGGCTGGTCCAAGGTCCTGGTCCTGAAGTGTGGGGAGTGGGAGAAAGGAAGGACTGTAGGGGTTTCTGCCAAGGGCCACACCTTTGTTCGCCATCTTGTCTTTTGTCACTTCAGCTTTCTTATTCCAGGGGACTAGGAAGAAACTAAAGGCGTGGTTGTACTGGAAAGATCATAGACCTTGACTACCAAGATGAGCTAGCTATCTGCTAAATGATGGAGCAGGAATCAATGCATTCGTTTTTGTTTTGTTTTGTTTTGTTTTGTTTTGGGGGGGGTGTTGAGGGGAGGTTTTTTGTTATTGTTTTGTTTCTTTTTTCTCCAAATTTTTATTTAAATTCCAGTTACTTAACATGCAGTGTAATATTGGTTTTGAGTACAAAATTTAGTGATTACTGTGTGTAGCAATACTATTATCATTAATTATATTTCTTAACTTTTTTTATTTCCCATGGTCCAGAATGTTCCCCAAACGTTAGTTAGATCATCAAATGAAACAATGCCATATAAAACTGGCTGATGAAAAATTGCTCTGATTGTCACCAGAGGATAAAAAATGATCAGCCCAAAGCCATTTGGTAAAGATGTCAGGGACTGAAAGATGAAATGCTCTGTCATTTCCAATAAGCAACCATTAGACCATGCTCTGTTTGCACACATAAGAACAATGTTATGAACACGTTTGGACACATTAGTTATAAGCATATAGCTAGTGATATAAACAAACATCAGATTTCATATATAACTCAAGTGGCTTTTTAGTGAATTTGACAGTTTTTTAAAATATGACAGAAGGTAGGCACAATAAACAAAGATAAACAACCATCAACAAAGATGGAAAATGCTGAAAATACGGGTAATTTTGCAAAGCTCATAACTTAATAAAATGTTACGCTTACCTTCTAATAAATGTCTGTGGGTAGATATTTTTGAAAGCTTACTGCCTTTGTTATCCAAAGTCCAAGGCACCCACACATCTTAGGTGTCTGCACATTGTCAGAAAATGCCTAGAAAAGGGGCTTCTCTGTCAATAGGGCATACATTTTCACATAGTTACAAGAAGCACAAGTGAATAGGCATGTCCAAAGACAAATCTAGAAGAGGCTATTAAACAGAGTTTTACTGTGAGCTCTCCTGTCAAATTAGTGACCAGATTTTAGTTTTTCTTAATGCACACAAGCAAAACCCTGGAATACAGAGCATCAGTAGAAATACTGCATATTTCTGAGACCTATTTCAAATTTCAGCTTAGCATCCAATGACATCCTAATACCACTCATTTATTCAGCATTAGTTGTTGAAAGTCTTCTCTGTGCCATGCACTGGGCTAGGGATAGGATTTACAAGGAAAATACTTTGCAACATAATGTATTATGTCTCTCGGGATTATAAGAGTATAAAATCCTTAAGGAAGGAACTCATGTTTTATATCTCCCATGGAGATTAGCAGAGTCCTAGGCATGTATTAGGTACTCAAAGCTCACTGAGTTTGTTTTTTTCCCCATGATAACAACCACTGATTTATTAAATCCCCAACGCTGGTGGTCAGATTAACCAGGGCATTCCCTTGTTTGCTCATGTGATTTTTTTTGTCTTTTTAAGTTTTAATTTTAATTCCAGTTAGTTAAAATACAGTGTAATATTAGTTTCAGGTGTACAATATAGTGATTCAACATCTCCACACATAACCTGCTGCTCATCACAAGTGTACTCCTTCGTCCCCATCACCTGTTTCACGCATCCCCCCACTCTCCTCCCCTCTGGTACACATCAATTTGTTCTCTATAGTTAAGAGTCTGTTTCTTGAATTAGCTCTCCCTCTTTTTTCCCTTTGCTCATTTGTTTTGTTTCTTAAGTTCCACAGATGAGTGAAATATGGTATTTGTCTTTCTCTGACTGACTTATTTCACATAGAATTATACTTTCTTGCTCCATTCATGTCATTGCAAATGGCACTGAGTTAGGTTTTTTTTTAATCCTGATAGTGATTGCTGACATATGGAACAACTCATTCTTATACTCTGAAATATATCATTTAGTAGCACAAATAAACACAGCGTAATTCTTGTGGATTACGGGATACGGTCCTTATTTACTGATAGACAACTTTGCCTCTCAGACACAGGGTCTTCCCTTTCCTAAATTGTTAGACTGCTTGGATATATGCTACCAATGTTTGTCCATCCCATGAATATAAGAAGTGCCACAACATCCTCTGAAGGAATTCTTCCACCCACACTTCTGCAGCACATCAATTTGAATTTACCAAACATACTTACATTTTTAGTCTTCTTACATTAGTAGGTCTTTGAACAGGTTCCTTATTGCATTGTATTCTTCCATTTATTACTTACATTCTACCTACTTCCTAAAAGGATTGGAGATGACACAAAATATTAAAATGTATGATAGACAAGACCATTAAAAGTTAAAAGGGAGATCAAAACCTAGTTCATAGTAATGAATAAACATATCAAAAAATGAAAATGACTTACTAGAAGAGGGGGTACTAAATTTAGTTTCAAGGTTTCTGGAAGTCAAGGAGAAAAGGGAGCTTATGATATAATATATGGTTCTCCTTGACAGATTCAAAGAATTAATATAAACTTATCCATGGAAGAGATGCTTAGGTATCCACCAAAATCTGTAGTATAGTGAGAGAGTTGTGGCTGGGCCATGGGTAAGGACTGTATGTTTTTCAGCTTCCCTTGCAATGAAGAGAGGCCACGTAAGTAAGCTCTCACAAATGACATGGGAGCAAGACTCATACGCACATTTCTGTATCTCATGCTTAAGAGGAATTCTATAATCCTGGACATCCAGTGTTTTCCCTTCCTGCCAGTAGACTAGAAGAGAAATGATCAGTGTGGCCTTAGATGCCACAAATTAAAAATGATGGAGCTTCTGTTGGCCTGGATCCCTGACTGACCACAAAGAAACACAGGAAGTAGGCTTTCTCTTAGGAAATATGGGGCGTTTACCTTAAACAGTTTCCCAAAGTCATCCAAACACCTTGAAAAGGTAATCCAAAGGGGGTATCTTTAAGTTAAATCAAAAATACTACTAAAAATAAAGAGAAATAAAGTCTGAAGTCATGGCTAGTATTCAGGGTCAGACTGGTTAAAGAATTAGGAAAAGAGTATCAAGAAACATAATGCACTCTAGCTGACACCTGGAGTCCTATGATACTACAAATGGGCACCAGGAAAGCCTGCCCTGGCAGCTGGGCACTGCCTACTGCAAAGCTCACTAAAGGGCTACTCACTAGACACCTTTGGGTCAGAGGACCCACTTGCTCACCACATCACTCAAGTCTGCTCCTCAGAAGAATTTTGAAGTTAGTCAAGTTTCATCCTCCCTCTTCCTTCCATCACATCCACTACCCTAAGGCACTCTGACACCAAATGCTAATCCCTGACTCTGCATATATTAACCCTCATATCATCATCCCATGCTCAGACTTCTTTCTGATTCCTTTTCCCAATCAAGTTTTACTGGTCATGTGCCTCATCCCTTTAGATCTTCACTATGGAATGACTTTACAATTGTCTAATACTAAAGTTGAGTACACAAAAATGTGTGTTACTGCAACTCCTTCCTAATATTTTCCCCTACCAGATATTCTATATTAAATATAAACTGCTTTCCAAGGTCAAAGTATGCACATGCACACACACGCACACA
Organism: Cryptoprocta ferox; assembly: GCA_028646485.1. Classification (NCBI taxonomy): domain Eukaryota; kingdom Metazoa; phylum Chordata; class Mammalia; order Carnivora; family Eupleridae; genus Cryptoprocta; species Cryptoprocta ferox. The sequence goes on along the minus strand of CM053560.1, from coordinate 47,471,476 downwards.
CACACAATTAATTCTTGGAGTTTAGAGCGTGTTGGCCATTGAGGTGGTAGTTTGGATTCAAGAGGAGGGAAAATGGAAAATCCAGACTGTTATTATTGGTGTCAAGATTCAACAATGGTGTTCTCAAATTATAGGACAGTTTAAAACAGGATAAAAACTATTCATTTCCTGAAATTTTAGGAGATTTAATTGCGATCATAGATGGCTCACAGTGCTGTGGGACTATCTTTGGGCTGGCTTCTGACATTACAAAAAAAAAATCTATTTCACCATGCAATTTTAATCTTTGTTCTTAACTAGATTATTGTCATCCATTTTTCTTCACAGAACCTGGTAACAGCAAGTTAAGTACTTCGATTTTGGGGTCCTTCCCCCAAGTCCTACATCATTAGATTGGAGATATATCTATATCTAGATCTAGATCTAGATCTAGATCTAGATCTAGATCTATATCTAGATCTATAATACCGAAATTACAGATACTATATATGAGCTGTGAAAGCTGAAGGCAAAGTAGTCTGTGACAAAAGAGGAAACAAGTTATCTCAAATAGCTCTGTTTGACAGATGATTAATGAAAGGATGTTTTTAAAAAGAGGGCTACTATACTGTTAAATCCTGGAACACAACAGGAAAGAACTACCAGCTAGAGAATATATGTCTGCATAGAACATAGTGTTAAATAATCCTCCAATTATAGCCTTAATGTATATATTGCATTTTTTATTTCCAGAACAATCCTGCCATGTAGATATTATCACTTTACTTTGAGTAAAGGAAACAGTTTCAGAGATCAGTCAAGACCTAATTCTGTATTTGCCAGGATTCTTTCAGTTGCATGAGACTGAAACCAATTCAAACTATCTTGAGTGAAAAAGAGAAATTACAAGTTTACACAACTAAAATGTTGAGAGGGGGATCAGGCTTGAAATATAGCTGGATACAAGTGCTCAAATGACATGTCCAGGACTCTATGTTATAGAAAGGAGATGGGCCTGGTGGGACCATAATGGCCATCAGCGGCCCAAGTATCACACATTCAGAGTTTACCAAACTCAGCCTAAACAGTATTTTCCCCAAGCTCTGGTTGGGGTTGTATGCTCTTTGCTGAACCAAACTCTGTGGCCAGGAACATGACTATCCAGGCATGGACTTACTACATGCACCTTTGATAGAAAGAGGAGACAGATTAAGCCCCCTTTACTATGACATAGAATGGTCCTCTCTACCTGCCACATACATGCAGGCTATTAACTTTTCAGAGAAAGAAGGAAATGGATTCTGAGCGAACAAAACCAGGAGATATCTATTACATTCATCACCCTTAACCTTCAAGCATATTGCAATCCTTTTTCTCATACATATAAATTTAAATTATTTAACTTAGCATAATGCAAATATTCACATACAACAAGTACATTAACTCTCTTCCCAGGGGACATGATCCAAATTCTCAGAATTTCTGAATATTATGCATACTTTCCCAATAGGTTTGGATGAAATTCCTCAAGATCTAGCAATCTATGGCCAATTGATTGAACTAACCTCCATTTGCATAGAAAAAAAAACAGAATAATGACAAATATAATCCATTTGAGAAAGGAGGGAAGAGGGACAATATTCAATGGTTAGCTGTTGACAGCATTGCGCATTCTGTTGGAGAAAGACAGCGAGGACTTGTTTGATTTTCAGCCTCAGTGGTAAACTGAGTTCCTTCATTGGCTGGTTCTCTCTACAATGTTCACATGGAGGATTTCTGCTGTCCATGGACCTTCAGGGTAATGCTTGAGAGGGCCATGGGAAAGGAGTCCCCTTCTAGAAGTTGTAAAGCTTTAGGACGCTGCTTGTTTGGATGGTCTTTAGGGCCTGAAACTGTCTTAGAGCTAAAACAATCACATTCGTATGCTAGGCCTAGGATTCTCTGTAAATACAGCCCCTTTGAAAGCCTATAAACTCTCTGGGACATATATTTTTTCTCCGAATGTCTAGGTGAGCCTTCCTCTCAGTCCAAGTAAACAATACAATGCAGTTTTATCTTAGCCCTCAAAGAACTGGATTGATGACCAACTCTCAGAATCAGAAAACAGTACCATAATATCAATTTTTTTGCATTATTTAATACAATTTTTGAAACTTTCCTAAGTACTGATAATAAAAGTTACAAAAGGATACTAAAATCTAAAAGCTTCCTCCAGAGTCCACAATACTCTTTTTTGTTGTTGTTTGAATGAATTTATTACATTGTTTTGTCATTATCTATTTTTTGTTACCTCTATTCTTAATATTTTTTTAAGTTTATTTATTTATTTTTGAGAGAGAAAGAGAGAGAGAGAGAGCAGGGAGAGGCAGAGAGAGGGACAGAGAGAATCCCAAGCAAGCTCCTCACTGTCAGCACACAAGCCTGACGCAGGGCTAAAACTCACGAATCTAATGATCATGAACTGAGCCGAAATCAAGTGTTGGTTACCTAACTGACTAAGCCACCCAGGTGCCCCTCTTTTTTTATTTTTAATTGAAGTACAGTTGACATGCAGTATTACATTAGTTTCAAGTATACAACATAGTGATATGACAATTATATGCATTACAAAATGCTTACCATGATAAGCATAGTTACCATTTCTCACCATACAGTTAGCACAATCTTATTGACTGTATTCTCTGTGCTGATTTTTCACCCCCATGACTTATTTTATATCTGGAAGTTTGTACCTCTTTATCCCCTTCACCTATTTCACCCATCCACTCAACATATTTTTTTTTTAATGGGAATGGTTAACTGAACTGACTTTTCTCCTGAGAAATGAAGCCTGGATTTTAGTTTGAGAGCCAGCTCCTCCCATCAGCCAGACCATTGCTTCTCTACAACTGGGAGCTGCTTGTGCCCAAACGTAAGTGCCAAGGTGATTTTAATCAGGATCTATCTGGTAAATTATTCTCCCTCTACCCTAAGCATAAACACACACACATACACACAAACATGCATATCCACAAAGCCTGATTTCTATTACTATAAAATAGACATAATTTTTGTTTGTTTGCTTTTGTTTGTTTGATTTTCAGAAGCTGTCATCTCTGGAAACATCATGGAGATATTTGGCTTGAGAAACATGTGTTTTGCCAGTGAGTTAATAGCAGCTCTTCTAATTCTAGTCAACAATGTCTGCATATACATCCCACTTTATACTACCCCTACTTGGAGGCAGTGGGCTGTCTTTATACTTCCAACTCATTTCTCTTATAACTTGTTAAGCTGCCACATTTAGGATAACTGTTCAGGAAAATTGTCAGTTTCCTTATACAAAGTAAGTGAAAGCTCTCATTGGGAGCAGATGAAAACGTTATTTCAGAAAAAGAAAAAGAAAGATATCTAAGCAAGGAGAACCAACTATCTCTAAATGTGTGCTCAACAATTACATTATTATTTCAAAGTTATCCAGCACTGTTGCCATGCAGAGCAAATGTTACCAGTGGTATCATTCACGTTATCCTTACAAAATTCTGATAATGGAAAATGTACATAAATATCATCTCTCTCCTCTAATGGATTATGACTAAAGTAAAGCAACAACTTTTTCAAAGAGCCAGAGCAGAACTAGTTAGAAAGTCTGCCTTGATTTGAAGAAAGGTGATTTAGGGTTGAAGAGAAAGAAAGAAAGAAAGAAAGAAAAAAAGAAAGAAAGAAAGAAAGAAAGAAAGAAAGAAAGAAAGAGGGAGGAAGGAAGGAAGGAAGAAAGAGAAAGAAAGAAAGAAAGAAAGGAAGGAAGGAAGGAAGGAAGGAAGGAAGGAAGGAAGAAAAAAGAAAGAAAGAAATTAGAGGCAGAGATGGGAGGCAAGTGCAAAAGTTGCACGTCCATTCTATTTGGTTTGGTTTTGTGATTAATACACTAGCCTCTCAAAAATTCAGGGTTAGAGGTTGTGCAGCAAAGGAATAATTGATCAAGCCCTGGTCCTTCAGAGCCTGTATATTCCAAAGAAAAGGCCTGTCTTTAGGAAAACTGTCCCTTGACCAGCTCCTGGCAGATAACCTCAGATGCCTCGGAATATCCCACCTTAGAAGACTGTTTTTGCATTCCTGAGTCCTTTGGCTACCTTCTATTAGTTGGATCAGATAGCTTCTGCTAACATTGGGACTTATGGTGAACCCCCGCTTTGTTTTGTCTGAGGCCTCCTCACATGCTGTATTAATTTGACCTCTAGGTGTCAAGGGGGAGGGAGCTAGCCTGTGAATAGCTAAGATCTGTCACACAGGTGCTCCATTCCTATGTAGCTGATCTCAAATAAAAACCCTGGACACCAAGGCTCCATGTGAGTTTCTCTGGTTGACACCACTAACACATGTTGTTGCACACTGATGCTGAGAAAATTGAACTCATCTCTGTGCAACTCCATTAGGAGGAGACACTTGGAAGCTTACATCTGGTTTCTTTTAGACTTTGCCCATGTTCCCTTTTAACCCATGTTGATTTTGATCTGTACCCTTTCCCTGCAATAAACCAGAAGCATGACACCATTTCTGAGTTCTTGGAGACCTGGCAAATCATGAAACTCGAAAGTGGTCTGAGAGCCTTAACACAGAAGTGACTGAAAGAGACAGATGGAGGAACTTGTCCTCTCAATATTTATCAGAGCTAAATATTTTGTGCTGTCCAAAAAGAAATAGACACATTAAGGTGTCTACTGACAAGTGCCTGCTTGAAGTAAGAATCCTGGAACCAAACCTTTCCTCTGTATAATGACTAATCAGAAAAAAAAGTACAATAGTCACTGACCATAGCAAGCTTCCTCATGTTAGCCTAATTCCAGAGAAGCATCTTTAGCATAGGCTTTTCCCTTAACTCTGTTCACTGTATAACGCATGTGTCCAGTACTTTTAAAATCCAGAAGCCACTAGATTATAAGTAAAGGACTGAATTCTGTGGTACTTCAAACTTCCCAGACTTTCTTTTGGAAGTCAAATAACTTTAAACAATCATAAAGTTTACACAATTCATAAAACATGATTTTGAACTTTTTTAAATACTTCATTTAATTAGAAAAGAGTAAGGTAATACTTCATTTATTAGAAAAGAGTAAAAACACAACTATCCTTACAGGATGCCAAGCACATTACTCCCTCACCACCCTCTGCCAACATGTACCTTTATCTTGATGCAGATTTCTCAAGATTAAGGAGATAAAAGTTGTCATATCAAAAAAAAAAAAAAGCTATTCAGTGAAAACTTTAAGATATTCCCTGAAATGACCAGAGTATTAGGAGATTTTTCAGCAGCACATGGATTCAAACTGAAATGAATAAAAGGTACTTCAGAGTATCTAATAACACAATTTAGACATTTTATATTTTATTTTTACACAAGAAGTATAAAACTTTCCAAAATATGGACAAATCAGAAGAACACACAAAATTCGATCATTATCCAGATAGGGTTAACTTTTAATTACATTATAGTTAAAAGAATGAATGAGCACAGTGAAGAACAAGAGAAATAAACTCCTAGGGTACCAGCGTCATACTGGTTCAGATGGGAAAAGTCTCATATCTGGAGCAGTCCAGCGATGTTTCTCTCCTAAATAACCAGAAAATGAACCGTCGTACTTCAGGGCTTTAGGGTGCCTACATTGGCTCTATTTTTCTTAAAATCCCACTTTGATACTGCGCATGTCCTTTAGCTCTTATACAAAATCTCCCTATTTCTGTCCTCACTGTCTGACTTTCTCAGCTTTGTTAGTCACTAACTTCTTAGAATGGCTTTTGTCTAATACACAGCTTAAACCACTATCCTCTCCCAATCAGCACAAAGTAAGAAAATACCATTTGACTTGGCAAATCGCCTAAAATGTGTTATGTTAGCCTAAGGAGCACAATTCACCAAAAGGGGGCTATTGAGGACTGGGAAACCAAGTTTAACCCAGGCCTGGCTCATCCAGTCTACCTTGGATTAACGTTAGTGAAAATGAAGATGAAAATCAAGTTTCACATTAGAGATATAAAACATAACTGCTCTCCAACTAGAAAAGTGTATTGGGTCTCTTTTTAATTTTCATGTGTAAAGGATACAACAAATATCTCAACACCTTTCTTCTAATTGCCCTATCAAAGTATTGCCCTACCAAAATATTAGTAAATCTACTATGAGTCTTAACGCTCTGGGCAGTATAAAAAGTTTTTCTATCCTAGCTTTGCATAAAATCAACAACAATCTCTGTGCTTGAGAAGATGGTGAGTCTGTATTATAGCCTCAGTAGGAACCAGCAGCTAAACCAATCTATAGACCCATTACCACCTAATAAACTTACATTAAAAAGCACTAAACCTAATGCTGAAAAAAACTGCCTCTTTCTATAGTGCAGTTTCTGAAAAATCACAGCTGTAGAGCCCCATCAGCTAATCTGCCTACCATTACTCCCAGCAAGACTTTCCCTGAATAAAAACTGAAAATCCAGGGTGCAGCGAAGCACCCCAAATTCTCTAAATGTAGATAAAGAAGCAAGTGGTATGAGAAAAGCTGCAATTTCCAAGAACTGCCTGATTGTAGCAGAAATATTGAGGTCTGTTAAAGAGTTATGGTTCTAAAGGTTTGATGTTACAGAGGCCCTTTGGAAACCATACAGCAGCTCAACATTCAAACAAGAACTGAAGTGGACAAGGAATGCAAAACATTTTTAAATCTGCTCACTCAGATCATTGGCAAGGTATTTGATATCATGTCCTCAGGCAGCAGAGCCTTAACTGTCCATATATTTGCATAATGATTGTCCCCTGTTCCTTTGTTCTTTCTCTAATCATTGCTTTAGAATACTTCTGCTCTTCCCAGAAACCTTTAAAGGAACTCAGGTCCCTGAAGGATAAAATTTTGGACCTGGGACCTTCAAAACACACTGTCTAATTTATTGGTGGTGTTAGAAATCCTTGAAATATTAAGGGAGTAAAAGTCACTTGATCAAATACAATTCTCTTTTTTGCCTATCATCGGGATTGTGGAAATGGAGGAATTGGACAGATATGGGAGCAAATAATATAATGCTGGAGCTTAGAAAAGTGCAGTGATCTCAAAAATGGCGACCTAAACCATGTTCATGGATTAAGAATCTCAATATTGTTTAGGTATCCACTCTACTGCAAACTGTCTTTAGAGTAAACCTCAAAGGAGTTTTGGAGTGACATCAGAATCATGATAGCATAAGATGTTGCTCATTTTTGCCCCCCATCACAACAACAAAAATTTAACATCCGTTCATGAACAAAAGTGTCCTGTGGAATATATGGAACTCAGTACCATATGCCAAGGGACGTGAAAGGGGTCTTAATCACCTGTGCCTTGGGTAATATCCGGATAGACCTCAGTACCACCTGTGGTTACCACAGTAGCCTGTGAACTAGTTTCAGACCCTCACAGCTGCAGTACAAGACTGCCTGGAGAACACAGACATAGGCAGTCACCCACAGATGAGAGAGCTTTTGTAGAAATCCAGGTTTCCAGAAAAGTTCCAGAACTCCAGGGGAGAAAAAAAAATGACTGTGAATTTTTATGCACAAGAGTGGGTTAGAGGAATAGTTAGCCCACATTACCCCTCCTCCAAGGCAACACAACTTAAGACAAAATGAGAACTTCTTGGCCCACAATTTCTCCTATGAGGGAAAGAAGGAGTGGGTGAATGAAAACTCAGCTTCCCTACCTGTGTAGGATGCAGCCAGAGAGACTTATTTCTCTCACACAACATCCAGAGTACTAAACCAGAATCTCCATGCCTGAGGTAAGGGAGATTAGGAGTAGGCAGAAAAAATATTCAGAGTGCACATAAAGGGCATAGTTTTTACTGACTGCATTATGGACTCCATCAGGAAGACTCCCCACAAGCCATAGGAAAAGCATTATCCAGATATTTCCCCCAACTGGCCCACAGGCTCTCCCAGTCTCCTATGGGCATCACTAACGCTTCCCTCCACTCTGCGGTCAACTCCCTGGGTACACTCCTCAGGGTGGTAGTAAGAGGAAGTTTTGATAGATGGCTGGGTAGTGTATGCACAGAAAGTAATTCAGAGTCTGTGGGCCAAGAAGAAACTACTGTACACGTGAACTGTAGCACCACCTACAGGACACAAAAGAGGCTATCTGCAGCTGGCTTGGTGCATGGTAGGATTGAGGGAAGACATACAATCTTACAAATTTAGCCACAAGAGGGCACAAAAAACATGGAGCAGGTATATCTACACAAGGTTTTTTCAGAATCTGTAACAGAACTGACAGGGGTGTTTCTACCCTCAAGGAAGTTAGAAAAGATTGGAGGAAGTGACTGCTACTTTAAATGAAAGACAACAATGCAAAACTCTAAGGAACATGAAAAATCAAGGAAGCATGACATCATTAAAGGATCACAATAACCTTAAAGTATCCAAACCCAAACACATGGAGAGCTATGCTTTTTCCATTAAAGAATTCAAAATAGCTGTTTTAAGGAAAATAAATGAGTTACAAGAAAGTTAATGAAAGTTGACTCAATGAATCAGGAAACAAAACAGAAACAAATGAGAAAATTACCAAAGACAAAAAAAATCATTAAAAGAAAAACAAACAGAAATTCTAGAGCTGAAGAAAAAACAAATGAATGAAATGAAAACTGCAAAAGACAGTATGAACATCAAATAGACCAAACAGAAGAATGAGTGTGTGAGTTGGAATATAGGCACTTTGAAATTTCCCAGTCAGAGAAGAAAGAAAAATAAATAAAAATGGTGTAGAAACCTTGTTTGATCTAGAGGATACCGTCAAAAGAAGCAATGCATGAATTACTGGAGTTCTAGGAAAAGAGAGGGAGAATGGGGGCAGAAAGCTTATTAAAGAAATAATTGCTGAGACCTTCCCAAATGTGGAGAAAGATTTGAACATTCAAGTTCATGAAGATAATAGGTCACCAATAATTTCAATACAAAATAATCTTCTGGAAGAACCATTATAATAAAACTGTCAAAAATCAAAGACAGAGTCTTAAAGGCAGTAAGAGGGAAGAAGACAGTAATCTCAAAGAAATCTCCTCTGGGCTATCAGTGCATCTCCTCTTAGCAGAAACTTTACCAGGAGGGAGCAGGATAACATATTTGAGGTGTTGAATGAAAAAAAAATGCCAGCCAAAAATACTCTATCTGGTTAAGTTATACTTAAGAAATGAAGGAGAAATGAAGACTTTCCCAGACAAACAAAAGTTGAAGGTGTTCACCACTACACCTGCCTTGCAAGAAGTCCTGAAGTAAAAGGATGCTAATTAGTAACATGAACATAATATGAATATATCCAACATACTGGTAAGGATAAATACATAGTCAAACTCAAAATACTCTAATAGTGTAATACAGCATTACACTATTATTATTATTATTATTATTATTATGTATTAACTGCTTAACTGTAGTATAAAGGTTAATATATGAGTATTAAAATAACTATAGCTAATATAATTTGTTAATACCCATATAAAAAGAAGAAAATTGTGACGTTAAAAACAAAAGGGAAGAGTAAGAGGGTGAGTTTTTGTGTGTGGTCAAAGTTAAGTTGTTTTCTGCAAAAAGTAGATGATTATACCTATAGAATGCTTTATATAAGCCTCATGGTAAGCACAAAGCAAAAACAAAAGTAGATTCACAAAAGATAAAAAGAGGGAATCAGCATAGCAGCACAAAAAATCACCAATTCACAAAAGAAGGCAGCTAAAGAGAAAGAAAGAAACAAAGGAAGCACAAAACAGAAAACAATTATTAAGTTAGAATTAGGAAGTCCTTACCTATCAGTAATTACTCTAAATGTAAGTAGATTAAATCCCCCAATTAAAAAGCAAAGAATGCTGGATAGATAAATAAGACCTAATTATACACTGCATACAAGAGACATACTTCAGCCTAACGGGCACACACAGGCTCAAAGTGAAGAGATGGAAAAAGATATTCTATACAAATAGAAACCAAGAGAAAGCAAAAGTAGCTATACTTATATACTTATAGACTTTAAGCCAAAAAAGGTAACCAGAGATAATGAAGCTTCATTATATCATAATGAAGAGACCAAGTCATTAAGAAGATATAACATTTGTAGATATATATACATACAACATCAGAACACCTAAATTTATATAGCAAGTACTAATAGATCTGAAGAGAGAAGTAGAAAAAAATATAATAATAGCAGAGGACCCTATCTTAAACAATGATTAGATCATCCCAATAGAAAATCAAGGAAACATTGGACTTGAACCATACTTCAGACGAAATGGACCTAACAGACATATAGAAGCATACATCAGAGATATTATAGATTTGGTTCCAGACCACTACAATAAAACAAATAATACAATAAGTGAGTCAAATGAATTTTTTGGTTACCCAGTACATATAAAAGTTATGTTTATGTTATACTATAATCTATTAAGTGTATAATAGCATTATGTCTTTAAAAAAGTACTTACTTTAATTAAAAAATACATTGTTGCTAAAAATGCTAACCATCATCTGAGCTTTCAGTGAGTCATCATCACTGACCACAGATCATCACAACAAATATAATAATAATGCAAACCTTGAGATATTGAAAGAATTACCAAAATGTGACAAGAGACATGAAGTTAACAAATGCTGTTGGGAAAATGGTACTGATAGACTTCATCAGTGTAGGTTGCCACAAACCTTCAATTTGTAAAAACAACAGGATCTGCAAAGTGTAGTAAAATGAGGCACACTGAATGAGATATGCCTCTATAGAACAGTCCACCCAACAACAGAATAATACACATTCTTCTTAAGCACACATGGAATATTCTGCAAGATATATCATATGAGAGGCCACAAGCAAGTCTTAGCAAATTTAAGAAAACTGAAATCATATCAAGTATCTTTGCTGGAAACAATCATATAGAAACTAGAAGTTCATAACAAGAGAAAAGTGGTAAATTTTACAAATAAGAAGAAATTAATACATTCCTTAACAGGCAATGGGTCAAAGAAGAATTCATAAAGGAAATCAAAAATATCTTGAAATAAATAAAAATGGAAACACAACATATCAACACTTATGGGATACAGCAAAAGCAGTTCTAAATGGTAAGTTTATAGCAATAAATGCTTATGTTAAGAAAAAAAAAGATCTTCAACAACCAAACTTCACACCTCATGGGATACAGCAAAAGTAGTTCTAAAAGGGAAGTTTATAGCAATAAATGCTTATATTAAGAAAAAAGAAAGACCTTCAACAACCAAAGTTCACACCTCAAGAAACAGAAAAAGAATAAATGAAGCCCAGTGTTAGCAGAAGAAAAGAAATAACAAAAATCAAGGCATATATAAATAAGAGACCAGAAAAATAATAGAAAATATCAAAGAAACTAAGAACTGATTTTTTGAAAAGATAAGCAAAACTGACAAACCTTTAGCTAGTCTACTCAAGGAAAAAAAAAGAGAAAAGACTCAAAATCAGAAATGAAAGAAGAGACATTACAATTGACATTACAGAAATATATAGCTCATACGATGTTCCTATGAATCACTATATGCCAACAAATTGGATAACCCAAAAGAAATGGAAAAATTCCTGGAGACCTATAACTTATCAAGACTGAATCATGATTAGGGCTCTGTGCTGACAGCTAGCTCAGAGCCTGGAACCTGTCTTTGGATTCTGTGTCTCCCTCTCTCTCTGACCCTCCCCTGCTCACGCAGTCTCTCTCTCTCTCTCTCTCAAAAATAAATAAAACATTAAAAAAAAATTTTTTTAAAGACTGAATCATGATTATAATGAAAATCTGAACAGACCAATAATGAGTAAGGAGATTAAATCATTAATCAAAAACCTCCAGGGGCACCTGGGTGGCTCAGTTGGTTAAGCATCTGACTTTGGCTCAGGTCATGATCTCACCATTTGTGGGATCGAGCCCCACATCAGGCTCTGTGCTGACAGCTCAGAGCCTGGAGTCTGCTTGGGATTCTGTGTCTCCCTCTCTCTCTGCCCATCCCCCACTTGTGCTCTGTCTCTGTCCAAAAATAAATAAATGTAAAAAAAAATTTTTTTTAAACCTCCCAAATTAAAATTAACAGCAAAGGAAAAAATTAACACAGGCTAAAACTAACAACACAGGAAACAACAGGTGTTGGCAAGGATGTGGAGAAAGGGGAGCCCTCTTACACTGTTGTTGGGAACACAAACTGGTGCCGTCACTCTGAAAAATAGTATAGAGGTTCCTCAAAAAGTTAAAAATAGAACTACCTTATGTTCCAGCAATTGCACTACTAGGTATTTACCCAAAGGATACAAAAATACTGATTCAAAGGGATACATGCACCCCAGTGTTTATGGCAGCATTATCAACAATAGCCAAATTATGGAAATAACCCAAATGTCCATCGACTGATGAATGGATAAAGAAACGGTGGTATGTAATGTGTATATATATATATATATATATAAAACAGAATGCTACTCAGCCATAAAAAAAAGATTGAAACCTTGCCATTTGCAACAACATGGATGAACTAGAGAGTATTATGGTAAGAGAAATAAGTCAGTCAGAGAAAGATAAATACCATAAGATTTTACTCATATGTGGAATTTAAGAAACAAAACAAATAAGCATGGCGGGCAGGTGGGGGGAGGAAGAGAAGCAAACCAGGAAATAGACTCTTAACTCTAGAGAACTAAAGGTTGCTAGAGGGGAGGGGGGCAGGGGATGGGCTAAATAAGTGATGGGTATTAAGGAGGGCACTTGTTTTGATGAGCACTGGGAATTGTATATAAGTGATGAATAACTAAATTCTAAACCTAAAACTAATAGTACACTATATGTTAACTAACTTTAAATAAAAACTTGAAAAAGGAAAAAAAATTGCTTTCAAAAAATTTATGATACCTATTCAGTAATTTTTCACCTATGGTTAGGCATTTTGTTCCTTTCAAATTTTATGCAATAAACTTAATGTTACAGTGGGGAAAAAAAACCTCCCAACCCAGAAAAAACCAAGGGCAGATGGTTTCACTGGTAAATTTTACCAAATATTTAAAGAAAAATTAATGTTAATACTTCTCAAACTCTTCCAAAAAATTAAAGATGAAGGAACACTCCCAAGCTCATTTTACTAGGACACTATTACTCTGATCCCAAAGCCAGATAAGGAAACTACAAGGAAACTATAGGCCAATATCCCTGATGAATATAGATGAAGAAATTCTCAGCAAAATACTAGCAACCCTAATTCAACAGCACATAATGAGGACCATATACCATGACTAAGTGGTATTTACCCCTATTATGCAAAATGATTCAACAGCTAAAAATCAATAAATGTGATACAGCACATAGAATAAAAGATAAAAATCAGATAATCCCCTCAATAGATTCAGAAAAAACATTAGACAAAATATGACATAACTTCATGACAAAAACACCTAACAAATTAAGTATAGAAGGAACACACCTCAACATAATAAAGGCCATAGATAACAAGCCCAAAGCTAACATCATACTCAATAGTGAAAGGTCAAAAGATTTTCCTTTAAGTACAGGAATAAAAGAAAGAAAACCGCATCACCACTTTTATTCAACATAGTATTGGAAGTCCTAGTCATTGCGATCAAGCAAAAGAAAGAAATAAAAGGCATCCAGGGGCGCCTGTGGGGCTCAGCCAGTTGAGCATCCAACTCTTGAATTCAGCTCAGGTCATGATCCCATATGATCAAGCTGAGCATGGAGCCTACTTAAGATTCATATTCTCTCTCTCTCAATCTCTCAATCTCTCTCTCTCTCTCTCTCTCTCTCTCTCTCTCCTCTCCTCTCTCCCTCTCTCTCTTTCTCTCTCACCTGCCCCTCTCCCACTGCCCCTCTCCCCCACTCTCTCTCTCTCTCTCTCAAATTTAAAAAATAATTTAAAAAATAAATTAATTAAAAGGCATCCATAAAGAAAGAAAAGACATCCAAATCAGAAAAGAAAAAGTAAAATTGTCTCTCTTTGCAGACGATATAATTTAATATATAGAAAATCCTGAAGACTCCAGCATATAACTGTTAGAACTAATCAACTCATTCAGTAAAGTGCAGGATACAAAATCAACATACAGAAATCAGTTGCGTTTTTATACACTACCACTGAAATATCTGAAAAAGAAATAAGTGAAACTATCCCATTCACAGTAGCATTAAGAACAATAAAATAATAAGAATAAATTTAGCTGAGAAGAAAGATGTGTACACTGAAAACTACAAGACTCTCATGAAATAAACAAAGAAGATATAAACAAATAGAAAGCTATCCTGTGACCATGGAATGGAAGAACAAATATTGTTAAAGTGTCCATACTACCCAAAACCATCTACAGATTGAATGCTGTTCCTATGATGTTTCTCACAGAAATAGAAAAAGGTGTCCTAAAATTTGCACATAAACACAAAAGACCCTGTATAGCCAAAGTAATATTAAGAAAGAAGAACAAAGCTAGACATCACACTTCATGATTTTAAACTCTATTACAGAGCTATAGTAATTCAAACAGTAGTTTTTATAGTCCTGGCATACAGATAGATACATACTGCAATAAAATATAATCATAAGCCCAGAAAAAAAAAAACCATACATATATGGTCAACAAATATTTGACAAGAGGTCCAAAAACATTCAATGGGAAAGAACAGTGTCTTAAATAAATGGTGCTTAGAAAACTAGATAGCCATATGCAGAAAAATGAAATTGGACCCCCTATCTTATACACTCATAAAAATTTACTCAGAATGGATTAAAGACTTAAACATAAGACTGGAAACCATAAAACTGTTAGAAAAAAACATAGGGGAAAAGCTCCTTGGTGGGTCTTGGCAATAATTTTTCAGCTATGACACCAAAAACAAATAACAAAAGCAAAAATCAAAAGTGTGACTAGATCAAACTAAAAACCTTCTGCACAGCAAAGGAAATGATCAACAAAATGGAAAGGCAACACACAGAATGGGAGAAAATATTTGCAAATCATATATACTATAAGGAATTAATATCTAAAATATATAAATAACTCAATAAATATAATAACTACAATCCAATAACAAAAATTCAATTAAAAATGGGCAGAACTGAATAAATATTTCTCCAAAGAAGACATACAAATGGCCAGCAAGTACATGAAAAGATTCTCGACATCACTAATCATCAGAGAAATGCAAATCAAAACCACAATCAGGTATCGTCTAACAGATGTTAACATGGCTGATATTAAAATGAGATGACAATCGTTGGCAAAGATATGGAGAAAAGGGAACCCATGTGCACTCCTGGTGGAATGTAAATTGGTTCAGCCACTATGGAAAACAGTATGTGAGGTTCTACAAAAAATTAAAATACATATGATCCAGCAATTCCACATCTGGGTATTTATCTAAAGAAAACAAAGACACTAACGAAAAGTGAAAAGGTATCTGTACTCCATATTTTGCAGGATTCTTCACAATATCTAAAATATGGTAACAGCCTAGTGTCTGTCAGCAGATGAATAGATAAAGAAAGAAGATGTGATTTAGAAATATGGATTTAGATATCCATACACAATGGAATATTAGACATTAAAAAATAGGATGAGATCTTGCAATTTGCAACAGGGATGGACTTAGAGGGTATTAGGTTAAGTAAAATGAGTCAGAGAAAAGCAAATACCACATGATCTCACTTACATGTGAAATCATAAACAACAACAACAACAAAAACAAACCACAAAAGTAAGCTAATGGATACAGAGAACAGATTGTTGGTGCAAGAGGCAGGGGGTGGGAGTAGGTGAAATGCGGAAAGAGGGTCAAAAGGTACATACTACCAATTATGAAATAAATAAGCCATGGAGATGTATGGTACAGCATGGTGATTATACTTAATAGTACTGTATTCCATATTTGAAAGTTGCTGAGAGTAAAACTCAAAACTTCTCATCACAAGAAAAAAACTCTATGTATGATGATGACTTATTGTGGTGATCAATTTGCAATAAGTACAAGTACTGAATCATCATGCTGTACACCTGAAACTAATACAATGTTATGTTAATTAGACTGCAATAAAAATTTTAAAATAAATCCATAAAATTAGTAACAACACTGTATTATGTATTTGAAAGTTATTAAGAGAGTGGATCTTAAATGTTCTCACCACACAGAAGAAATGGTAATTTTTTGACATAATGGAGGTTTAGCCAACACTACTGTAGTAATACTTTTACAATGTATATAAGGGTGCCCAACCAACACATTGTACACTTTACACTTATACAATGTTAAATTTTAGTTATATTTCAATAAACCTGGAAACAGACAAATATTTGATATTTGTTCCAAAGATAATAAAACATATATTTTTAAATTAAATTAAATTAAATTAATAATAAACAATTTCATACATTTTTGGAAGAAACTGATAAAATCATTCTAAAATTTATATGGAAATGCAATGGATCAGAACTGCTAATATCCTATTTTGCTTAAGTTTTGTGATTAGCAGAAATTTATCTTAAAACTTCTGGATATGCTGGTGAAAAAATAAAAACAATCAAACTGTCCCCTGATAATGGTTAGGCAAATTATGTTATATCCAACTCATAATAGTACATAACAAATAAGTATGATGACTTATGATTATAGCATGATTTTAAGTACAAAATATCTATATTCCATGATTACACTAAAATTATATATAAAATTTACACATGAAAGTGATTTTAACAAATATACACAGAAAAAATTAGCAGATTATGCTGTGATAGAATTATAAGTGATTTTTTTTTGCTCTTCCTTTATCTCTTAAGTTTTCTAATATAAAAAAATTAAACCTAAATTTTTAACTGGAAATCCCAGTTTTCGTACTTAAACCTATAGCTAGAATTCCAGGGCAGGCAAAATGAACTAGATTGATTATTATAGATCACGGTTTTTTCAAGCAGGCATTATGACATTTGGGGCCAGGTGATGCTGTGTTCCAAGGACTGTCCTGTGCATTAGAAAACAAAGCTCCCCCAGTTTAGAACCACTGTTACAGATGCTTTCCAAAAATATTTATCTTCTACCACTTTAAAGGGTCTGTACTAATAACTGTGAGGGAAAAAAAATGCTTGGCCATGGTCCCTGTCCACATATTCTAGTGAGAATACATACATGTACTGTATGTTTATGGAGGATTTTGAGAAGTGTGCCCATGAAGGGGTAGGACTGGCAGTGGGGAGCAGGCTAAGGACTCAAGAGGACCGTATTCCTGGCAAAGGTTGGAGCATGATCACAGACCAAGCACAGAAAACCCAACCAAGGCTGGGAAATAGCAAACATGGAGAACTGATGGCAGTCTAAGACTTCCTCACAAACAAGTGGGAAAGAAAGTGAGAACAGGATGGGACTTGGTTGTGAAAGGCTTTGAATGCCAGGGGTGGACTTTCAGCACCCAGGGTTCTCAACTGTGTCTGCACATTAGAATCGTCTGAGGAATTTCTTGAAAACTTCCACACCCAGGCCCCACTCAGATCTCCCAGGTGATTCTGATGCACAGCAGGTTAGGAATACCAGTCCTACACAGTAGCTGCAATGAAGCCACATAGTAAATCCAACCCTTACAGCATGAAGGTGGAGAAGCCCCTCACTCCCTCTCATCTTCTACCTATAACAACCATCCTGGCCACCACCATCACATCTTCCAACTGTAGGTTTGAAACTGAATCTTTCAGCAGAGGTTACTGTTCTCCCCTCCCCAGAATAGCCCTTCAAGTGGCCATGCCACCTCTCACAAGATGCCACCTCTGGTAGCAAAAATCTCTCCTGATACTTTGTTCGAACTTTGAGAGATCGAGCTGTTAGAGTACTTCCTGGTGTTCAGTGGAAATCTAGAACTAAGAAATCTTTACTGTCTGATCCTGGTGGGTTTTTTTTCCTCTGAGGTCGCATAAAACAAATTAAAGCAATTTACCACTCAAAAACTTTGAATTACTTGAACACAGCAAACAGGTCAGCCCCCTAACTCTACTCAGTAGATAAGCCACCTTCAATTCTTTCGACTCTTCTCTTTGCAATCTGGTTTCAGTTCTTCACATCACAGTGACCATGCTATTTTGAACACAGACCAGTTTGCCATTGTCTCTCTTGAAATGTAACACCCAGACCTGGATAAAATATTGCAGATGCAGTGCGACCAATATGATAAGAAAAGCAGAGATAGCTCTTTAAATCTGCATGTTATTTTCATGCATCTGAGGTTGCACTGGAGATCCCGCTGGGGCAGGTGCACTGAGAGAACGGAGAGGAAAAGAGGCATGTTTACATGTTAAGTCCAACATTCTAAATCTGCATCTCTTCCAGAAGATTCTGAGTTCTCTGCTGTCAGAGAACATCATACCGTGTTTGAAACTCCTGGTACATGGTTTTTCTCTGACTCAGTATCTTCTCTCCTTGTTAGTCCTGGCTCTGATTCTCCTCCCTAGTCTCAAAATCTTCAATTTCCTGGATTTTTAAAAAATAATTTCCTAAGTTATCTTTATTCTACATAATAAGCCAGAAGGTAGAGAACTTATTGTCAAGTATTTTTCACTTTCTCCTCAAGCCAGAAAACCCAACAGTTTAGTAGGCTTCCTGTATTGTCTGTTCATCTTGCTTAGGGCTGTGTTCTACAATTACAATTATAATTACAACTCCACCCCCCAATGATCCTTATCCATCTTCCCTGCCTTATTTTTATAGCAATTATCTAACTTATTGAATATTTTATTCACATGGTTTATTTTCTGTATCTCCCTACTTGAATGTAGGCTCCATGAGGGTACAGATTCTCACCATTTTGTTCATTCCTAGACCCTAGTGTCTAGAAGAGTGCTTGCCCTATTTTTAGGTA
This sequence comes from Cryptoprocta ferox, assembly GCA_028646485.1. Classification (NCBI taxonomy): domain Eukaryota; kingdom Metazoa; phylum Chordata; class Mammalia; order Carnivora; family Eupleridae; genus Cryptoprocta; species Cryptoprocta ferox. The sequence continues at coordinate 47,452,603 of CM053560.1, read as the reverse complement.
CTCACTAAATATTTGTTAACTGAAAGAATGGCAATGTCTTTGCTAGCTCTCACTGATGTCTTCCAGGACAAACTGCCTGTATTTATTCAGAATCTCTACTTCTGAATACTTTCTCATTTTGTATTTAGTATAGGCCAAGTAGGCTGGACCATCAATTGCTGGCAAAATGTTCATCATTTATCACCAGTCTGACATTTCTTTCCAACGGCCAGTAGACAGCAACTCCCCCTGTCAAAGCATGCCATGGATATGACTGGAGAATTGTTCCACTTTTTCTACCTTTCCGTTCATTCGGCTGCTATAAAGTTCAAGAGCTCTGATCAAGCCATGGTCCCTGCACATGGTTAAGTTGGGTTGAAGTACTTTGTCATCACTATCAAGTCCCAAGCCCCACAGATTCTTAAAATTAAGATGTGAATTCTCTTAAACCTCTGTCGTGAGCTTTTTTCTCATTTTATAGCTTATAGGGGTCTGGATCTTCTGGGATTTCCATCACTTCCATTTCAAAATGTTTGAACTTAATCAGATATCTTCACTTATATTTCAGCACTTCATATGCCTTAAGTAAGTATCAGTTGCAAAGCATGCTCTTGGTATAAAAGGTAAGCTCAGATAAACAAACCTACATAAGACAAATCGAAAGTAATTACCAGTCCTATAGGTGTTGATAGTCCAATTTATCATGCTGATTCTTTCTCCAGGGAGCCAATTCAGCGTCCTCTTATCTACCCTGGCACATCCTGGTGACCCAACTTCTTAAAAAGTCAACAGGAGAAATACTTGAAGGACACACAGAAATCCCAAGACACTTTCCAAAATACAGCAGCAAGGAATGAGATGGGGTAGACAACATCAATCTTCCATCCCTCTTAAAATACTGAATATGTACCTAACACAGGGTCAGAGATAGAACAAGAGCCATAAAATGAGAGAACCCATTAAGGGAGATGTGCGTGTACACTGTGGGGAGTCGTGGTCAAGTACAGAAAGGAAGAGAAGGAACATTTGATCGCTCTGTGGTGAATAGAGAAATATGATTAGTTTGCATTATCAGAAGTGCTAGTGCAGAAGATATTATATTGTTTCAAGCACTATTCCTGATTTTTCATAGTCATGACAGAAAGGAAAAAATACTTCTATGAAATTCTTTTCCATAAGGAACATAAGCTATGCTTGACCCAGTTTTCCTGGCAGAGCTAGGGTATTTCACAGGCAGTACTTGAAAGGCTCAGAATTACACAGCCTTGACCACAGTGCTGATCAAAGGGTGACCCTCTGGTAAAACTGGACCAAACATAAAAATCTAAATTGAACACCCCCAGGGTTCGATAGCCCTAGAGCAAAATGTTGCCTGAAGTCCTTACTTTGGTCACTCTTGAGGTTCAGAATATAAATCTTAGGCTGCTAAATAATGTCTGCTAATTCCAGGGAAAGTAATAAAAATGAATGGAAGCCCTGTTTCTCTGCCTTCCAAAAGAAGACATGGTAGGTGGCACCTGGGTGGTTCAGTCAGTTAGGCGGCCAACTTCAGCTCAGGTCATGATCTTGTGGTTCATGAGTTCGAGCCCCGTGTGGGGCTCTGCGCTCAGAGCCTGGAGCCTGTTTGGATTCTGTTTCTCCTTTTCTCTCTGCCCTTCTCCTGCTCACTCTCTGTCTCTCAAAAATAAATAAACATTTAAAAAAAAAAAGAAGACATGGTATGCTGTCATCACTGCAGCAGGAGGAGACTGGCCTGCTAATTCAGTGTTTTGCCTGTATTTAAAACACAGCTCCTTCCAAAATATCACAATTCATCACTGTTCTTACCTCCTCCCCACCAAGTTCTCAGTTCTCACTATAGCACAATGGCACCATGATCTCCCTGGAACACTGCAGAACAGGTCCCCCACCCACTTCCATTGCTCTCAAAGTCAAGCGGTTGCCTGTCAGGGGTCCATGGCACTATTTTTTTGCCCTTGTCTTAATGAGATTATGAAACTTTTGGAGAACAAGCGACACACTGATGAAGGTTAAAGAGGTAACATGTTAGATCTACAGCAAATGAAAATTTAACTCCAACTACAAGTACTAGTATTTACTGAACCGCAGGCACTAGCTTTCAGTAATCATGTTCAGTTATTAATACCAGATTGCCCCTGCTGTAGTTTTAAAATTATCACAGAAATGTAATTTCGCTGCTCCTGATGATGTAATTGCTGAGAAGCCATGTGGTTGGTAATTACACAATGCAGTGTATGGAACTGAGCTAATGCCCTGCAATCTATTTATTGTTTGACTTTTTTTTCTTCCTTCTAATTAACTCCACTGCCTGATGTGCATTGTGTGGTTGAAGTAAAATAAACGATAGCATCCGTACTCACTGTGTTAGCCCTTGGAGAGTACAGACGTGCAGGAATGGAGGTAGAGAAAACATAAGTGACTGTAGATCATTCTGAGCTATAGGACAGCACACACTGAAGTGCTAACACATTACATATTGGTCATTTCTCCATTTCTACTGACAGCAAGCCATAAGCACTAAGTGCAACTGCATGTTAAATGCATTCGATATATATGAATGTATGTGCATGTATATATATATAAAGGTAGAGTGGCTCTTATCACTCTGATTTCAGAGATCCTAAATAGACTCTCATTATAGTCCATATAAAATAACAGCTGGAAAGGAAAATTAGAAGCAAATATTTTTAAAATACCATTAACAGTCTGCCATTAATTTCTCTATTTTTTTTAATTTGACTTTATACGCCAATTAAGGCACATGCCTGTGTGTCAAAAGGATGAGAGTTGTAAGAGTAGAGGAAAGGCCCAGATTTCATGCAGCACTAGGCCCTGTTTCTTGCTCAGTGGTAATTTAGACGTATAGCTTCGTCTCAGTCACGTATATGTGCATTGGTCAGAAGTGGTACAGAGAGCTTAAAAGCCTGGGCTCGGAGCCAGTCTGCCCAGGTTAGCATCCTGGCATGGCCACTTACTCTCTGTGTGATTTGGGAACATCATTTAACTTCACTCTATCATATTTTCCCCATAAGTAAAAAGAGGATTATAATAGCATCTTTCTCACAGCGTTGTTGTGACAATTAAGTGAGTTAATGTATGCAAAGTACTTAGAGCAGTAGTTGGCACACAGTACGCACTATTCAAGTGGTAGCTGTTATTGATTGTAAATAGAAATGGTCTTTGGCTGACGTGGGCAGAAGAGGAATATATTGAAAGGAAATAAGGTACCTTGCAGAATTGACAAGAAAGCTAGAGAAAGCACATAGAATGGGCAGGAACAAAGGCATCTCTGCAGCAGGATCCCTCAGGCTGTGTAGCACAGCGCTGCCCCCTCCCCGGCCCCCATCACCAGGGGACACTGTTCCCACTGGTGCTATGCATGGCACCCACTACAATGGGACAACTAATGGTGCATCAAAGAAGTCCCAGACCACCCTTTCCATTACCTGTTAGAGTCAAAGCCCCAGACAGGGCATTTGGTGATCAAGGATAGGTCATAAGCCATATCCTACCAACTACAAGTGAGGAGAAGGAGTATCTGCTCCCTTCAGCTCCTGAACTGAGAGGTGCAACCTTCTCTTTCTCCAAGATTCAACAATATAGAGTCTTGCAAAACAGGATGGGAGTTGGGATTTGGGGCACAAAACAACAAAACAGTAGGCTACTACCATGTTAAGTCGCCCAGAAGAGAACTTACCCAAGATTCCTGACCCACGGAGTGCCTGGGTGGCTCAGTAAGTTAAGCGTCCAACTCTTGATTTTGGCTCAGGTCATGATCTCACGGTTTGTGAGTTCAAGCCCCAACTCGGGCTCCATGCTGACAGCATAGAGCCTGCTTAGGATTCTCTCTCCCTCTCTCTCTATCCCTCCCCCCACCTCTCCAAATAAATAAATAAACTTTAAAAAAAAAAGGATTTCCTGACCCATCAAGGAAGAAAAAGAAGAATGAGTGAGATTTGGAAAACAGAGATCAACCCAAGTCACAAGTGCTCAGGGAGAAAGCAGAGGAAAGTCAGAGAAAAAGAGAAGGAAACCAGAAGCAGGAATAACTATCAGTACAGCAAAGAATTTCAGCCTAGAAGGTAGTAAAAATGGGAAGCAGAGAGGAGAGCCAGAGGAGAGGAGTCTAGTCTAGTTAGTGTTCTTGAACATGTTGGTCTTAGAAGTCTTTTTCAACCTTAAAGATTATTGAGAGGCATTTGGGTGGCTCAGTGGGTTAAGCCATCTGACTCTTGGTTTTGGCTCAGGTCATGATCTCGCAGTCTGTGGGATGGAATCCCACACTGGGCTCTGTGCTGACAATACAGAGCCTGCTTCAGATTCTCTCTCTCTGTCTCTCTCTCTCTCTCTCTCTCTTTCCCTCCCTCCCTCTCTGTCTTACTCTCTCTCCCTCTCTCTGCCTCTCTGCCACTCACACACATTCTCTTTCTTTCAAAATAAATAAATAGACTTTAAAAAGAAAAGATTATTGAAAACTTTAAAGAACTTTGTTGTGTGTTTTATTATGTGTTTAACTTGCCATATTGGAAATTAAACCCAGAAATTTTGAAAGCTATATTAGTTCATTTAAAAATAATTAAAATAGGGCACCTGGGTAGTTCAGTCGGTTAAGTGAACAGACTCTTGGTTTCGGCTCAGGTCATGATCTCAGGGTCATGGGACTGAGCCCTGTGTCGAACTCCATACTGAGCATGGAGCCTGCTTGAGATTCTCTCTCTCTGTCCCTATGCTCCTCTCCTGTGCTCACATGCTCTCTAAAAAAAAGAAAATAATAATAATAATAATTAAAATGAACCCATTACATGTTAACATAAATGACATATTTATGAAAAACAATTATATTTTTCTCAAAAAAAATGTAGTGAGAAGAATGGCAATGTTTTATATTTTTGCAGATCTGGCTTATTAGAAGTGTCATATTTGCTTCTATACATTCAGTCTGTTGTGATATCACAAATCATAAAGGCTCTGGAAAACTCCAGCTGCGAGAGAATGCATAAAAATAGCAAACAACACAGTGGTATATTATGAAAATAGGTTTGACCTTGCTGACCATCTGAAAGCATCTTGGGGACCCTGCTAGAGTAGACCAAAGGCACTAACAAAATGAACTAAAAAGACAATACAGGCTTCACAAGAAGCTACAAAAGATGATCTGTGATGATAATCATGACTACACTCTTACCTCGCATTAGTATAGCACTTTATTATTTACCAAACCATCTTCACATACACATTATATCTGATATCCATCACAGTGTTGTGAGGCATAATTTCCACTTTAGAAATAAGGACTCCAAAGTTCAGAGAGGCCAGCTGACACGCCCAGGCTCACATAGTTAAGTAGAAAAGCTGGATACCACATTTCCAACTCTTCCTCAAACTGAGAAAGTAACTTTTATCATCAGGGAAGTATGGAAACACTGATGTAGCTTTCTTCATTTTCTAGACAGGAATCCAAGACCCAGAGTTTAGAAAGTGACCTGCCTTTGATGTGTAAGCAAGAGTAGAATTGGGTCAGGATTCCAGGCTTGCTGGCTCTAAATTGGGCTTTCATAACTAAGCAAGTATATACCAGAGTTTTAAAATTTCTGTGGAATACATTTTTTGTTTTTGGTTTTGTTTTTTAAAGAACTGGATTATAATTCCATTTAGTAGATGAATACTACCTGGTAGAAATAGGCAGCGGATTTGGATGCCCTGTGCCTCTTAATCTTATTCACACATTAGGAAGTGTTTTAGGGCCTTCAGCAATTGAACTAATAGGAGTTTCCAGCTTCTAGGGGGCAGAAGGAAGGTAGAAAATTTAATAAGATACATAATTTTATGGTCTGGTTCCCAGATATCTTTGTGAATCAGTTACAATGCCTTTGGTTGCAAGTGATGGAAGGTACGAGAGAAAGAGAAAGAGAGGAAAGAAGGAAGGAAAAAATGAAGAGGGGAGGAGGAAAGGAAGGGAGGAAGGAAGGAAAGAAAATAACGATTGGTCTAACTTAAATAATAAGAACATTTTATTACCTTAGATATTAAGAAATACCAAGGTGGGCATCTCCAGGATAAGCTAATTCAGAAGCTAAACAATCTAATAGAGATTCTGTTTCCTTCTCTCTTTCTACTCCGGCAACTCCCCTCATGGCCTCAAAAAAGCTGCCAGAGTTCCAGATGTCACATATAAACACAACAACCTCAAAAAGAAAAAAAAGGGGGGACTATTTCTTCTTGTGCTTCTTTATAACAGCAAAATAAATTTTCCCAAAACCCCACATGCAGATTCATCTCACATTCCACTGCCTTTGCCTAAACATTCTGGTGAGAAGAATGCAGCCCAAATACAAGCTGAAGTGTTTAATTTTATAGCTGGGAACAGATCAGCTTTCATGGAGATCATTTTAGAGGGGTGTCTGTCAGAAAGGAAGAAAGGTAAATGAATAATGGTAGTTGCTACAGTTTAGGGTTTTCTCACCTAAAACTCCATTCACTGAATTTTGTGGTGTTGTTTTTGTTTCAAGAAAATATGATGCTGACATAAACAGTGTCCATGGAAAAAAGGAGACCTAAAGCCTGGCATACATGCCATGCTTTGTGAATGTAATATTTATAAAAGTAGGTGACTGGTTTTGATATAATGGAGCTAAGTAATTGCTAATTTACTAAATGTAACATGTTAATTTTTTCAGTGTCTTCCATATAAAAGTTGTCACTAAACAATACTCCAGAGTCCCATTAAAATCACTGAATGCAAGCAAATTCAATTAGTGCTCGCTTTCAAGGCAGAGTGGGCTATTCATATTAGGTCTGTAGATGTAGTAACGCAAGCATTAAGGAGTGCCCGAAAGCAATTTGGAGAATAAATGACTGAGAATGGGGCAACTAAGAATGGAGAGAAAAATTAGTTCGTTATGAGAGAAAAACCATCAAAATAAAGTTAAGAGCGGCATTCCATAAGCCAGCCCCCTCTGTGAGCAATAAGCCACTCTCAGATCCTTAAGTGGCTAAATCATCATCATCTTGACTATAAATCAACACCGGTGCTAAACAGCTTTCAGTAAAAGCCTCCTTGTTCCCGGGGTCAAAGAATTTAGTACGTTTGATTGCAACTAATTACCTCTTTTTAAAGAGAATACAAAATATAGTAGGCTTTACAAAAGACGTTAGCCGGTGTGGCAGCAGATACATCTGAGGAAATCACTGCACATCAGTTCTCAGTAACTGAGCACCGATTACACTACATGTAGCGAATACCACAGTCACTTTGATAGAGTGTTAAGAAAAAACCTATTCTCCTTCCTCTAAGAAAAATCTCAAATAGATGGATGCAATCTATGGCCATTCTTAGTTCATTACAACCCCCTCACCCAACAAAGTCTCTAAAGACAAACACAGCAATGGACAATGACAAAGTCCGATTTTCCATAAAAAGGCTCAAGAGTAAAATGCCTGCCTGCTCCACCACCCAAAGAGGGCTCACTAAAAATCCACCTGGGGGACTTCACAGACAGATCACTATCTTGGAGACACTTTCATCCCCTATATGTGCGTGGTTTTTATTTCTCTGTTTGACTCAAGTGTCCTGACTAAATGTGGTAAACAGATCCTAAGGTGGAACCAGGCTCCTGCCTCATGATTTGCTTGTGCTGATGTGATCCCCTCCCGTGACTTGCTTCCAATCAACAGAGTGTGGCAGGGAGGATGGGATACCACTCCTGGGATTATGTGAAGCTGCATGTTGCTAAAGGACTTGCCCTACAGACATACTTTCTTCCGTTCTTGCTCTGAAGAGATGCAAATTGTCGTGTGGTAAGAAGCCCTATAAAGAGGAATGTGTGGTAAGAGCAGCTGGCAACTTCTAGGAGCGTGGTCAGCTTCGGAACAGTAGCCAGCAAGCTTCGGAACAGTAGCCAGCAAGATGTCTGGGCCCTTAGTCTTCCAGTTACAAGGAAATTATATTTGTCAATAACCCCAGTGAGCTTAGAAGCTGACCACTGCCAAGCCAGCACCTTGATTGTATTGTTTCTGAGGATCCCGCTAAGTCTTGCCTGGACTCCCAACCCACAGAAACTGAAACAATAATTGTGTGCTGTTTTAAGCCACTAAATTTGTTACACAGCAATAAAAAACTAATACCCTAACCAAACCTGGAATAATAGGACTTCAGGTGGTAGAGATGCCAAACCAGATTAGTCTTACCAGTTCTGCACCAGATTTCACCACCAATACCTTGCTTTCTATTCCATGTTTCCTCTTCCCCCAAAATCTTGCCAGATGGGGCATCTGGGTGGCTCAGTCGGTGAAGCATCTGACATCAGCTCAGGTCATGATCTAATGGTCCATGAGTTCGAGTCCCTCATCCGTCTCTGTGCTGACAGCTCGGAGCCTAGAGCCTGCTTTGGATTCTGTGTCTCACTCTGTCCCTGCCCCTCCCCCTGCTCTCTCTCTCTCTCTCTCTCTCTCTCTCTCTCTCAAAAATAAATAAATATAAAAAAATTTTAATTTTACCAACTCAGATTTGGTCAGTTAATTTGGCTGCACATTTTGTAATTCACTCTTGTAGTTCTTTCTTCCCAGAGATACCACCACTCTTTCCAGCTAGTGGGAAATCATTCCATGCAATGAAACAAAATTTATTAAACTGCATCCAAATGGCCTGATAGAATTTATGCATCACCAGAAAGAACCAATTTATTCCTCATTCAGACACCTCATTTTCATTGTCCCTCCATTAGTTAATATAGCATCCTTCACTGATGTTTCACTTGCTCCAAGCTGTATCAACCTCATTTAAGACTTTATTTATGGTAAGAAAGAATTCTGAGGGAAAAAAATAGATGGCTTCTTATAAATTTTTTTCTGTCTTTTTCAGCCTGTTAGATAGATCATAGATTAGATGGTAGGTAGGTAGGTAGATAGATAGATAGAACCATTAACAATAGCTTCATTACAGCTGTAGCAAAGTGACACATTGTTGACATTTATACTATACATGTGTTTTATTCAAAGTGCCTTTATAAGTGATAAGTGAGGCTGAATTTCAGTCTCAAAAAAAGATTGGCAGTAGAGATAGAAAAATACATGGCATCTTGTCTCTAATTCTGCAAGTAAAACAGCCTATGCGTGAATTTTAAGTTAGAAGACCAAATAGAACCTAGGACAGAGGTGACAGGGGGATGGAAATAAAAATGTTTGGAAAGTAGAAGGTAAAATTTTGATAACCTATATATTTTAGAATCTATACAAATTCTTAATATGAGGGGGAAAAGACTAAAGTAAAATTCAGAACCAATCAATACATCTTTTAATTGATCTATCACTGAAATTTACTTGCTCTTTAGCACAGTCAGAGCAGTTCATTCTATTAACGTAACTGTATCACCAGGGCTCACCCAGGAGCTGACAAAAGCAGAGAAACCCAGAGGCTTTGTAATAAAGCAACAATGTTTCAAACATCAACTACAAACTCATCCACACCTACTTGTTCCCCAGTAACTGGGAAGTAACTATTTAGCTTACAAAATACATAGTAAGATAAAACCGTAAGAGATCAGATTACAGTGTTTTAAACAAGAGACCAAAGTTAGATCCATTCTGCAAGGTTGATTCCTACAGAGATGCTTGGACAGTGAGAAACAGAGGCAGCTCGGGAATTCCCTTAGCAGACATAGGGAAGAGAATGATTGGTTGGGAAGGAGGTAAGAGACCTTAAATCGTGTTTGCCTAGACTTTACCTAAGAATTAAGAAACATTATTCATTTTAAAGAATAGGATATTCTAGAGGAAGTTAATAGCCAAAGCCATATCTTGACCCTAACATGATGAGGACAAAAAAAATCACTTCTGGGGCACCTGGGTGGCTCAGTTGGTTAAATATCCAACTTCGGCTCAGGTCATGATCTCACAGTTTGTGGGTTCAAGCTCCTGTGCTGACAGCTCAGAGCCTGGAGCCTGCTTGGGATTCTGTGTCTCCTTCTCTCTCTGCTCCTCCCCCACTCATGCTCCGTCTCAAAAATAAATAAAACATTAAAAAAAAATTTTTTTTAATTCACTTCTGATGCCCAGGTTTCAGGTGCTTCAGGTAAGAGGAACCAATGAGTAATTCGACTTAGTTCTGGGCAATGCTAATAACCCCCAATGTGTATGTATTGCTTCACATAACCTCACCTCCCTCAGCTTCCCTGAGGACAGGGCTTGCTCATTTGGCCCTCACCAAGCTTAGCACCTGCACTTCAAGGGCGCCCTAACCCCTGGTGTATGAACAAATTACTCTCCAATTTTCTAACTTACCATGTGAGTTTATTATAACCTAACTTGTCCTCAAAGCCATAAATGCTTCCTCTCCAATCCCTCCATTGAGTAGAAACTGACAAAAGAAGGAAACCTTCTCTCTTAGTCCTAAAATTCTGGGATAGAAATACAAACAAAGCATTAGGGGCGCCTGGGTGGCTCAGTCAGTTAAGCGTCCGACTTTGGCTCAGGGAACGATCCCATGGTTTGTGGGTTCGAGCCCCGCGTCGGGCTCTGTGCTGACAGCTCAGAGCCTGGAGCCTGTTTCAGATTCTGTATCTCCCTCTCTCTCTGCCCCTCCACCACTCGTGCTCTGTTTCTGACTCAATAATAAATAAACATAAAAATTTTTTTAAAAGAAAAGAAATACAAAGCATTAAATAATGTACTATTGTCATAAAATATGCTTATAAAAACTAAAAGTAAATTATGAAAATAAAAAGGAAATATCACTAAACTTACCTTATTAATGTTCAGTCTGCCCCCTCAAAAGATTGTTTAGCAGTAAAAATTTCAATTTTGTCTTCCAGGACCAATACAACCAAGTTGTAAAACTCTAATGATAACTACAACAATAATAATAAAAACTCAGCCTCAACTCAAATAGATCAACTGATAGGCCAGTAAAGATATTAAGGACAAAACCTCTCTCATGAAGATAATACACTAATTTTTTAGTCTGGTAAGTCAAAGGAACCAAATGTGGAATGAAAGGGAAAAAAACAACACTAATGGAATTCAAAAATATATTGTTTGCTAGAATGACAGCCCTGCTATGGGAAGAGTCGGGGCTTTGGAAGCAGGAGGGTTATAGTTTGAGTTGTAGTTCTGGCACTTGGGAACTTTACTCTCCCTTATAAAATGTAGATAATATCCACCTGCTTTTTGTCTGGGAATTGGCAATAGAGCCCGTAAAGCATTTTAAAAGTCACAACCATTTATTGTTGTATTATATGCCAGGCCTTGTTTTAAATACATTTCAATCCATTTAATCCACGTGGTGTAGACAATATTATCATACCCATTTTGCAGATGAGGAAACTGAGGCCCAGAGATGTTCACTTGCCCATAGTCACGGAGCAGCATGGAAGCCCGGGCAAGCTGAGTCAGAGCTTGCGCCCTTGACCTAGACCACACTTGGCTGCCTCCCAAAGCATCACTAATAAAATCAGTAACAACTAACTTCTGTCAAGCACCTCCTTTGTGTCAGGGACTGTGTTAAGCATCTCACTTGCCTTACCTCATTTCATGTTGAAAACAGTCCCATGAGGCAGGTCCTGCCAGAATCACAACCATACTGTCATCTTACTCTTGGCTCAGCCCCTGGCACGATATGGCAGTCCAAAAGGGGATAGTAATCATTATCACCGTCCCGATTGTGTCCCTCTGTCTCCAAGCGTGGAGCAAAGGAACGAGCCCAAGCAAAACAACTGACATCGGAAACGAACTTCCGGTGTGGAATAATGTTTTCTCAGCGTGACGGAACGCATGCAGGCCATGCCACTGTCTTCTCCGGCTTCCCTCTCTGGAAGTCGCCTCAGGAACTAGGCGGACTCTCTATGGCCATCAAATAAGTGTGGCTCTGTGGTCAGGTCCGGCTCCTGCTGCTGCTGGGAAAATAAAATCTCTCTGCTTCTGTTCAATGTATTGACGTCTTTAACCATGGCATCGATAGTGCACAGCCTCCCAGTCTCCATCTTTTCTGCTAAAAGTTCGGGAAGGACTGTGAGAAACTGCTGCCACGGAGGCAAATGATGGAGAAAATGAAAAATTCTCTGCTTAGTTCACCGAGAAAATTCCATTTTTTACGTTTAGCCTCGTGCTACTGCTACCACTGCAGAGCGACAAATCTACTTGAAAGGGCAGATTTTAGAAATGCTGTTTCCTGTTCCACACCTGACCCCAGCCAGAGGGTGGGACATGCCTGGTGAAGGTGATGACACAACAGTGAAGGCGGGAGGTGGCCTCCAGGGCCCTGATGCAGCCTGACAGAGGGCTGACTGTGGGCTGGCTGGCTGGCGTGGAGAAGAGCCCACGCAGCCCCCTCCTTGTGCAAAGCTGGGTGGAGATATCACCAGATGAGCAATGTTCAAATCTGCAGACCAACAGACAGGAATGCACAATCCACTTGTAAGATCGGCTTTTGATGTAAGAAGGAGTCCCATATGGTTTTTAGCAGCACAATTGTCAAGTTACCTTAAGCTAATTTTAGAATTAGTTCGCATTTTTAAAATACAAATGCCAATTCCTGGTAAGAAAGGGTATACTGAACAGCGGAAGGGAATTAGACTGGGATCAACATGGAGACCTGGCTCACCTTAGTCGCCTTCTTCAACTGAAAAAAAAAAAAGTGATATTTCAATTACACGATATATCAGAATCACCTGGATGGTTTTCAAATGCAAATATCCAAGGCCCAGTCTTGATGATTGATTCTGATTCCATTGGCTTGGCAACCTCCCCTGGGGTAGTATTTTTCTCAGCTTTATTGAGACATACTCAACATATAACATTGTGTATCATTAAGGTATACAATATAAGAATTTGATATACCTATATACTGAGAATTGATTGGCACAGTCAAGTCAATTAACAAATCCATTACATCACATAGTTACTGTGTGTGTGTGTGTGTGTGTGTGTGTGTGTGTGTGTGTAGAACATTTAAGATCTCTTAGCATCTTTCAAGTACACAGTACAGGACAGTTAACTACAGTCACCATGCTGCACATTAGATCCCCAGAACCTATTCATCTAGAACTGGACATTTGTACCCTTCTGATGAAGTTCATTTGTGGACCAGTGCTGAGATGCAGTATTAAGAGCCTCTTGGACACTGGTTAGGGAGACCCTATGCATGAGCCAGTGGAGTAGGCTCTGAAGGGAACTTGAATCATGTACTTCCGTGGGCTTTGTACCTGGAATTTATCCCAAATACTGGAGAAGAGCCCTCAGAGCCTCCCTCCAGGACCTCCACTCTTCCATTTTACCTTTTGATGTCTCCCTCAAAACTGTTTTAGATTTTAATATATCATCCAGCATTATTCTCACCCAGAAACTAAAGGATAGACTCAGAGAAGGGGTATAGAATTTTCCTAAGTTCACATATAAGCTAGAATTCAAGGTTATGCTGCATGCCTCTCCATTTTGCTTCCCTGCAAAATGGTCCAGGCATGGACCAGGTCCCCATTGTTTGGCCTATAATATCTAATTATAGCTAACAATTATGGGGCCCCTTCTTCGAGCTCTGTGCTGACTGTATTGTGTGTATTATTATATTTAATTCTAGTTAACAAAAAATGGGAATCTGAAAGTTACCGAAAAAAAATTTTGAAAAATAAGTTTAAGAATCTTAATATGGCAAAAGAAAAAGAATTCAATAAAAAGAAGTATATTTACTCTGACCAAATGTTGATAGAATAAGAGCAACAGATATCTCCCTTAGGTAGCCTTTCAGCTCACTCTAGTTTAATGCTATAGTGAGTTGCCACCAAACAATGGTAGAGCTTGTGGGCAGGTAGCTTCTGTCCCTATCTCCCCACCCCACCCTACCCCCCATCTACACAGACTTCCCTGAAGAACAATAAGAAGAGGAGCAGGAATGAAGAATTCTGAGCAGGTGTTAAGGCTTGGAGGCAGATGAGTGGAGAAAAAGTCAAAGGCTCAATCAAAGATTCTCAGAAGCAAAATTTAGGAAGTATTGACATGAGCCTTACATGGTATATTATAAAATTCAAGTTGAATATAATGATAACTAATATATTATTGTTTAAATAGTTACCTTTTTAATCTTTTGAAATGTTCAAGAAAATTAAACTGACCTCTCTCAGGCTTTCTCAAAGGATTAGAAGAAAAATATATTAAAGCACATAGAACCGTGCCTAGCTCATCAGGAATCCTCAGCACAGGTTTGCTGTTCTAATTTTCTGTGACCCAAGTGGTTCTAACAGCTGTGCCTAGGCTATTTTAATAGAAATTTACTAATCACCCAATGGCAACTAACACAAAGGAAGATGCTGGGGAAATAATTGAAAACAAAATCTCCTGCGAACCTAAAAAATCCTCTGCACAAAAGTAGAAAAGAAAGAAAACATTTTTATTACTAAATAAGCATTAAACCATAAAAAGATATCATCGCAAATAATTTGCTAAAAGATTACAAAAACAAAGAGAAATCTCACCTTTTTATATAACCAACTACATACAGCATACATGTTCTCAAAATAAACAATAACTTGTCTTCAAGCAAGAAGACTTGAGAAAACCATTTTTCACACATAGTTCATCCTACTTCACCTGGTAATTGAGGTAACCATTTGTGTTAGCTAGAAGGCTTTATCCAAAGGAAGAATAAATTTCTCATATTTTTATGATAGGAGGTAGTTTTGGAGGTAGGCACCCTCTGAAGTGAGCCTCTAACCTCCCATAGAAACTAGGAGATGGGGTGCTATCTTCCTTGATGATTATATTTCCAAGAATTGATTCCCAAATCCTTGAGAAAGACAGTCTTGGGTCATAAAACTGATAAGAGACTTATTTATCTTTTAAAAAGTTTTTTTTAAAGTTTATTTATTTTGAGAGAGTGAGTGGGGGAGGGGCAGGGGCAGAGAGAAAGAGAGAATCCCAAGCAGGCTCCACACTGTCAGTACAGAGCCTAATGGGGCTCGAACTCACAAACCATGAGATCATGGCCTGAGCCAAAATCAGCCACTTAACCAACTGAGCCACCCAGGGACCCCTAGCTTTTAGAAAGGTTTACATGTATTTCAAAGAGACAAAGAAGGAACTTAAAACTACAAGTTTTCTAAAACAAATCCTCTAGGAAAGAGAAGAGTGTCTTCTTGTGTTATCAACAGGGAGAATTAAGCCTCTTATTTTTAATTTGCATTTGCCTTTACAAAAGCAGATATCTGGGAGGAATTAAAAAATCTCTCTGGTATCCTTCCCAGACGTGTCAATTATTTCCTAATGAGGAAACCCACACAAACATAATAAACAAAGGCAATACAGGAATTAGAAATTTCCAAAGAACATATGGGTACCAGAGGGGACGTATAACATCTCTTTTTATTAAGTCAGAGGAGAGAACTATTACTTCTGAAAATAAAAACACTAAGTTGGCAAGACATTAAGAGATAGCGTTCCGTCAAGGGCCATATAAAAGTAAAGCCCTGACTTCATAATCATCACAGGCTTCCTGAAACCTTTTGAAGGACATTAATATTGGTATGCCAGTCAAACTGGGTGAATAGATTATGTTACTTTAAAATTAAGGTCTGATTGACTGCTATCATCATCCTTGTCCTTGGTGGGCAACACACAGCTGTGACCGTACGGCTGTTGTTGATTTCCCAAGAAATGGCTGCATCCCAGAGAATAGTCATTCCTGTAGACATATGCTCAGAAGGCACTCTGGGACCCTTTCTGATGAAAGTGCCTTGTAAATGTGAGATATTGCCACCGTTAGGAGTGAGATCTAACCCTGGACGACGTCTTAAACTTAATAGTGGGAGTTAAACCACCATCATTTCCAAGTATTCTAGCCAATATGTATTCTCGTCATAGCTCAGAAAGCATGGGTTGTTATTATCAGGATATCCGCCTGAAGACCTGAAAACATGTTTTTCAGATCATAAAAACACAGGACATGATAACCCTAGCTTATCCCTATCAAGTAGTATATTTAAAGTATTACCCTTTAGAAAAAAAAATATATATATATCAAAATGATTTTACAATTCCATTTAAAATAGTCAAATAAATAGTATTGATGCAGTAACCTTTTTAACACAATATTTGCATTTTTATGAATGCCAAGTACAATAAAGTGGCATTCACTTTCCCTTACTAATAACCAAACTTAATTTTGTTTCTTATTCTCTTTCAAAAGATAAACATTTGAAAGCTAGCAAGACACTGTGCCCAAAACAATATTGTGCCTAAAATAAAGAGGTGATATATCATAAAATAGTCTTCCTACATTTTTAGGGCTCATCCTGATAAAGATATCAGCAGGCTTCCAGTCATGACAAGGCAAAAACTACAACAGACACAGGTGACCTAATAAAACTGTGCACTGGATAAAATTGCCAAACCACTCAGTGATCTACAAAGTCATGATTCTACATCTAGTATATTACTTTACTGCATTCCCTAGCTTCCAAGTTCAACTGCCACCCAAGATTATAGTGTTTAACAGTTCGTTCATGGGTTTTTAGAGCTTCAGATACCACTGGGGTTCTTTTGAATGAGTACACTCTTTGATTCCTTCTGCCTGATAAAAATGGCAAGATTCAAGCAGAGCTACATGGACATGGATGTCACAGGGAGAACATTTGCTCACAGGAACACATGTTCTGAAACAGGCTGTGAGCTCTCCCATTAGCTCCCCTTTCTGACCCTTTCCAGCCACACTTAGTCTACATCTTAGATCCCGTTCTGCATATCTGTATCCCTTGCTTATCCATATCAGTACCTCCCATTCCACATTTCTATCCCAGACCAATTGACATAAGCCATTTAGAAGATAGATAAATGTATCCAAAATAATCATCATCTCTATCTTATCCCAAGGCCTTCACATGCATTTTTTTTTTATTAAAAAGTGGACGGAAACAAGATTTCTTGGGTAGAGAAAAAGCTCCTAGTCAAGAAAGTTGTGTTCAAGTTGCATACTGGTATTGATCTGTAGAAAAGAAAATGGCAAGCTGACCAACCACTCAAACTCAAAATTCCAGTCTGCCCCCTTGCAGTAGTTGAGCTTTTTGATGAATAGGATGCATTTGGGAATCTGGCAGGCATGGATCTGAAACACTCCCACAAAGCATTACCTATATGACCATGATCAAGACACTGTCTCCTTAGCCTAAATCCACTTATTGGGTAGAATGGGGATAATAATCAATATCTATATCATAGGGGTATGAAGATTCAAAAACAGCACTTAGACTGGGGTACTGAATAATACTTAGTGTTCTATAACTGTTACCTGCTATTGTTAATATTATCATCAAGTGGCTCATTCAATGCCAAGTAAGATGGATAATCTCCCTTGTGAAATTTAACTTATAAATCTTACAAGCCACAAGGCTTCAGTGGCATATCTGACCACAGAAGAATCATGTACATCAAATCATGATCTTCCTATCCAGCCAGAATCTCACTATTTTCAACTGGCAGAAACAAGGAACTGCACCAGTTTCTCAACAGAACCTCACCATTCTTTGTGAAAACCCAGGGTCAGACCTGAATAGGACCTCTCTAACCAAAAATCTTCCAAACATACATTTCTCCAGACTGCAGTCATCCGACAGACCCAGATACTCACAGTCCTTTCAGCCCAGTGGAACCACATTGTCTGTAAAGTCCTCGTCTAGGTTTTTGGTGGACTTTGGGTGATCTCAGATCCACCACAATGGGTTACTCCCTTGACTATAAAGACCACCTTGAGATCTTTCTTCAGGGCCCGAGGCTCACTGTTGGACTCTTATCAACCAGAAACTCTCTCTGAGAAGGAGTCTGATGCAATAGAACCCCCCTGCTCAGCACCCCAGTCAATCAGAAGGTAATTTAGTACATTACCCTGATTAGACATGCCGAGTCAGCAAGCAGGGGCAACTCTGCAACCAGCCTCACACCAAATATCTTCAGAATAGAATGACAGCACCTTTAACAATATCCAAGTGATGGCCGGCCACCCTCAAAATGCCTAAAGAAGGTGAGAGGAGATTCTAGGTGTCACAGGTGGGACTTCCCTGTAGCCTTCAACGCAGCCTACAGAGCCCCTAGTGAACTGACCACACATTACTTCACCAGCTTCAAGACACCCAGTCCCTCCCCTGCACCCTAGGACACTGCTTTATGGAATGGATGAGGTTCTTTCTCACACCGTGATGCTATCACCCATCATCACTCTCTATACCTGAACACTGTTCCCTATTAAAATTCACCAAATTCACACTTTACCTTCAGAATTCGGCTGGAGTATCCTCATCCTTCATGTTACCTCTATCCTAGCACTGAACACATCCTATTGTGATGGCAGGTTTGCATTTTCATCTTATCCACTAGAATTTAAGCCCTCAAGGGCAGGGACATTAATAGCTCAGTGTCGGTTCACAGGAAGCTCTCAAAATTTTTTTGATATAATGGATATTGCTATTCTTTGTGGAAATTTTACTGTACTTTTTACCTACTCTATTTCAATTAGCTATTACTGGTTTATATGAAAACTATTAACTTCATATTATATTCCTATCTTGTCTCTAACTAGTTTACTGGATTTACTTACCAGTCACAATAGTTCCAACTGGTCCTCTTAGGTTTTACTTGAACAAAAATTCATATCCTCTGGATATGATTTACTTACCAGTCATAATAATTCCAAATGGTTCTCTTAGGTTTTTTTTTTAACAAAAATTTGTATCATCTGGATATGATGATATTTTAATCTTTTATTTATAAATATTTATATTTCTTATTTCTATTTTATAATTCATTGTGTAGTCCAAAAACTCAAGAATATGGTCAAATAATAATGGTGATTTTAGAATACTCTTTTATTTCTGATTTTAGGTCACTCATATTTTCCCATTAAATGTGATGTTGGCTATTAGTCTTAAGCTGTTAATTCGATTAAAAAACAACATTTCTCAAAATAAAAAGCCAAAGCCAATCTCCTTAGAACAAAATTAAAATAAACAGGCAAGGTAAATCAAGCAAATGCAAACAAAGAATGTGAAGGGATAAAATTAGTATCAAAGTGGACAATGAAGCATTTCATTTGTACATTTTTCTTGCACGTGGGATATAGAGTTCTAGTTTTTAGCAGCAACTGCTAGAGAAAGGATTTTGAGGTTTGGGGTTAATTGCTTCTAAAAAAAATATGATAGTAGACTGTTTAGAAAGAAAAAGGAAAGATTCAGTTTGGGATTATTAAATAAAGCACAACTTAAATTTTTGTTTACACTGTCCAGGATCTTATTTTAAAATCTGGTCTTTGTTTTATATGATTAAATAGTTTATTTTCACAGGGGATATGTTACACACACACAAAAATTTAAGCTGGTTTATAGATTTCTCTAGGAATTGAAGATGATGACATCCAAGCTGGGCTTCAAGGTTATGAGTTTCTGAAAGTGAAAGATTTTTATGGGAGCACTGCTTTCTTCCCTACAAGTAGATGTTTTGAAGGCCATCTGTGTTTTATTCTTTGTATGACAAGGCCAGGCACAGAGGGAGTCTTGAGCTGTATTAACAATTCCTTCTTCTCTTGCTTTAACCTCATATGTTCTATGCCCAAGAAGGAGAGGGGAGGTTAAAGAAAAAGATAATCTAGCTCTATTTATAATTGTTACCTATTCTATTTCCATCCTGTCCCATACTGATCCTATCCTAGTATAACTCTCCACGTCTGAGTCTAAATTTTGATTCATCTCTTGGTTATCTACATTATGTCTTCATGTAACTTTATGAGGAAGGATACCTAGGTAATAGGCATATTTATCTAAAATATTTGAGCAAATATACAAAGACACACACACAAGGGATGAAATACTAAAAGTAAAAATAGAGGAAGTAAAACAATGATGAAGGTATAAGTTGAATATAGCCCTGAGATATTTAAATGCATTGTATATATACTTTCTATCTGTATTAATTAAAATTCAGTTGATGTGCCAGAGAATAAAATAGCAATGGATTTACAAGACTGAAAATTATTTCCCTGCCACATAAAATTTCAGACAGGTAGAGTGGGTCTGCCCTACCCAGTCTTCAGAAACCCACACTGCTTTGTCTATCTTGTGGTTCTGCTGCCCTTACCACATAGTCCACATTCACATGTTCAAGATGGCTGGCTCTTCATGCACCTGTACTTTAATTGCACACCTCAAGTTCAGTCTGTCTCATTGACCAGAATGTATTTGCATGGCCACACCTAGTTGCAAGGAAGATTGGGAAACATAACCTTTACCTAGGCAGTCATGACTCAGCTAAAACTTCTATCGTTGCATAAGAAGTGAAGGGGAAAACAGATATAATGGACAACTAGCAGATTTTACCTTATCACTAAGGCCTTATTGGTGGGCCTCAAATATATTTGACTCTTAATATCCTTACAATCAACATAAAAAGAAAAACCACTATGGTTGTATGTAAGGTGAATATAAGATAGAAAACAAATATTTCTTAGGAGCATAAAAATGTTTTTCCTACTAGAATTTGTCCAAAGTACTGTATGTTCTGAAACTTTGCATATCAGAGAAAGTCTTCTGGCTTCCCTTATCTCTGAACTCCAAGTTGGAGAGACACAATTCTGATGCCACACTTTGATCTTCAAAATGAATATTGTCACATGATATTCAGGAGTTCTAGGGAAAAATATGTGATGCCAAACTCATTTTTATTCCTTTGGTTTATGTGCTGAGATATGTGAAGAAATTGTTTTCTTTTTACTGGAATAAATCTAAATATAGCTTTCTTTTCTTTAGTTGCACATAGATTATAATGAAACTTGATTCCCAAACTCAGCTCTTCTAGTTCACATGATTCTTCTGTTATTTCTTTGATTATTTGCTCCATATTAATTTATCTGTATTATTCTTCAAGAATACCTATTATGTATTCATAATACATAATAAAAAATAGCTTGAATTTCCATACTTGTTTTATCTTTTATCATGTATACCTTTTATTATGATGGTATTCCCTCTGTTTGCACCCCATATCAGGGTCACAATTTTTCACTAAATGGACATATTTCTGATACGTAATGCAATGATTATTCATAATTATGCCCCTTGTGAATTCCAATTTTTAACATTAAAAAGAACTAGTTTTACTTCATGTAATATTATTTGGCATAAATTTTACTTTGTTATTAAAATCACACTCTCTGCTTTTGTCTTCATTTCCGTTATAGCTTTATGTTTTCTTTAACCTCTTTGTTAGGGTGGGGGATAAGTTTTCATTCCTTTTTCTTTTTGGAAGTGCCACCAAAGTGTTTATGAATTGCTAGCTTTTTCACTCATCTGTGGTTAGAGGCAATCAACCAACCCCCCAGTTGAGTAGGACATGTTGGGCACTTACTATGTCTCAGGGACTGTGCTAAGAATTTGTCACTCGGTAGGAAATAGAAAAACATGATCCTGGCTTCTGTCGAATTTACTATCCAGCAGCAAGCAGGGTGAAGCATAGTGAATTTCCTCAACAAGAAAGCATGTTTGCTATTGGAGATCAGAGAGCAAAAGGACTTGATCTAGACTAGATGGTGGGAAAACACCTCAAGAGGTGGCACGCAGACTGAGATTTAAAACACTGAATAGGAGTTAAGAGTTAAGGTGCAAGCCTGGGACAAAGTATGGAGAGTGGTGGAGAACAGGGAGGTGGCTCCATTAAGAGACTCACTTACAGAAGCTGGCAGTGAGAGGAAACAGCACAGCATCCTCAAGGCTCTTCTCCCAGATGGCTGGAGCTTGAGATGTGAAGGGTCAAGTGGAGCAAATTTTATGAGTGATAAGCCGTACCTCCAATTGCGGGGCGGGGAGAGCAGCTAGCTTTTTGATGTGAGAGCTAATGGCTTTTAAGCCCTCCGACCCTGAGATTTTATAACATGATCCCATCTTAGGTAAGTCATCCAGTACCAACGGAGGAAGTCTGGGCTACCACCCAGAATTTGCCTCAAGTATAAGTCAGTATCTTACCTGAGAGAAAGATATCACAACAGTTACCTGGGAAAGTCTGTAGCCAAAAGTCATCCAGCACAAATGAATTTTAGTTTGTAGATGCTTAATAAATACTACTTGGTTGGTTAGTTGGTTCCTTGTCTCCATATGCATAAAGAAGAAAAGACTAGCAATGAAAATATGCCTATGGGTTAAAATTTAATTTAATTTCCAGACTTGTCTGAGATCTTTAATTTTAATATGAAAATGAAAGTTGGTTACAAGTGTAATATATGCACATCTTACAAAGGATTAAGAAAAGCTGTAGTCCTTCAACAATCACAGAAGTTTATCTTCAATGGCTCACAAGGATCATTGAGGAGAGAAAAGAACAATGGTCAAATGTCAGTACTTCCATTCCAAATATGAGCTGAGGGTGCAATAGTGTGATTCGTTACAAGTAAACTCAAAGATTGTGGACTGAACAAAACACATGAATATCACACTAATCCTCCTTGTGTCATGACTTACTATGGGATGCTTGTTGCCCCATTTAACCTCACTGTGTCAACATTCCCCAATCTGTAAAACAGGGTTAATAATTTTAACCTACTTCTCAGAGATCATAGGTGGATTAGCTATTATAACAATAAACTGATTAAAAACATAAATCCTGAGAATGTTTTAGCAAGAGCGATAATCTCTCATAGTAAGAAATGTGAATTTCTTTTTCTCTAGAATTGTTCCAAATGCTTCAATGCTAATAATTTATAAGAATGAAAAATACATAGTGACCTTCTCTTTCAGTCACTGAAAATACTCTCTGGACTAAATCTCTTTTTTTTTTTAATAAAAACAACTTTTTTTTAGGTGTAAAAAATGACTTTGATCCTATCTCAGCCAAGTAATTCAATGGATGGCAACTCAGCCAAGATTTAAGACCACTGTCCCCAACTTACAAGACTCCACTGAGAAATACTCATTTAGCAATTTGAGAGTTACCTTGACCAAGAATTTATGCCAGAAACAACAGGGCATAAAGATAAAACAGTTTTAGCCCACTAATCAAAATAAACTTATCCTAGACAAATTTACGGAATAAATACGAGACTATCCAATTCAATTGTCTATCCAAACCTCACAGTTACAAGAACATAAATATCATGTACCTAACGCTAGTCCTAAAACAATTAAGCTTCTTGTTTCTCCAGGAATTGGAATCACAGGAAAACATCGAAGTTCACTGTCAAGTACTTGTCATAACAGTTACTAAACAGTCAATCTGCATTTGTACTTTATGGGAATGTTCACATTTTTATAACATCCAGAATGCTGAAATTCCGGTACAGAGAACAAGTTAGGCAAACATGAAGGGAATCTAAATCTGCACAATACATATCAGTGTTAAATCCTGGCTGACTACAATTTATTAACGCCCACAGAGAGATTACTTCTGTTGAAGTTAAACAGCCTGAAAAAAAAAATGGATTTTCTATAATCCAGCTACCCAGTTTCCCTTCAATTTCTGAAAGATTACAACTTCCATTTTGTGACATGACCACATTTCTCTCACCGGAGTGCAAAAGATAAGTTATATTGTAAATAATGGGGTGGGATCTCAGGACAAAAGGATTATAAATCCCACCTCCAGAAGAGTTTTGAACCCTCCCGTTTTGTGATGGAAGAAATATGCAGAAGAAGATGTCCACATAGCTAAATAGTCCAACTACTGGCACAAAGTAGGCCAGAAATTTCTCAGAATAGCAGCAAGTTAAACAATGTTTCTAAGATCACAAAATTACACTACTTTCTATTGCCCTCCCTTCCAAGTCACAAAGGAGAACTACCCAAATGATACTAATGAAGTACTTCCTTCTGGAGACAGTCTAACCTACTTTCATGAAGATTTTTCCAGTGAGAACTTGAAATCTGTTGAAGGAAATAGAAAGCAAATTAAAAAGCACAGAGTTTCATATATTGGGTTATTATCAAGTTGTTAACAAAAATGTAACATTGATCACTTTTAAAGTTTTTATGCTCAAAAATATGCTAAAATAAGCCTTTTAAGTTATGAAGTGGTGGGTTATAGTACCATAAAATGCTGGATTACTCTAACTATCTAGGTATGATCATTGTTTCTAGAATACCTAGAGTTAAGTTGAGGGAAAGTTTGAAGTAGAATAGCATTAAACATGAAATACAATTATATTCTTATTATTCACACTAGATATCCAAGAATAATGAAAATTTGAAGAGAAAAGGAAAGGTTTGGATTAGTTCGAACTATTCATAAAATTTAAGGAAGTAAAATAATTCTTTTTAATAAAAATAGAGCAACCTTTCCACTGGTATTCAAACAATACCAGATGGCCTTCATTGGTACAAACCTATCTCCTACATACATTTCAAAGAGGAATTTTTATATTCACTGGGCCAATTTAAAATATATGAATGAATATAAGTAGTCAAAGAAGAAAGTAGATTGGAAAAATTTCCAGGCCCAATATTAAAAATGAAATTAGTATAATATTAGACTGTCTCTAAGCTTTAGACTTCCTCGTCTGTCTTCAGAATACCTAACTAGTGTTCCTTCTGAAGCCCTTGCTATAAGACTTATCAGAAAAATTTATCCAGATGAAGAATATTTTAATTTTATTAGGGGAATGTTTGACTGTAGTTTTCTACTGCATAAGATAAGTGTGAAAGTGTGTTAGCAAATATGATGGAAATGCTAATTAGAACACTAAGGCAATTTATTCAATGCAAAGTGAACATAAAAATAAACATTATGGGTGCTGGAACATGGAAGTTCTTAAATGGCTTTCCACATTTGGAAATAAATGTGAAATGTGTGTTATTTCCTTCATTTCTAACTACACTGGTTGCATTAATTTGGATAAAAATCTAAATTAATTGACTTCCAATGAATAATCAAAAACCACTGGAAATACTGAATAAGAAGCAGTCCCATAATAAAAGTTTTCTCATTTCTATTCTCAATGTCTAATATGTATAGGAAGAGATGTTACCCACAAAAACCAGAATTGGAGTATCCCTCTTTCCTGTCCAATGTAAATGATTAAATTTCCAGGTTCAGAGGTCAGTGTGGTATTGTTTTGAGCAAATTTTGGAATCATAATTATAACCTCTAAAGTAATCACACTGACTCACAGCTATCCAGTGAAAACAGTCAAAGTTAAGATTAAGGTCTTTTATGAACTGTTTTAGTTGCAATAGTGAAAGAAGCAGCATCTATAATAAAACTTTGTGGAACTAGAACTTTAAAATATATACTAATCCTTCCTCTGGCAGAACAATAGCTATTGTTTAAGGATATAGTAATCACAATCATATATTTTGGTCAGTGAAATCCAAAAAGTAAACACACTCTCCCACCCCCCTCCTTTGAAAAAGTTCACACGCTTCTGCAGCATAAAATTTATCAATAGAACCCACTGAATTTTTCTTTTTTTTTTTTTTCGTATGTATGTGGGGTTTTTTTAAGTACCAATGCAAGCTAACATTCTGCTTTCCTCCTTTAGTACATATTTATGGAATAAGTTCCTGTTCATTATGAGTGTTTATAATCTCATTATTATATTGTCAGTTGCTATGGCTATATGTCAATTACCTCCTGCCTGCAAGGAAATGTACTAGAGGTAGCTCACTATTACTGTTCTACTCACAATACATTGGCCAATTCCTTTCTCCCACATTTATATCATCACTCACTTATCAGAACCACTTGGAATGTTGACAGAGAAGCCAAGCCCTTCACACCTCTAGATTTGTAAATATGTTATAAACAAGATAGCAATGACCACTTCTTGAGCACTTCGATGGTCAATTCACTGACCTTCTCTGCACCTCTGGGTCCTCACGGCTGATCTCTCTATAACTGTGTCACTCAGGCTCTGAGCCTTTGGTTTCTGGTTCAACTTGGCCCCCATAGGAGCCATCCACAGATCAGAGGCAGAAGGAGAGATAGGGGATTTCTTCTCTGCTTCCCTCCTGCCTCAGTGTAAGATTCTGCCAGTGGCTGCCATATTCTAGGGCCATAGCTTTCCTCCACAGTCCAAACTCTCACCAGGTTCTGGTAATGACACCCTACAGCTGCTAGTCTCTGGCTGCTTCATCATCCCTCCTTTGCTCCCTCTACCCTGCCCACACCTCTATACACAGCCTCTTTATTAACATCTATTCATTTGAACCATTTGTAGGGCATACTTCTGAGATGGCCCTCTCATGTGCTCCTCCTGTTGGGTGTGGGTGAGTCTAACCTAATCAGATGTGCCCTTTAAAAAGAGGGTTTAGGGGCACCTGGGTGGCTCAGTCGGTTAATCATCTGACATTGGCCCAGGTCATGATCCCACAGTCTGTGGGTTCGAGCCCCGCATCAGGCTCTGTGCTGACAGCTCAGAACCTGGAGCCTGCTTCAGATTCTGTGTCTCCCTCTCTCACTCTGCCCCTCCCCCACTCTCTCTCTGTCTCTGTCTCTCAAAATAAAATAATAAAGACATAAATTTTTTTTTAAATAAAATAAAATAAAAAGAGGGTTTAGGGGTCAGAGACAAAAGTCGTCAGAGGGATTCAAAGTTGCAGCAGATACTCTCCTGAAGGTCCCCTAGAGAGCGAATTGCCATATTGTAGAGAAGGTCACATGAGAAAATGGCAGACAGCCTTGGGGAGCTGAGAGTGACCCCAGATAAGAGCCAACAAGAAAATGAGAACTTCAGTCCTACAACAACAACTGGAAGAAGCTTGGAGGATTCCAAGCTCCAGATGGCCAATACTTTAATTCCAGTTTTGTGAAACCCTGAGCAGTAGACCTAGCTAACTCATACGTAGATGTCTATCCTACAGAAAATGTAAGATTATTGGGTATTTATACCATTATCACATAAATATGTTACACTGGTTTACTAAATAGAAATGCTAATACTTTGCTTTAACAGTTGGAGTAATTTCAACCTAAAAGAAGCATACCCTTTTTCTTTTTTATACCCTTTCTCATTCCAGAAAAGATTTCAAGTGGCTAACACATCTTTCCATAGACTGTATAGTTCAAACTTTTTAAAAGTTACCCACTTCTTTGTGTCTGCATTAATGAGTTTGTATTGTCTTAAAAACTGATTTCTTAACTTCGTTTGAATGCATTATAACTCCATTAAAAATCTTTGTCTTCCTTGGGCATCTCGAGAACTTGCAAGTTGTACAGTTCTGCTTCAGTATCCTTTCTTACCTCCTATTCCTGTCACTGTTTCAAAATTAGGTGAATGGCTGGCTAACTTCTTTCATAAATCAAATAACATTCTTCCTGTGGTTTCAATGGAGGAAGTCACGCTTCAGAAACCAGCACAGATACTTACAGTAGTCCCTGTTCCAGGGACCCCAGGGAATGAAAGACTCCATGAAATTGGTCTGTAGAAGTCACAGACACACTGAGCATAATCACAAGCTCCACTGCAGTTGCAAACAATAGAGGTTTGAGTTCTAAATCAGTCATTCAATGATCAGAACTGTCCCTCCTTCTCCTTGTTGATCTTTTCTGCTCCAGCAAGATCCCAGTCACTACTGCTATTGCTTCAAAGTTCTCCAATTCTTATCCCAGAGTTTTTCTAGAGAACAGAACATTTTCAGGAAGCAATGACTAGTGGTGAATGTTGACATAAGGGAAGTCTTCTCTCTGCAGTATGTTCAACTTCTGTCTCTCTCTAGCTCTCTCGAATCTTCCTCCATAAAAATTTAAACATCCTCAAGTTTTTTTTGATTAAAAAAAATCCTCCCTCACACACCTATAGACCTTTATCTCATATTCATTTCTCAGGCAAATTTCTAGAGTTATCAATATTTGCTTTGTACCTTCCCTCTTGACCCATTAATTTAGGCTCCTGCCTCCATTGCTTTACTGAAACAATATTTGATTAAGGGTACCAATGTTCTTTACATTGTGAAATCCAAAGGCTGTTTCTCAGTCTTCATTTACTTACTATCTCATAAACATTCTTCTTGAAATCTCTCTTCCTTTGTTCTCTACCTATGCATAAATACACATACATATATTTGATAGAGAACATGCATTGTCCTTTTGCTCTACCTTAAAATTCCTATAACATGGTCTCTGGCATCTACTTTGGTAAATCTTGTTAAAGAACTTCTGCATAAATAATTGTTCATCAAAAGCACTAAAGACCATCTGTTACAAATGAATATAAAACTGCAAATAAAACATATCCCAGAATAGGAAAGCAAGGCCAGAAATTTTTTATTCTCTGAAATAAGAAAGTTTAAAAGCCACCCTAAAAAGAATACTTATTAAATTCAATTAGGACAGTTCTCATATTTAATAAGGTGGGCAAGGTTGACATCAGGAAAACTGACATGTAACTTATTAAACAAATCAATGAAGGATGATCTACTCACTTTTGTTTGGCCTTGATGATATGAGATAGAACTACATAAAACATAGAGCAGGAGTCTGCATAGGGAGGTGGGAAGTAGATCCCTGAAGTAAGAATTTATCAGTTTCCATTGATGCTCAGGACAGAGAACACTCTACTAATAGGCAGAAATATCCTTGGTGTGTAGAAGAGCAATCCACTCTACTGGATAAAATCATTGTAGATACACCTTACCATCACCTGATCCCCTTGGTCTAGGATCATTCATTCATTCAACAGCTCACTGTTAAGTGTTGACTTTGCAGCAGGCCCTGCAGTACATGAGCAGGTACCAGGAATAAGATGCTCAGGGGGAGGCCAGTCTATAGAGAGGAGGAGGCTAGTACACAGACAATTACAAAGTGGACGGAGCACTCTTTGTTCACTGAGTTCCTTGTTGATGTATGTGCCCTTTCCTAAGGGCCTACCAATGTGACCCTCGTTCTTGAGTCAGGTGTAACTTCTGCCACAAATTAATAAGGCAGTATTCTGGTTTGTCAGTAAGTCTCTTGTGGGTTTATTAGCACAAATAAAGATCTCTACAGGCAAACATATAAAAAGCAAAGTTGAGGTCCAGGCCTCAAACCCATGAAGACTCTATCTCATGAGGCTCTGTCTGAAGCAGCCAGTGGATATCTTTTTGACAACTCTAGATATAGGGAAGAAAAAAAAAAAAAACATTTATCAGCAATACTACAAGCCAGGACTTCTATTCCACAATAACATCTTCCTAAATCATGTTCATTATAAATGTACATGGGACTTTCAGTTTATTCTATATAAGTGATGCTCAGACTTTGGTGGAGATAGGAATCCCCTGGGGAGATTACTTTAAATACCAATTCCTGGGACCCGCCTAAGAGATTCAGATCCAGAGTCTGAGAGAGACCCAAAATTATGCTTTTTCTTTTCAAGAACTCGAGGCAATTCTGATGTGGTTGTATCCAAGACTATACCTTAAGAAACATTCTTTCATATTGACAGTAAAAATGGTTTCCATAAATTTAAGGTATATGCATTAATGTGGAAGTATTAAGTGACCTCCATAATCTTATTTTTAATAGTAATTACAGACTTATTACTATTACAATTTTAAAATTCAACACACAGCATTGTAGTCTAGGGTCTGCTTAGTCCCACTGCTTTCCCCAGGCCTCCCTTGCCCCTGTCCCCAGACAAGACCAAGACTATCTGGCCTGTACTGTGCTCTGCATCGAAAGTACACTTAACTCTTCCAAGAACCTTGTCCCAAATAGTCCACACTAATGATGGCTTTTCCTTACCCTGCTTAACTCTGGTCTTCAGCATAGCCATGTAGATTGCTCCACATAATACCCATTTGCATCAATGTTATTTTATTGTTGTTTTATTTTTGTACCTTGCATGGATATTAGAAATAACATGCAATATCATTTGATAATTTTTAAATCCAAGTGATGGCTGGGCACAAACAGAAGTGAATCCACTCTCCCTCTGATACTGGGCCAGAGTGCGTTCCCGTGATCACCTCACTGATACCTCTGCCTCTTCTAACTAAATAGATCCTATTCACATGGGGTATGTGTTTGGTTTGGACATGAGGAAACTTAACACCAAGAAGGGATCATATGTGATGAGAGGAAGTAATAGAACATGAAAAACAACCAGATCTGAAATTTTAGGTACAATACTAATATTCTTAATAGAAATTATAGGAAACCTCAGAGCTTCTGGGTAGGACATATGAATATAACAAAATATTGATGGAGAACTTATATGTTGTCTCAGAAATGGTAGTACAAGGACAAAGCTGGTGACAGAGACATCAAATACTCCATCTTTTAAAGAAATCTGCAGAAAATTGAGGGCCAGACTTCCCCTCCACGGATTACTAGGAGAAGACAAACCAGTCCTAAAACTCTACCCCCCAGCCAGTGATCACTGCAATCCCCAGACCTCTCCCCAAACCACCTTAGGAGCAATACATAAGGAGAGGAAGAGAAATAGACAACAGTAAGTGTCATGCCTAGTGAGGAAGGGCTCCAGCTTTCAAAGAACCCACTTGTTAATATATTTCCAATCTCCCTTTGTATGCTGCATGGTACTTGCTAGCTCAGTAGAGCACATTTCCAGGCATCATACAAAGATGCCACCCAAGAGCTAACAGTTCAATTTCAACTGAGTTTCCACAGTTGCCAATAGAGTATGGCAGTGACTTGATGTTCACTCCCATAGCCTGAAATAGAACTTTCTTTTACATAGATTTTGTAATGCTGTGTCTGTGCGTTGAACATTTAAAAGTTATTTTTACTCGTTATTGATTCTTACAAAAACAAAAACAAACCCTGTCTTGGTAGGGGTTAGTCCTGAGACGCAACTTACTCTACTTACTTAGTAAATTAATTTCAGGTCTGGTGCCACCAAGGTTAAGCACTCATTGAGAAAGAGAGACATTGCAGGTCATTCTTCTTCCCAGATGTGCCGGCAGAGCAATTCTGGAGGTGGATGCAATGTTAACCCTCAAGTGAACTGGAAAAAGAGTCTGATGTTTTTACCATTACCCAGAAGTAATTCAAGAGTAGGAAAAAAGCCCCAAATTTCTGCTTTGAGATTTTGGATGGTAAAAAACCTTCCAGATTTAGTAGCCTTGTAGCTCTGAATGAGCCAAATGATTCAAAAATTCATTTTGCATCATCTATTAAATTAAAATGATGCTCTTAAGCTTTCAGATACAGTGTCATTCTGTCATCATCATCCACACGTGCTAAGATGAGAACAAGACTCCATTTATTTCCAGAGCTTCTTTGAGAAAAGATGCCATGACATGTATGTGGTATTTCCCGATGCCTCAATTCATGATTGATTGTGACTGTCACAAAAATGTAAAATTTCAATGTAAAATGGAGAGAGATATTTGCCATAAAATACAGAGAATGATCATTCATCTGAGTGTGTCTCTGCCTTCCCACTTTCAGTAACTCAGTATGTGGACATGTCTAAACCACATTCCATTTCCATCCAGACCACAATCTGGACCGCATTAGACCAAATACTTTACCTTCTGGCAACTGTCACACCAGGGAAAACCACATGGGACTCTGAATAATGGAGACTGGGTTCACAACCTGGTTCTGTCACTTACCAGCCCGGTGGCCTCAAGCACATAATTTAAAAAGTCTCACAACCTCAGTTTCTCCACATATTAAATTTGGACAATGTTTTAACTCTTTGGTTTGTTAGGGAGTTTTAACTTGGAAAGTATTTGTAGAAACACCTAACACAGATGTTCCTGAGTACAAATGCTCAGTAATTAATCTTTTCAAAAGTCTACGAATAATGGTATCTTTCTAAGTTATCCTCCATGTTACTCATTCTTTTTTCCTTCTCTGGGACCCATTATAGCTGTGACAAAGTTTCCAAGTACAAACGAAGTGACCCTCGTCAAGCAATAAAGAAACAAATCCTCGAACAGCTATTTCCTGTCTGACAGTTGGTATGCATATGCTTCACTGACTTTACTGTTTAGCCATGAAACCTTCATCATAAGTGTCATTTGGCTTTAACTTTGCAATAAGGTAATTATAGTGCCGGGCTTATTAAAAACAGACTCCATCACAGAAGACTTTGACGGATGTTGGTTGAAGTTCCAACGTGACAGGCAACGGGGATGAGCAAGTACATGGCAAAGCCAAAGACGTTATGTTGCAAATGCTGTTTATTTTCTGTCAACTATAAACTATGCAGTAAATAACACATTATAAAAAAAAAGTCCAGAAATAACATTAAGCTAAAATGGAACCATCAATTATTCTCGTTTCTTTAGCTTTCCAAAGATTTTTTTTTCCCCGTCACTATTGGTACTTTTTTCTTTATTCGTTAATTGCTTTTTTCCCTGACTCCCCTGTTCTGCTCCAGTGCCTATAAATCATTGTAAAAAAGATAAAATGTTACTATTATGAAACGAGTGTAAAAATGGTATTTAAATAAATTTTCTTTTGCCATGGAGCCAACTTTCTCTAACCTTTAAGCAAA
The DNA here is from genome assembly GCA_028646485.1 of Cryptoprocta ferox. Lineage (NCBI taxonomy): Eukaryota > Metazoa > Chordata > Mammalia > Carnivora > Eupleridae > Cryptoprocta > Cryptoprocta ferox. The sequence continues at coordinate 47,420,211 of CM053560.1, read as the reverse complement.
AGTTTAAAGCTTCTACTGAGGATATTGTAAACTCTCTTCAGCAGAGTTCAGGTATTTTTAGCACTCACACTCTTTTACACTATTTTAGGCACTGGGAAGAGTCCAGAATTGAAACAGTCACTTCACAGTGAGTTTTGAGATATAAATTGAAAATGTATAGCACGAAGTTCAAGGTTTTACTGTAAGGAGAGACTTGAAACACATTCACCTATAGTATTGAGTCACAAATGTTCTGGATTAGCCCACTGCAATGGCATAATGTTAATAAATGGAGTAAATAGGAAGAAAGAGAGGAAGAAAAGAGTATGGGAAAACTTATGTCTACCCTAACCTGGATCTGCACTGGCCGCCATCTACATCCGTGCCTTAGGAAGTCATTCCAGCTTCTCTGGGTTCCTTTCCTCATTTGAGGGTCCAGGTTCACAATCTAGATCAGTAAGAGTTTCTGAAATCATGCTAAACACTGCTTTTGTGAGTTAGTCACTCAAACACTTTGAGTACCCAATACACGTCACATCGTGGAATCCAGTTTTGGATGAGACAGAAGTGGCCCTTCTTCTCAAGGAGCTCCTGCTTTATGTCTATATCTGCTCTTTAGATAGTCAGGCTTAATTCTGAAACTCTTTTATTTTTTCCAGGATAATGACAATTGGACATACCTATGTTGCCACTATGAAGCCTCTTTATTACACAATCTTTGATGAGCATATCATTGTTACAGGTAAAAAAACATGGGACAGAAACCTTTAGTTAGTCCAATTAAACACACTCATATATGCAGATCAAGGCAGATAACTGAATGGAATGAGACAAAATGGAAGAAAGTTCTATAATGGGGCTAATGACATGTCTCAACTCCTTCAGTGGGTTACAAATTACTATTTAGTAAACACTATGAATAATAGAAACCACAAGTACAAAGACACATACAATGAAATCCATTGAGTGATGTCCTGTATTTCAGGTTCTCACTGAAAATATTACATGGATGCAGGTATATAGTAGTGCAAGTGGCAGTGGACACATTGAATAGTGGCCAAAATTACTTACAATCAAGGCAAAAAGGGCTACCGGTCCCCCATTAACCTTTTCAGCCAGATACAGATAATTCATCTTATGTTAAAAATAATAATAAACAGGGGCACCTGGGTGGCTCAGTCAGTTAAGCATCTGACTTTGGCTCAGGTCATGATCTCAGTCTGTGAGTTTGAGACCCGTATCAGGCTCTGTGCTGACAGCTCAGAGCCTGGAGCCTGCTTCAGATTCTGTGTTTCCCTCTCGCTCTGCCCCTCCCCAACTTGTGCTCTCTTGCTCTCTCTCTCTCTCTCTCTCTTTCAAAAATAAATAATATTAAAAAAAATTTAAATAATAATAAACAAATTCTAATACAATTGATTGGAAAATTTTAAATTCTTGGCATCCCTGCAGGTAACTGGAAATCATCTAAAATGTTTCAAAACTTCAAGATTGGAAATCACTATCTGGTTATTAGTGTCACGTGAATTACAAGGCTTTGAGAAATATTAATTGAAAAGAGTATGTGTCTCTTAGAGCTTTCCTGGCTAGCACAAAGTACCATGGGAATAATTGGAAAGCATTTGAAACTACTACCCATTACCACAATTCAATAGGAATAAGATGTAAGAACCACAAAGCTTATGTACTCAGATCACAGAATTAAATCTCATTGATAAAGTGCCACAAAGAAATTCCCACCATACCAGGCCAGCACAAAGACATGTCTCCACTTCTTTAACTATCTGATCACTAAAATTCTCTAAAACCATCAAATAAAATTTTGATAATTCTATTAAATGCTGTAAAGAAAATGAGCATTACTATAAAGCAGATGTCTCTGTTCATGAAAAAAGGTCCTAGGAAAGTTCTACATGGCACTTAAGATACAAGCAGTAGTCACTAAATCCTCTTAAATCTCAGTTTCTTAAAGCTATAATTTCTCTAGTATACATTTTGCTGCTTATTGATTTTATTACTTTTCCAGCTGCATATTTTGGCACATATGTCTCTCCTACATCTTAGAATATAAATTTAGTTATGACACATGCTGGTGATGTGGGAAGGACTCATGAACAATCAAAACCAGAAAGATTCAAATAATGATGTCACTGTGTGCTATTTCATTCATGATGCTTTGGTTTCCCCAACTAATGAAGAGCATGCCAGAATCTTCTGCATAAGCATGTGATAGGAGTAAATGAGATACCCCAACCCAAGGGCCTGGCACTATGCCTGGCATGGTAGTTACTGTAATTACTATTACTGGTGCTGTTGCTATGTTGATAATATCTTTACCAATAGTGTAACTGATATATATGTATCACTGTATGTGTGTATAGACAGACAGAAAGAGATAGAATTTATGCAGAACGGGTAGGACATTGGGGCCGAAAGTTGGTGAATTTTTGAAATAACTGAAGACTGTCTTTCAGATGTAAAATCATTTCAGAATTTCTAAACAATAACTGTATATTCTTGCAGAGCTCCAGTGTGTAAAATTCTACCTCTGTACCCCAGTGCTCCCCTGGCAGCCCATTATTTCCCCATCAGGCCAATCTAGTTACCCTTCCAGTGCTGGTCACTGTAGTGTCTGTGCGTACTTCTATGATAACACTTTTCACATACTGCTCAAATGACTTCCTCCCACAGAAATCTCCCCCACCCAACTATCAATGCCTGAGAATTGACCTTAGCCCTCTCTGAGTCCCACAGCCCTAGACAGGGCCTTGCTCCAAACTTGAAAAAGGAGCAAAGGAAAGAGAAAAGAGAGCAGAGAACAGAATAAAGGAAGTTCTAAGTTCTCTTCTCGGATGATTTTGGGTTTGATTTCAAGACCTTCCTCTGGAATTCTTCAGCTTTTTGCTCTGGTCTGAGTATGCATTCTCAGAGAACCCAAAACGTGAAACCCATGAAGCCATAAGAAAAGATAGTGAGAAAGAAAAGCCTTCATTTAAATATCCAGATCTTATCCCTCTACATACAGCAAGAATTTAAGAAATTATAAATCCCATACATTTTAAGAAACTCTGATGATCTTTTTTCATGAATTCCATCATCACTTGCTTACTTACACAACCCAGGTTACTTCATTCATTTGACAAAGATTTACTGAGCACCATCTATATGCTAAGCGTTCTGCTGTGGGCTGGAGACTGCCTTCATGAAGCTTACATTCAGAAAGGCAGAGACAGAGCCAAAAAAAATCAGTAAGTAAATTATTAGCTGACAGATACGTAGGGAAAGACAGAAGGATGGGGGAATCAGAGTGCCTGGTTCCATTTTAAATAGGCTGGTCACATTAGGTGACTGAGATGGTGACACTTGAACAGAGTATACAGGCAGTTATCAGGAAGCATTCCACACAGAAGGGAAAGCTGACGCAGATGTGCCTGGCACCCTTGAAGGGCAGCAAGAAGAGTGGACAAAGCACAGTGTGCTGGAAGGAGTGGGGGAGGGGTAGATGAAGTCAGTGAGGTTATGAGACTGGCAGATCATGCATGGCCTTGTAGCCACGACTACGACTTTACTGTGAGTCACATGGTGACACCTTGGAGAGTTTGCCCTGACTTACCTTTCTTTTCCTGCAAGCAGCTTCCTAGAGTTGCCATCCTATCCCTCCCTGGATGGTTAGGGGCTTTTGCAGTTAGCCCACCTGCTTATGGTTTTTTTAAGCTTTAACTATCAAGGGCAGTCAGTTTGATATCAAATCAAATAAGTTTGACCCCTGTCTTGGGTCCCATACATTAGAGTACATCCCTTGGTTTGGCCCTCTCCTGGTTATAACTCTCCCCTTAGGGTAAGAAGTCCAAAAAGTCAAGAGTCTTTCCCACCCAGACCTGTCTCCCTCCTTCTAGACAACATTCTGGTGCCCAGGAACTTTTTGCCCAAACAGGTGACTCTTATCCCCAGGTCCTGTGCAGCCTCTTCTCCTGGTTCACTTTCCCTAGCCAGACCATGCTCCCCTGTTGTGGTATCCTCTGGGTGAAGTATGGCCTGGTGGCATCTGTTCACAAAAAGGGTAGATCTTAGTCTTTCTGTCCAGGGTAGGGGGCCACATGCATCACCTAGAGGTGCCCTGAGATGTGGGTGGGCTAGAGAGGGTGGGCTGAGACCAGCACCCTATCCACACCCAGCCTTAGTCCCTCAGATGCCTGGTGGACTAGGTATCAAAGGCTTTGAATAATCAACCAGAATACTAAAACCTTCCTGCCAAAAGTAAGTGAAAACTCTCGTCTCCACCTGGTTCTAACTGCAACAAGAAGCCGTTATGCCCTGCAGGTCTCCTCTCCCAGCTCCCCTGCCTTATTCACTTTATCAAAATGGATTTCCAGATCAGGTGGAGATATGAATTCCCGTTGTTGCCTGAGCACATTTCTCTCTTGTCCCCTTGTTCCCAGGCTGCCAGCTTTCTATGAGATAAGAGTCACCCAATCACTCCGAGGTTCTCTTTTCAGCCACAGGTCATCCGACATACCATGGAAATTGATTATTCTGCTCACTTCAGCTGGGAGGCAATAACTGTCCATCAAAATGGCTATTGCCCGCAGCGATCACTTTTTTACAGGGACTAAGCACTTATGAACAATTTTAACTTGAACATAACATATTTTCAACAGTTAAATAGTAGCTTTCTCCATACGAGTACTTCTTTTTAGAAGTACTTTCAAATCTATTATCTCCTTTTATTATCTTAAGATCTCTGTGAAGCAGGTAAAGTAGTTGAAGGAATAGAATCCCAGGAACAGAATGATCTGACCATGACCCCTTACAGAGATACTTTTCCTACCAAGTGTAAATCTTGACTTAGACCTCATCCTGATAACCCTTCCAGTGCACCATGCAGATCCTGACCCTGAATCTGCCTTCTAAATCCTTCCCTCCCTATCCAGACATCCTATATTTCTTTGGCCAATCCCAAGTCTCACGTGATAGCTCTCCTTTTCTGGACCTGCCACATCAGTGTTAGGTACTTTAGAATGAAATAACTGTAAAAGGCTATTGGTTTTCCAGTGGAACTCCATGTCCTTGCTCCAGGCACCCTGCAGGGAACACCAAACAGTGCACATTCTTGCTGCCATGGGGCTTACTTCTAAAGGTGAGGAACAGTCGATAAACTGGAACACACATGACAAACAAGAGGGCTCTGCCTGTGCGCTTACTATTCTGTGTCTGCCAGCCCACAGCTGCCTTCTGGAAGCACCTGTGCCTTCCATCTGAGACTTGTTCTGCCTTGCCTGGTCCTCACGCAAGACCCAAGCTCTGGGGACTTGATTACACCGGCAACAGCCCTCAACCAATGACAGGTGACAGTTAGTGGATAATCACACCAGCTTCCTCACTTCTCAGGTGGGACAGCTTTGAAGCATGTTCTTCTATACTGTCACTCAGGTTCCCCATGGCCATGAGCCACAACTCCCTATACCTTTAGCCAGCTCATTAAAGTATCCTTTTTTGAAAGGTCATTCTGGCTGCTGTTAGATCCCAACACCATACGGGACACACAACCAGCCCTTTGAGATGGCAGAGTTGGAGAGCATCAGAAATATAGCGAGAGTAAACTTTAGCAAAAAGTTTTAAAAATGATTCAAGGGGCATCTGGGTGGCTCAGTCGGTTAAGTGTCTGACTTCGGCTGAGGTCATGATCTTTCAGTCCATGAGTTCGAGCCCCCTTATCAGGCTGTGTACTGACAACTCAGAGCCTGGAGCCTGCTTTGGATTCTGTGTCTCCCTCTCTCTCTGCCCCTCCCCCACTTGCACTCTGTCTCTCTCTCTGTCTCAAAAATAAATAAACATTTAAACAAATTTTTTTTATTGATTCAAGAATTTTTAGGGGTGCCTGGGTGGCTCAGTCAGCTAAGCATCTGACTTCCGCTCAGGTCATGATCTCACGGTTTGTGAGTTGGAGCCCCGCGTCAGACTCTGTGCTGACAGCTCAGAGCCTGGAGCCTGCTTCAGATTCTGTGTCTCATTTGCTCTCTGCCCCTCCCCCACTTGTGCTCTGTCTCTCTCTGTTCTCAAAAATAAATTAGTGTAAAAAAATTTTTTTAACAATTTTCCTATAGTTAACAGAGAACTTCCCAAATCTGTAGCCCCCAACATATCCCCAACATCAAAAATGCATTTGTCATGCGCTTTGTGAAGAAAGTCATGGGAAGTACTACTGTGGCATTATTGCTCCCAAACACGCTTCAAGCAGTAATGTACTCGAGTGCTGCATCACATATATAACAGTGTAGAGAATTCTGTCACTTTCCTGACAAGTCGTTTTGAATTAAAAAGAAAAATGTCTTTTGCTAATAGGAGAGAAATGAAGGTCAACATGTGTGACCATCTGGCCCCCGATTTCAAAAGATCACTGCTTTTAAGTACTCCCTGCTCTTAATGGTGCTGTGCTAATGCATATTCCTCCTGAGAGGAACTACTTTGCCATTTTGTTATTTAATGCCGATGCCGAAGAGGCAAAGGTTAGAATCTTGCACCTTTTAGGGCACAAAGATGAGGCTAGTTAGGCTGATGCTTGACAAGCAGTCAGAATAAATTAGTTTCCCCTTTCCGAAATGTTCCTTTGTCAGCTTTGGGGGTATGCGGGACGGGGATGGGGGGGGCAGTCACTTCTTTAGCTCAGCTAATGCTGCCAAAAGCAGAATATCAGATGAGATGCAGAGAAGTTTACTTCAAAATCACTGCTTAGAGCTAAACCATTTTGGTGTCTCTCCAGACAGTGCCTGCTAGTCCGTCACCCTGCCCTCGAAGGTTGATTCCATTACTCACCACTGTTCCCAGGAGTGAGATACTGGGAGGCAGATTATTTTTGTGGAAGAACATGTTACTACATTTTTTAATCCATGTACTTCCTAAAATAATTATAGAGGGGAAACTTCTCAAAGCAAACAAAAGTAATCTCCCACATTTTTTTTTTAAAAAGGAGATTTTACTTTTAAAAGAATGGTAAACAGAAGTTCTGTTCAATTCTGGATATTTTCAGGAAATTATATATCACAGAAGAATGACCTCTTGGTTGATTGTTTTTTTTTTTGTTTTTTTTTTTACAATTTGAGCTCTCACGATATTATTGTCTGACATTTCAGTGTGGTGTCATTAAGTACTAACAGAAAGTCTCCCACACCTGAAATCTAAAACGCAGTATGTTTTGGGGAGTCAAGATAGCATGTCCCTGACTCCATGCCCAAGTCTGTGGGTTAAAACCCGTGCAGTCACAAGGAAAGTCTGCTGTGAACCCTACTGCGTTCAAAGTCATTGGGACAGAGTTGGCCACACTTTTTGATTGAGTTTGATCCCATACTTATGTTTTAAGCTGCATTACCTTTTTCTTAGTTCTCAAAGTAATTATCCGCTTTGCAATATTCATGTAAATAACCATTTCAGTTTGTCAAGTGTTTGTGGAAGAAACTCCAGTGAAATCATTTGTTTCCATCTATGTATGTACACAAAGGAGAAAAATAATGAGCAACAATGTCTGTATTATTAATATGCATAGGTATGGTCAAAGCAAATGTGAGATTCATTCATTCCACAAATTTTAGGGGGTGTCTATTCTGTGCCAAGTATTGTTCAAGGTTGTGGGAAATAAGTTAGGATTTCCCTGGGCTTATACCAATGGGTTAACAAGGCATATAGAAGTACAAAGCCATAGAATAATCACACCCGAGCTTGGGTAAACAAGATTAGGACCTTAGGATAGAGCAGGGAGGGCAAAGGCCCCCAGGATAAAGAGGGGGTGCAAAGGCACCCAGAATAGAGAAGGAGGCAAAGACTACAAAGATATATGAGGTAAGCAAGATTAGGCATTTAGGGCATAAATGCCCTCCAATTTAGTACTATAGCAGAAAATTGCTTTCACAGGAAGAAAGGACCAAGTTAGGTAAGCAGGTAAATAGGGCTATAGACCGCTGCACTGTGATGCGGGTGAAGCTGCCGAGAGTGGAGATGATTAATAAAAGAAAAGGTGCCTTGTTATTTGCCCTACCTGTCTCATCCCCTAGCCTAGCTAAAATAAGCAGAGGTGGTATCTCAGGTCTGCTGTAAAAACCTGCTGCCCGACTGCCTGGCACCAGGATTTTGTTTTGTATTAACCCAAACCCCTAACCCCAATTATCTTTAAGACCCCCTTTCCCTCACGTCCACAAGTTAATGTTCACAGATTCATTGTCTCTTTGTGCATGTCGATCATCCTGTTTGTAAGCCTTCTGATCCTTATAAAAATGGGGTAAGGACTCTTATTCAGGGCTCTTGCCTTTTCCCAGACATTAGCCATCTCTCATTTTAATCCTGCATCCCACTTTCTTGCCAAGACAAGAAAGTACTTTATACCCAGAGTCTACGACATGAGGTCCCAAGAAACAGTGGTAAACCAGACAGACAAAACCCTTCACCCATTAAAGTTTACATGCTAGTGAGGAAACACAAACCAATCAACAAGAGAGACATATGTATGCTTATGCCAGAGGGAATAAATGTGAAGGAGAAAAAGCGAGCTGGGATGAGAAACAGGGAAGGTCATGGGAATGGAGTAGCCATTCTACATAAAGGGTCAGGGAAGCTTCTCTGATGAAGGAAAAGCTGAACAAAAAGCTGAAAGTGAAAAAAAAAGAGCCATTTCTAAATCCAGGAGGAAGATGCCAGTCTAAAATAATGGCAAGTGCAAAGGGCCTGAGGTGAGAACAGGCTTGGGGTATATAAGGAATATGAAGGAAAATGTGGCTGATGGTGAATGAGCAGACAGAAAAATAGTGGGAAATGAGGACAAAGAGGTAATAAGGAGAGAGTGGGATTGGATCATTCAGGGCCTTGCAGGTAGGTGTTAAAATGATTTGTCAAGCTGTCTGCTATAAAACAGGCACTAAGGATACAGCAGTAAACCAGACCACTCCATTCCCTGCTATATAGGTGTTTACTTCTAGTAGATACACCCCCCTCCCACACACACACACACAATCCACTTCCATCTCTCACCCCATTCCTAATCCTCCAGTAATTTTATAATTATTCTCCAGTCAGTAGAGAAAGCAAGACTGGATTATGTGGGAAATAATATTGCCCACCACCCCCACTTTGCCCCAAACAGAGCTGATCCTGAGTCTCATCGCTCACAGGGAGTCCATGCAATGCAACAGTTGTATTTTGACAGTAATGACAGCAAAATACGTTTAAATATCAAGAATTTCTATTTGTGTTAAAACAAGAAGCCCTTAGCCAAATGATAGCAAACTTTAAATACAAAAATAACTCTCCTCTGGGGAAACATTTTAAAATGTCAATCTGAAGTCGAATATATAGACCATTTCCAACAGCTCCCAGGACTGCTGGTCATCATCTTGTTTATAATTCATATTGATTAATTCTAAATTTTAACTTGGAAGGAAGCCATTACTCTCTGCTCTAGCTTGTTCCTTGGTTTAAGACTTCAAAGCCCCCAGTGTTTCTACTTTGTTTATGTCAGGAGCAAATTCACCTGTCTTCCTGCGATATTGTTCTAATGGCAATTAGCGCTGCAGACTCAGGGCCACCCACTACCTCCCACTCACCCACAGTGCTGTGTGCTCTTCACCGCCAGAGCCAGACATCACTCTTAACCATTCAGAAATTTAACAGCTCCCCTCCCCCCACCACACACACACACACACACACACACACACACACACACGGTCAATAGGGCCCCAAGGCCACCTACTGCTAATAGTAACCAATATTTCAGTCTCATGGATTTGTTTTATTCCCTTTGAAGGATCTTTCCTCCAAAAGTGTCCTGAGTTGGTGCCCTGCCTCTTCACCCTCCTCCCTTACTGCTTCCTAGACAAATTACTAGCTTCCTGCCTGGAAATGGAGGTGGAGAAATGTGGGCACAGGGTCAAGGCCAGGCTGTTCTCTGCCACTCCCAACAGCAGCAAAGCACTCCCACCTGCCCATCTGCTTTCAAGCTAGGACTCAGTGGCTTAATCTGTTCACGAAGACAAAGGTTAATTAATTAACTCCCTCTGCCCTGGTTGCCCTTAGCTACTGGCTTTGGCATATAACTAAATCCCAACTAGAGGTATTTGTTAGAGACTTTATTAACTTTTACTAGAAGAGAAATTTTATCAGAATTTAGAGCAGAAAATTCACTGGTTGTAAGAGAAACTTTCTCCCGTTGGTTTAAATCTCTAAATCCCCATCTTCCAACAGTGGTTGTGTCTTCATCACTCAACCTAAGGGTAAGAAAGGCCCTGATTACATGATGTTCTATCAAATTAAAGAAACAAACATCCATTGGCCTTTTAACCAATCAAAAGCACCTCTATGCAGGGCCCTGGAACACCAGTATGAACACTAATAGGAACTAAAGTAAAGGATATGTCATGGGAACAACCAAGCATGCATAATTCCTTCTGGCCAGGTCTGACCACAGGCAGTCATTGACTGATGGCTACATACCCCAAACAGCCAGCCTCTGTCCTCCCAGGCATGGAAATCACTCTGTGCCACTGTGGAAACTGTTTGTGCCTTTTCCAGCCCATTAATTTCTCTGTATTTAAGAGGAATAGCATTTCCATCTCTTAGATTAGATTTTGTTCATTAAACCCTCATCTCACTTCCCAACCTGCCAAATTTTCATCAGTGGAGATCTGGGATTCAGACACCACAACCCATTAAGCACAACATCTTGGAATTTACAGTTTTGTTTTACAAAGCCCTCACAGATAGTCCATCTCATATATATTAGCCTGGCAAAAGATTAACTATAAATGGACATTTTCTAAAGCATTTTGAATGCATATTATTGGCTTAGCACTTTACAACTATTTCCATTTTGCAGACTGTTCTTAATCATATACAATATGCAGAGTGGAGACTCCAAGTTCTTATTTATTTTTAATTATAACTACTTAAAATAACCATTAGTTAAATTTCCTTTTTTTCAATTTTTATTTTAATTAGTGAGAAAGGGAAACATACACGATGCTTTGGGAGCTCATTGTTTAAACGTCTTTACAGTAGAAGATTTTGAGGATCAAATCATATTACGCCAGAAAGGAGGAGTTAAGTGGAAAAACCTGAATCCTTAGAGAGAAACCCATGGAGGGAAACCCTATAGTTGATTCAGTTTCCTCTGGATATGACTTTCATGATCAAAGGAAGCTGGTCAAGAGGGATACTAAATAGTTCCAGGGAATAGCCAGGCAACATCAAGCTGTATAAGTCAGTCCTCAGACTTCTTCCTTATAAGCAGTGGGACCTCACCTTGCAAAGAACTGAGCCAACAAGATCTCGTAGGACTGATCCTGCCTGTGGAAGCTGGAAGTGGGAGAGCCCCCTTTACCATAGGGAAGCAAGACAGCATCACTCATCATCAGGGAAATACAAATCAAAACCACACCAAGATATCACTTCACACTGGTCATGGCTAAAATGAACAAATCAGGACACTATAGATCCTGGTGAGGATGGAGAAACGGGCACCCTCCTACACTGTTGGTGGGAATGTAAACTGGTACAGCCACTCTGGAAAACAGTGTGGAGGTTCCTCAAAAAATTATCAGTAGAACTCCCCTATGACCCAGCAATAGCACTGCTAGGAATTTACCCAAGGGATACAGGAGTGCTGATGCATAGGGGCACATGTACCCCAATGTTCATAGCAGCACTCTCAACAATAGCCAAATCATGGAAACAGCCTAAATGTCCATCAACTGACAAATGGATCAAGAAGATGTGGTTTAGGGGCACCTGGGTGGCTCAGTCAGTTAAGCATCCGCTTCGGCTCAGGTCATGATCTCACGGTTCGTGGGTTCGAGCCCCACGTCGGGCTCTGTGCTGACAGCTACTTCAGAGCCTGGACCCTGTCTTCGGATTCTGTGTCTCCATCTCTCTCTGACCTTCCCCTGTTCACGCTGTCTCTCTCTCTCTCAAAAATAAATAAAACATTTAAGAAAAAAAAAAGAAGATGTGGTTTATCTATACAATGGAATACTACAAGGCAATGAGAAAGAATGAAATCTGGCCATTTGTAGCAACGTGGATGGAACTCAAGGGTGTCATGCTAAGTGAAATAAGTCAGGCAGAGAAGGACAGATACCATATGTTTTCACTCATATGTGGAACAGGAGAAACTTAACAGAGGATCATGGGGGGGAAGGGAAAAATGGTTAAAGAGAGGGAGGGAAGAAAACCAAGAGACTCTTAACCACTGAGAACAAACTGAGGATTGATTGGCGTGGGGGAGAGGGGAAAAGGGGTGATGGGCATGAAGGAGGGCACTTGTTGGGATGAGCACTGGTTGCTATATGGAAACCAATATGACAATAAACTATAAAAGAAAAAAAAAACCATAGGGAAGCAAGAAGCACCTGAGAATATATTTCTGCCCCAGGAGCTAGAAAGACAGCCCAGAGGGAAGGAGCTGAAAAACATCACAAGCCTAGACACCTAGATCCAAATAAAGAAGGATTTAACCATGGGAAGCAGCAAATGATCTCTCAACCTCAGGAAACTAAAACATGGCTGTCCTCTGCGGAAAGTCAGACACTGGTTTAAATATTAGGGACTTAACATCCTAATGTGGAAGTTAGTCATGTCAGAAATGAAAAACCTCCTGATATAATTTCTCACGTTTCCTGATCAGGCTCTTCTACAATGTGATTAACACTGTGATCACAATAAAAATGTTTTATTTAGTGGATAATTGCACGTACCAGTATCTACCATTTCCAAATGTCTCCTTTTATTACCCTTGTTCAAGAAAGTCTTAATATTTAAGTGATTTACTGATCACTTAAAATGCCAGCCTTGCCATTAGGAGGTACATTCACTATACGTTGCTTAATTTTATAGTACATTATTTCTTTATAAACAGACACATTACTGTAGAACATTAATTAAGGCTTTTCCCCATTATGCACTACATTTTGAGGACAACAGTGTAACCAAGTGTTGGCCTGACGGATGTGCCTGGGCCTCCATTTCTTGGCTCACAAAGGCAGCACAGTCCCCGAGAAGTGGTGCTACTGGGGCTCCAGGATCAGGCAACAGACAGTTCTGATTTGTGAAAGATGCACTTAATGAATAATGCATGGCGGACGCACTTCAACAACCCAATTTGCTGAACTATTTAGCATCATAACCTAGCTATAATAGAAACAGAAGGCCTTTTAGAGCTAGGTTATGAGAAGAGTTTTAATAAAATGATATCACTCCAATCATGTGTATCACATTTGCATTTAGTAGAACCTGGCGTTTAGATGGGTAGAAAAAGAAAACTTTTGCAGCTGCATTTTTGTAAAGCTGTCACTCAGAAATACGTCAGCAGATGGGTACAGCGTAAGGATCAGCCATTGGGGAAGGATTTGAGAAAACACCAAGCAAGGTCTTCTCCCTGCACATTGCACAGTATTAAAAAGGCCAAACTCTGATTTTAGAATACCCTTCTGATTGAAAAATAATTCTAGTGAGGAGCACAAAGCTACAGGCACATTTCCTATTCACTTTGAGACTAAATGACAGGTATTACATTAAAATTTCCCACGGAATAACATATTTTCTCACATTAATGAAAAAGGGCAAGAGTAGTGTCAAGAAACGAATCTTTAGTAAATCAGCTGCTAAATGTATTTGAATTACATATCTTCTATTTCTCTGTTGACACCCCACTCTCCAAAATTAAGAAGAACAAACTCCGATACCTGAGAAAACATGCAAATGCTATGTGCAAGGTGTCCAATTAGCACTACATACATACAAATTTATAATTAGTGCCTTCCCATTGATAAGAATAAGAGAGCTGCAGCCATGTCCAATTTCCTACACTGATAGGATATGTAAAGAGCAGAACTAAATTTGACAAGAATAGGATTTTCCTGTTGCATCAGCAGCATTCACTGAGTGAACAGAGGTGAGCTCGACATTCAATATTAAGAGTTATGCAAAGACTTAGAAATTTTCTGGTTCAGAAGACTGATCCTGGACCCCATGCTTCATACAAGATGGCCAAAGCCATCTTCCAAGGGGAGCACATTAGAATTTCCCCAAAAGCTAGCCATGTTGTATCCCTGGAAGCCTTGAGATCCAATGACACTTCTGAATTCTAGTAGCTGGCCAAGCAGATGGAAGATCCCAATTTCTAAGCAGAATCTCACTATGGCTCAAAATCTTCTACAATTTCTAAAGCATCTCACCTGAATGACAGACCAACTGTGGGAGGAAAGCTCTGCTCCCCTGGGCAACTTAACTGCTTATTTAGATCTGAGCAATTATTGCCTTAGAGAAAGACATTGTCAATGCAGGACACCGGGCTTCTGCTGAGAAAGGAACAGATGATTGTTGAATAGATTCTACTTGCCAGGCATTGTGCTAGGTCATCCACTGTGGGTAATGATTAGAAAAGATGAGTATTGGAAGCAACAAAATAAAATGAAGGTAAAATGACTGGAAAAACCAAAGTATATATTTTTGCAACACAGCTTTGGGAGAAAGAAAAACTGAAGAAAAATAATATGAAGAGGGGCCCTATGGGAACGATGCTCTTTTTTTTTCCTCCCTTTTATTTTCCTTTTGCATTTTTTTTATTTTGACACATTTGATCCATGCAAAATAAATTGTGTAATAGCTAAGTAAGTTAGAGAGCATGATAATGAATACTCATGAATTTACCACCCAACTTAAGAAATAGAATATAATCAGTTCAGTTGATGTCCCCTAACAGTCCCTTTGGGACTACACTCTTGTCTGTCTTGGAGAAGGTGCTGAATGAGCAGGCTGACAGGTTCTGCTATATCCTGGCATGGAATTTTTCTGAGCAGCATAGAGTCGTATATTCCTGTGTACTAGGGAAGGAGATAGAGAAATAGCCACCAGGCAGGCTTCTCCGTAGCAACCCTGACCTAAGAGTATATAAATATTCCCAAAATCTTTCCCAACCCAGGCATCCAAATTGTTTTGCTTAAGGAATCACTATTTCATAGCTGAAGCAGGGTCCCTGCTATAGGAATTAATATGTATTTCGCCTCAATGAGCCTTTCACTTTATAGGAGAAAAAACTAAGGTTTACAAAGGTACACTGTCCATGTCATAAAGAGCCCTGGAAATTAGGTGTGGCCAACCCCCAAGGCCCCAAAATAGCACCTCTCAGATCTAAACAGAAGATAAGCATCCATGATGGGGACTCCACGGGATCCAAATACTGTAGCTAAGTCAAAGATTCTCATCTGCACTATAGATTCATTTCAAATCCCATTTTTAAAAAAAAAAAGAAGAAAAATCCTGCACAAGTCCCTTAAGTTCACGATGTCTAAGAACAACTCATGACTTTCCACTTCCAACAAAATCTGTTCCTGCTCCTGTTTCCTTTCTCAGCAAGCGGTACTAATGCTCATCTAGTTCTGCTGGTCAAGGATATGGAAGTTGTTTTGGACTTTCCATTACCCCGCAGACACATGCACATGCAGAACATACCCAGTCGATCACCAAATATTGCCAGTTTTACTTTCTAAACATCTGCCAGAACCTTCACTTCTCTGTCTGCTGCTACCACCCTAACCCAGGCCACTATCACCTCCCCTGGACAACTGCAGCTTCCCACCCCCACCCCAGATCAACCATAGCCTCACTCAGCCCCTTCCCCTCTGTATATTGTAGCCAGAATATTCTTTTTGAAATGTATCCATGACCACATACCCATTCCACTACCCCTTTCCCGGTTCTTAAAACATACCAATGGCTTCCCATTGTTAATAAGACAGAACAAGATCTTAGCATGGCCATGCATGGACTATCTCTGCCTACTTAACTCTCCAGATTCACATCAGATTATTCTCCTTCCCTCTGAGTTCCAACTACTTATAGTCTTATTTGCAGTTCTTCAAATATTCCATGCTTCCTCCTTTCACGATATTTTTACAGGCACAGGGAATCACCCAAAACATTCCCCCCCCCACTCCCAGCTAACTAATAACTCCTATCCATCCTTCAAACCTCAGTCTAAATGCCCCCGAATTCAGACATTCCCTTTTGCATTCCCTTTTGTAAGACACTCACACAGTATCTTGTACCTTCCCTTCATGGCACTTATCAAGGTTTATATTATGCATGCATTTATATGATTGTTTGATTCTTTCACTCAGTTGTAAGCTCTTTAATGGCAGGGACTATATCTGCATTCTCTCCTCTGAATCCCTAACGTTAAACACAACTTTGACATCTAGTAGATGGTACTTAGTAAATATTCACAGATGACAGAAGGAAAGAACAATGGAAGGGAAGGAGGCAGGTAGGAAGGAACGTGGTAAAGACTACTAATTGGCATCCTAGGGCTGGGGACTGGCTTGGGAACTGGGGTGGGCTTAGCCAGACCAGCTACTAAGTGCGTGAGGAACTGGTTTTGAGGAAGGCTGCCAACAAAACTGCTCCACCGTCCCGGGAAATTGACTTGCTTGGCCACCTCTAAGACTGCCTTTTGTAAGCCAGACACTCTCCAATGGGATTTCTTCCAGCATTCGTCCTACTTTTATTTGAGGCAAAATCAGGGTGTAGTTAGGAGCTGAGAAAACATTAATACCTTGCATTGACCTAAAACTCTGACCCCAAGCAATACCCATCTGTCCAGGCAAGGTTACTACAAAGTACCTGGTCAAGTCAGTGTTCTGTTGCTTTTCCCCATTCAGCTGTTCAGCATTTCACATTTTCTGTGTTTGTGCATCACCTGGTTTGTTATACAATGTTTCACTCCTGCCTTAGAATTTCTCCCTGCAGTATTTCTTTTCCTCTTCCCTTATTTCTGGTGGAGCCCACTAGGAGCGGACCTCATCTAGCTTCACTTCTACCTCCCCCTGATTGCTTCCTAGCTTACACCTCTTCCCCTGTGATGTTGGCACCTGGTGGTGATTTTAGAACTGCTGACTCACGGACGGAGCATAACAAGGCTCCAGCTGCCACGTTCGCATCCTGTCAATCCTGCTTATGTGCTCAGAGGATTCCTACAGCAGGTTAGTTACAGCCCAAATGCTGCAATCCTGTATGTAGTACAGACTGAAAAGAATGTCCGAGTCACTCTGGCATCAGCTGCCCCTGAGCGCTTTCTCCTGCCCAGTTCAGAGGACCACTTGAAAAGCTACAGCCAGTGGCTTGCCTGCCAGCGTGGCTAAGCAGCACCACATTTTAGGTGCTCAAAGAAGCTCAAGCCACTGGCACAAAGACAATCTCTCTGGGAAACAAAGAGCAAAAGCCTGCAATAATTCTGACAGCACCAATTCTGGCCTTCCACTTATCTACTGATTGCAGAACAAATGAGGGCTCAGAAGAGAACACACACCGAAAAGTCTATTTTATCCACCCATGAAGGTGAAAATGAGACCCCTTCATGTCGGGCATCCATGGAGTAAGAACCCCATAAGGTTCCAGCACCAGTTTCCTGCACCCACCAATGCAACCTGCAGCAAGATTACTAGGAATTAAGACCACCTTCAAATCGACCTCCAGAAGCATTGGCTTGAATTGACAAAAAAAGGGAACTGCATATGCAGCACCTAAAAAGAATCCTGTTTATCCTGTACCAAGGGCCTGAGTATTTTCATCAGAAATAACATTCTGTGAGATGATTCTCAGGTATGACTTGGGTGGGGCTGTTGCTCATTTCTGGAGGAGACACTGCCAGGATAACATATATGAAGTAAATGTGTCCCCTCTTCACATTGGTTTGTAGTCTGGTGCTTGCTCCATATGGCCCCCAAAGGGAAGACTAACACAAAAGGTCAGAAGCTACCAAAGAAAGTATTTGGGTTCAACAGAAGCAGAACTCACAGAGCAGCCTAAAGATGGTGTTGGCGCCCTCTAATGGCCATGAGCTCTCTGTTAGCAGATGTCCAATCACTTGTGAATGAAGAGCCTCAAAGTTCTCGAAGCAAGCTGTATGGGGTGCAAACATCTGGCATCACTTCTCCAAAAGAAGTACATGTGGAGGTAACGACTTAACAGGAATAACAATAAGAAGCTCCTTAAATTGTACAAAGAAGAGGAGAAGAAAAACAAACACATTCTATTTCCAAAAGAAACAGACATGGAGGAGTGCATCCTTATTCAAAGACAAAGGAAAAATAAAACAAAAGCCAAGATTTCAAGTGAAGGATGAGAAGCAAAGCCTTGAGGAAGCTTTTGAGCTGACTAGCAGACTGAGACAGCCATCTTGTCCAGGGTTCCTAAGACCAAAGTCTGGCCATGCCCTGGAGATTTCAAATCTAAAGAGGACAACTTGCTAGGGTCTCCCAGGAGGTATTCAAGCTCTGGATAAATAGTGGGACTGCTCAGTTTTCAGTTGGAATTGCCAAACCCCCAAATTATATATCATATTTAATTCATGCATTCCCATGTAATTTTATCTGGAGAGAGAGTTAACAGCTTTTATCAGATTCTACAAGGTTGCACGCCACAGTTTTAGATAATTGTCAAAGCATCTTCAAATTCTATCTGCAAGTTTAATATCAAATACTTAGGTATTTGGAAATACTCACTTTTTTACTTGGTATTAAATGATTAAAGCTTAAAAGTTGTAACTAGTATTAATTCTTGCTCTTTTGAGGGGCTGAAAGTAAAATAATAACTATTCCTCCTACTAAATGATTATACTTCAGATAGTATTCAAGTTTTAAAGTTTTATGTAGTAATCCCGGGAATGCAAACATAATATAATGCCTATATATGAAGTCCAGACCAAGTTGGGATCTGTGTAGTATGCATAGTAGACATTTTCCCTTGACCTTCTCAAACTCCTTCCCCACTTCTGGCAACTGCCTCAGTCTTTGTTTCAGGGTTTGCCCTTCCCACTCTTGAATACTATGACCTGGGTGGGCCACCTCTGTGGCTCTGGCGCATGCAAGGAGTTCTGAAGCTCCTTCAGTCAGAGTAAGACCTTTCCCTAGCACAATGATTGGTGTAGGCTAGGCAGGTAACCTAATCCAGTTTAGTCTTGGTGACGCTCTGGACATTTCCTGGGAACCATGGGCCAAACATCCTTGCTTTTTCACCCTCGATTTAAATCTCTGAGTTGCTGATGGGCACCTCGTAATTATGCGAGGTCTCAAAATAAAGCCAATGCTAGAGAAGCATATCCAAGAAATGGGTACTAGAAAATCAGTTTTTAGTAATGTGGTTTGTGCCACAAATCAAAGCACCCTTGAAGCCAAATCACATCTCACTCACATGTGCCAATAAACTCCCTCTTTTAAACAATGCAAACCACTTTGGGCTGGGTTTCCTGTCACTTGCAACCAAGAAGAATTCTGACTAAAATAGTAAGTGAAAAATGCAAAACTACAAGTTTACAGTCATCATTTGGAGTCCCCATAAAATACACCTCTATCAATTAATATGGCTTTCTCTAAGCATACCTAAATGTGAAAGGGTCCTTTTACCTGCTTCCTCCCCCCCCTCTTCTAAAGTACCTCCAAGATAACACAAATTCCCTTAAGGGTCCATATTTCCATTTAAACCATGCTCTGAAATGCAATCAGTTCTTGAAATCATTTCACAGAAACCTTAACAAGGCAAAGTGGCAAAAGGAATGTAAAATGTAATATGGCCACGGTTTTTGCACAGGGGGTATTATAGCATAATGAGGAAACAGACCTCCTTCCAGTTTCGTTTATCCCAAGAAGCCAAAATCAGTGTGAAAGGTAATGACACCTTTTTCACAGAAATAAATTAATTTTTTCATGAGGAAAAAATGGATTTATACCCTGAGACCTAATCCTCTGTTTATAATTTGTGAAATTATAATTCTAATAGCAATTAGCAAATGACCAAAAACCAAACTTTGTTCCCAGAAAACTTGAAGGCTACTTATAGCAGACAATATTCCCAAGATATCTTCAGCCGGAACATAATAATGTACGAGAAGTAAATATATGTAAACCTCTAAATGTTTAAGAATTGCCTTAGTTGGAGCATTTACCCAGATTGATTCATATACCGTCATTGTAGAAATAAATAAATATATATCCATTGAATGAGTCTTGGGTTTGCTCAACTTTATCTAAAGATGCTTATTCAGATGAAATAAAAAGTTAATTCACCCAAATAAATTAAACTCAAATAGTTTTCTAAATTTCTCCAGTTCTAAAGGTTTTCTGTTATACTACTACCCTTAATTGCAGAACTTTTGCCACATGAAATCATCTCACTATTACTTTTAAATGACTGGCTCAGGAGCACCTGGGTGGCTCAGTTGGTTAAGCATCTGGCTCTTGATTTCAGTTCAGGTCATGATCTCATCGTTAGTGGGTTGGAGCCTCCCACGTTGGGCTCCATGCCAACAGTGAGGAGCCTGCTTGGGATTCTCTGTCTTCCTCTCTCTCTGCCCCTCCCCTGTTTGCTCACTCTCCCTCTCTCTCTCAAAATAAATAAGTAAAAATGTTAAAAATAAATAATAAAAATAAAATGACTGGCTCAGAGGAATATTGGTCAGGTCCAAAGGCTCTATGCCCAAAGATTTGGCAAATTGTGGTATTATATTTTTCAACATCTTTGCTCTTCCCATTTCCTGTGAATTCTGAAGCATTCAAATTGAATTCGAAGTAATTTAATTTTCAGACTTTTTTTATGACAGCTTTTAGGATAATTGGACAGCCATGCCCTCTGATCAGAAGATCAACATATGCAGTGACCTCTCAATGCAACCCTAACTGCTTCCATAGAGATGCGTGGGCTATCCTGGTCTTGGGGCCAGGTTCTGCCTGACTGAAGATCCAATACCCTTGGAGCTGACTAATTCAAAATGTGATGGCTGAAAGTAATCATTTCAAGTCTTTAAAAGCTACTTAATTGAGTTTAGGCTAAGTACAAAAGCGTATGAAATATTAGACAAGAACATAAACAGCTTTTTATACAGCTCACAAATTTACAGTCCACAAGAGAATATAAAGCTAACCACTTGAGGACTGACATGCCAATGGGAATGGGATGTTGGCGAAAGGCAAGGCAAACGCATTCCCAAAATATTGTAAGCACTGAAAGCATAAAATATGCTAATATACAAATATAATATATTATAAATAAGCTTTCAAACCTAAAATAAAATGGAAATGCAGTGAAGAATAAATTTGGAGCCTAAAACACAGTTCAAATAAAGTATTTCATTTTCAACTGCATGCATTGCTTAAAGAGTTTGTTCCAGGAAATAAGACTCATAAATGAAACTGTCTTTTCTGGAAAATAGTAATAGCTAATTAAAGCTACCAATTCACACAGCTGGAGCATGAATTATTAATGAGACTAAGGGTTGGTAATAAGATAGCCTAAGAGGCAGCTTAGCACTATAAAATACCATAGAAACAGGACAATCAAGGGAGAGAAAAACAGCTCTCTCAAGGAAGAGAAATAAAGCAATCGCTACAATTACATTTCAAATATTCAAATATTCATAAAGAAAACTAGAAATTCCTGGTAAAAGTAAAAACCAATAATGTAAAATTTCTATTAGTGAGCATTTGATGGAATTAACTGCTAGACAGAATAATAACTATTCTACAGTCAGCATAGCATATACAGGGTTTTCTTTAAATTGGCATGGCCACCTAGTCATTAAAAATGTATGTTTGAAGGATGATTTGTTAAACCATCATATAAAGAAAAGCACTAAGTGAGCCAAAAATATTAAGGCTAGCTCTGAGTTACAATTATTTAAACCCAAAATTCCCTTGTGGAACATCCTTCTAGAAACAGCACAATCAGAAAGAAATCAACCATTAGCAGCACAGGAAGAGATAAGAACACACCAAGCAGAGCCAAAAGTGTAGCAAAAAAGGACAATTTGGAACTATGAGGCAAAACAAAAACAAAAACAGCTGTCTTTCATCAGTGCCCCCCACCTTCCAGAAAGTTCTCATTTGTATGGATTTATCAGCAGTTCCCATTCATCAACTCAGCAGCGCAGAAGAAGCCAAATTCATCATCCAGGCTCTGACATCCACTCTGCTTCTGGTTGTGTTCAACCAGAGTGTGGCTCCACGGCTCTCTTAGCTGAAAATTTTTAAAAGATAAAACTGGGACAGAAACTTCAAGCAGGTAATTCATAAAGATACTAGCAGGAAAGAACTAAAAGTTTATTACTATTGCATTCCCACACTGGAATTCAGAAAATCAGTCAGTCTTCTGGAAGAGTCTTGTCTGAGAGCCTCAGCTCAGTAAATTGCTACTCACTATGGCCCTATCTCTACTCTACTCAATCTGTGAGTGTTCAGACATATGCCTTTTCCATTCATTTGTGTTTTTTAACTTCTCTGATTATTGTAGATTTTCAAGTTCCATAATCAAAACAGGAATTCTTGAAAAAAGAAAAGCAATTATTACCTGTCCATACAGAAGTGATATTTGTGTATGTGTGTGTGTGTTTTGTTTTGTTTTTAAATGTTTATTTATTTATTTATGAGAAAGAGAGCAAGCAGGGGAGGGGCAGAGAGAGAGAGAGAGAGAGAGAGAGAGAGAGAATCTCAAGCAGGCTCTGCACTGTGAGTGCAGAACCTGACATGAGGCTCGAACTCACGAACTATGAGATCTTGACCTGAGCTGAAATCAAAAGCCAGAGGCTTAACCGACTGAGCCACCAAGGCATCCTGTCTGTGTGTTTTGTATACATGTATTTGTGTATAAATTTGCACATTGTATATTTCTGTATATGTGTACATTTGTGTGTTTGTGTATCTCTTGGGGGCATCACCGGAAGAAGGGATGGTGGAGCAATGTCAGGACACCGGAATGTGCTCACCACCATGGATCCTGGCAGAGACGGTGGCTGTGTCCTGCTGGGGAGCCATACTGGAGGGCTTGGAGCCCTAAGGCAGTGGAGGGACTTGGCCAGAATCCTGCCTCTTCAATAGGTTCACACTTACACATCAGGGCTACAGTTCTGTCACCTGGCAAATCGATGTGTGATGGTTCAAAAAAAAAAAAAAAGAAGTCAGATTTGTCATAGGCTGTTTTAAGAATCCCTCCAAAAGGAGGCAAGTGAGGATGGGCGGGACCCCAATTCCATAAGAGGAAACACTGGGAAACCTAGAGGGCAGTGAATTTATATAGAATTGTACATTGTTAATGTTAACTTTTTAATTGCCACAAATGAGACAAAATACAAAAAAGGTAGAATAAAAAATTAGGTCTCCTCTCCCCTCCTGCCATCACCCAGTGCCCCTTCCAGAGACCACTGTTACGGTAGTTTTCCTATGTCGAGAAGTGATATTTAACTCAATTGTACATCAGTTAACATTTCCCTGGAGCTTACTACATCACACAGTGTTAAGAGGAAACATAATGAATGAGATCATCTAATCCCAGATCATTCCCAAACCTTAATTTGGGCAAAGATGCAGCCTAAGCACTGATACTTTTTTTTCCAGACCTGCCACCATTAGTGGGAGTTCTCATCTTCCCTTGCCTCTTCTGCGTCTGCTGCCGAGGATCACAGGCCATGGCAGAACCTCAAGTCTGACCAAAGAAGGGGAGCAAAGCAGCAGGATTCTACAGATTACCACCCATCATCTCCCCCTGGAAGAGTCTTGTCTTCAACTTCATCCACTGGTGATAAATATTGTATTCGATAAGACTAAGCTAACCTGAGGCAAAACTCCCAAGGTAATGGTTTTATTTTCAGAGCCCTACCGGCTTCTTTGAGCTTGTCTTTTTATCCACAGTAGTGATTGTCTCTATCCTAGCACATAGTGCACCCTCTGGCCCAGAAGAGGGATTCAATATTTGTAGCATCAACTAATTGATTAATTAATTAGTTGATCATATTCCAGGAGTCCTTGGCCCACTATCATCCAAGTTCTAGACCACCAATGAAACATGGCCTCTGGGGTCCTTGAACACCTTATCATACTAGTTATCCTGAAAAAGTCATCTCAGATTCAATAAAAATACACACAACACAGAGGAGGCACTCAAATTTGAATATTCCAGGAAAGATAAATCCCTCAATAACTTTCTGACCTGAGAGCTTCCATGAACACAGGAATTTCCAAGATTAAGTTTTCAGGCATTATCAAAAGCTAAGGCCAGGTGGATCCCTCAGATGACACAACATCTGCCCCTAACATAGTCACAGCTGAAGCAAGCACTACGACCTCTGCCTGAGAAAGGGAAATGTTCTTTCTTTCTATATAAAAATCCAATTTTTTTTGCATTCAATAAAAATATTATTTATTGTTTCTTTGTTACACATGTCCACCTCTTTTTTCTGGAAGCAACCATTATTATCGGTTTGGTTGTATTCTATTTTTATATATTTTCTGTTATGTTCCTCATTACCACCAAATGAATCTAAAATAGATTGTGCTAAAATTATGTGAAAACACGTCACAAAGCCAACTCAAGAATAATGAAAATAGTCTCTTTTGTTTATTATTTAATACAGAAGTTATTTCTGTAGAGGCACACTGGTTCACTGGTTAGTAGTACAAACTCTGGAGGTCTTACTAGTTTTACAAAATGTGACTTTGGACAAGTTGCCAGAGCTCTGTTGTCTCATCTTTTAGGAGACAATAAAACATCTTCTTCATAGAGTTGTCATGAGGAAGAACAGTGCCTGGTGCAAAATGAACACTTGGTAAGTAACAACTCCTATAATTTAAAGAAAACTAAACAGTTTTCAGGCAGGCTAATGGCCACTTTGACTTTTACAACATAATCGCAAACGTAGGAATGAAAACAAGCACTGGGGGTTCAAACAAACAAGCAGAGACTTGAGGGTTGAAGCTTCAAATAAGAACAATCACAGAAGAATTCACATTTTATCAGTGCTCAAATATTTTAAGTTAGCATGAGTTACTGGAACTATAAATTCAGGTATCAACCAACAAATAGAAATTTTAAGGGCAAAGCCCTCCCAGAATGTCTAAAATACATTGCAGAGTGAGTCAATCTCTAAGAAGGGATGATAATTGGCTGGAAGAGATATTAAAATACTAAAATACTTTCCTACCAATTGGTAAATAGCCCCTCATACATACATGTTCCCAGCCCCCCTCCAGCTACCTCACTGAAGGGCTTCCCAGACATCCCCATGATCCAGCACCAAAGGGCTAAGCCCTGACATAAGCTCCACCAGGAGCCCACAAAACCTTACTCCAAGGCTGCAGCCAGCATGCACTCTAGCACATACCCCTTGTTGTGGGCTGAATTGAATCCCCCAAAAATGATATGTTGAAGATCTCACCACCAGTATGTCAGATCATGACCTCATTTGGAAATAGGGTCTCTCCACCCTATATAAGGTCATTATGGTGGACCTTAATCCAATATGACCAGTGTCCTCCTAAAAAGAGGAAATTATGACACAAAGACAGACACACTTAAGGGGAAAAGGATGTGAAGATGAAGGCACAGATTGGGGTGATGCATCTACAAGCCAAGGAACTCCAAAGAGTGCCAGAAAACCGCCAGAATCTAGAAGAGAGGTATGGGCCAGATGCCCCCTCACATCCCTCAGGAAGAAGAAGCCCTACGACACCTTGATCCCAGACTCCTAGCTTCCAGAACCACGAGACAATAAGTGTGTATTGCATAAACCACCCCAGTTTGTGATACTTCACTATGACAATCCTAAGAAAATAATATGCCACTTCTGACTATACCTCTCCATGAGGTAGTGTCTATTCCTGGCCTTTTCATAAAACATAAGCATGGGTTTCCTTAAATCTGGGAAAGATGGAAGCAAGATTGTTCCACAGTTCTCTGGGTACATCCTCAACCCAAATGAAATTTCAGCCTTTACAAGCTGAGGGTGGGGCAGGGGGTGGATTTGAGAAATAAAGGTTTAAAAATAAAAAAGCCATATAACCATGGCCTCTTAATGTCTAGGACAGGCTAGCTGTCATGTTTCCAAGCATAAACTAGTTTTGATTAACAAGGATTACTTGCAGCCTCACCTACTTTTTAACCCTGATTAACAGTGTCTGTGATACATAAAAAACATGAGCAAATCTCCTGAGAAACCCAGAAAACTATAGAAGGCCAAATTAAAGATTCCTGTGGATTTATTTTATCAAGCATGCCTGGAAGGAAATAACAAGAATGACTGCGTCTGAAACTCAAGTCAGGTTCACATTCTTCATCTTAAAACCTCATGATGTCTATTAAGAACACTCGTAGCAGAGGTCTCAGGATATATGGCTTGATCTGATATACCTGTACTTGAATTTCTCCCCCTTTTATAGGCAAAGAAAAGAGGCCTGGAGACCCATAGTTAATCAGGGAAGAGACTGCAAATAGACTCTAACTAGATTTTCCACCAAACCACTCAATCATTATTAAGCACCAGTTATGTGCTAAGGATACAGAGGTGAGCGGTGAGGAGAGCAAAGAGTGGGAATAGAATCACCTAAAGAATTCAAAGAGAGAAAAGTAGTATGGTGAGAACACTTGTAGTGCCATTAATGAGAGTAAAAGACACACAAAGGAAACGCCCTTTGAACTGGACTTCGGAAAATTAGCCAGTGCTCACCAACCCAATGCAGAGACCAGGAAGGCAGATGAAGAAAGGCCTTTCCAATCAGAACAGAAGGAAAAAAAGTCACCAAGCATAGAGTAGGAGGTCCCCAGTGGGAAGTGCCTGGAGGACAGCAGACCCTGCTGTGGATGTCAGTAGTTTGGGGCTTTTTTTATGGGTAGTGGAGAGCTACTTGTGGTTTGTACAGGATATGATCAGCTGTGTGTTTCCCAGAGCTTACTTAGTGATAGTGCTCAAAATATACTAGAGCTGGAGATAGGCTGGACACAGGTAGACTTATTAAAGGGATTATTTCAGGAGTTCAGAAGAAATAAGAGGTACTGATGAGTCATTTCAGAAGGAGAACTAACAAATCTTGGTGGCCATGTGAACAAAAGGAAGGAAAGTGAGGCCAAAGATGACCCTGAAGCCCCAAGGTCAAATAAAAGGCACAGAGAGTGATGTTATTAATTGAGAAAATAAGCCTAGTGAGGGTGGGTGATTCTTGGAGAACTTCCAGTTTGTCTCTTTGAGCATCTTTCTGACACTAACAGGATCATGAAGTTGTGTGGAATGGGCATAAAACTTTGTGATAAAAACCCTATGCACTAACTTAAGGCAAAGAAAAGAAACTTTTTTCTTAAGGGTTCAGTACCAACAATACACATATTTCAAATACTTCCCTGGGAAATATCTATAGGTAACCTAATTCATAACACAGATAACTATCGTGATTTTGAAAGACAATTCTCAAGTGGGAGAAATGTCAAATATTTCTCCTTGTGAGCAGTATCAGGTGTCAACAAAAACAAAAAATTGATTCTAAGGATCTGGGATTTCTATTTGAACACAAAAAAAATACAATATAATTCCAAACTAGATTTATGTCTGGGTGTGTATAGATATTTATTCAATCAATTGGAGGATACAAGAAGAGATTCGAAGATAAGCAAAGGTTTAAACCCATTCTCAAAAAAATTATTTTTCATGAGTTTGAACAAAATAGAGGACATACATGCGTTTATGTCCAGGAGCACCTGTAAAGCTGAATCAAGGGCTCTGTAAGACCAGTCATAATATAGACTTTGAAATTATTCAGAGATAGTCTCAAGTCTTCTCATTTTATACACTACCCTTGGGCCATCTCCCATGCAGTTTTCTGATGATCCTCAAAACAGTCCTCTCGCCTGGGCTCCAGGTCTTCTTTAGCTGGGTACCATGTTTCTCAGCTCAAAGTCAACACAACCAAAACTGAAGTTAAACTTTTTGTTGTCCCAGCTCTACTGGCACCTCCTTCCTTACTGTCTACCTTGGCTAATAGAAATATCATCTGTCTAGGCTCCCTGAGTGTGAAGCTTGAAAGTCATCCAGAAAGACTTATCCTAAACATCCCAATCAGTCCTCACATCCATTTTCTAGCTAAGTCAGCCTTCTCCTCTTCCAACCACATTGCCACTGCCGTGTTTCAGAATCCCATAATTCTTGCCTGGGCAATTGCAATATCCTTCTAGTTTTTTCCCTTTGACTCAGATACCTACATTTCAAATAAAGCGACCTTTCTAAAGCAAAAATCTCTAAAACACCACCATATTCTTTGGCTAAACATGCAGCAATAGCTTCTCCTTGCTTTCAGGATGAGTTCAGACACCTTATGTAGGAAGCAAAATAGTGACCTTCCAAAGATGGCCATATGGTCATAATCCCCAGAATTCATGATTATGTCGTGATGTAGCGACAAGCCAAGGAATGCAAGCAGCCTCTAGAAGCTGAAAGAGACAAGGAATAGATTTTCCCCCAGAGCCCCCAGAAGGAACACAATTCTTCAAATGCTTAAATTTTAGCCCCATAAAACCCATCTTGGACATTGTTTTAATCCCCTAAGTCTACAGTAATTTATTACAAGCAATAGGAAACCAATACTCCTTTGCATGGCATACAGAGCCATTCACAAACAGTGCCCTACCTCCCGCTAGTTAAATACCTCTCCAAAGTCAGTACAGCCAAAACTGAAGTCAAATCTTTTGTCATCCCCTCCTACCTCCTTCCTTATTTTCTATCTTAATAGAATCACTATCTATGAGCATGCCTTCCAAGGTTGCCACTCTAGAGCCAAACCAAATATTTGTTTTCATGTTTCTATGTCTCTCTCAGTTCATTCAGGTCTTTCTACCTTCTCTATTTGTCCTTCATGAGTCCACTTAAATATCACCTGCTTTGAGAGACTTTCCTGATCATTGAGACAGAATACACGCCTTTACACTCTGTGTCCTTCCAGTCTCCTGTATATAATGTGGTTTTGTATTTATCACAATCTACCATGTTGGCCTCTTGTCTGCACCTTCCACTAGACCATCAGTTACTTGAAAACAGACACCGTCTGTACCCCCAGTCCCTAACACAGTGCCTAACTCATAAAGGCAAATAGAATAACATTGATAGCAAAAGTAAAAGCTGAACAGTAGACCAAAAGGAAAGCCAGGTTAAAAGAAGGGGATTCCAGGATGATGAGAAAAATCTTAATTTATCGTAGATAAATGGCAAAGGAGCCACTAATGAAAGAGGGATTAAATATGCAAATATAAAAGGGGAGAGAAATTTCTTTTACCAGCCTGAAAGTAGTCCAAGTAAATGAGATCATTGACAAAAAGAGAGGAACTATTCTTGGAAAGGAGGAAAGATTTTTTTTCCCTCCAAATAAGAAAAAAAGCAAAGGGGTAATACGCAGCTATTAATTTATTAAAAGATTAATATACAGATGCGAGAAAGAACAATGTGTCCTTTCACAAGGTTAAGGACTTGATTTTATGTTGAGGTATTATGTTTATGTAGTCCCCTGTATTATCTTCCTCCCAAATCTCTCAGCATAATTTTATGAATAGATCAAATAGCTATTAGCTCTTGGGAACTTCTGATGTCATCAGATTCTTTCCCAAGTCAGGAAAGCATCTGAGTACTTCCAGGTGCTTCCTTCCACCAAAAAGAGAGAAAAAAGAAAGTTTATTTCCAACCAATTCACATTCTGCTAGCACAGCCCATAACAAATCTCTGCTGGGCCATGTCAAAACCAGAGTTCTTGTCCCTTGATGTCTAGGTCATAGCACCTCAGTTCTATTTTCTTAAATGTATTTTTCACAGCCAAAACACATTGAACTTTAGAGAAAATCCCATCCCTACTGCAGTCAGTGGTGACAAGATGACAACCAAAATGCTGCACAAATAAAGGAATTTGGGGGAACCTTTACACAGACACCCGCCTCAGACAATAATGGTGCATGGGTACCACTGACACTCACCAACCCACTTTTGGAGTCAAGAAAAGCCTTTAATATTGACAGATTTTGATGGCAAGGCCACCGTGCAGAAAAATGTGCTCCAAGTAGGCAACACACTCACCTGACAAGGGACATGCTCTGAAACCTCACATGGAAGACCTCTTGACACCACATTTCAGAGGGAGCTGTTCTCCCTTAGAAACAGCCTATCAAAGCAGCACTGCCTTTGGCTGAAACTGCTGGGTAAGTGGCCTCCAGTTCCTTTGCTTCATTTCCGTCCCCAGCGACTTTCTCCAACAATGCTTACAAAGGCTTGTTTTTACCCAAATGGGTCAGACTCTTAAAACCTAATTTTAGAAACATAGTCAAGCTTCAGGTACAAGCTTAGCAAGCCAAGATTCTCAATCAGAGCTTCCCTTTCCCACACAGCGTAGGTCCAAGCAGGTTTTCTGGTCCTCATGAGCAGAAACTTGTTACCATCTCACTTTTTACCCTCGTTTCCAGTGCCCCAGACAACTATCTCCCACCACACTGGACATGTTCATCTGTAAGGTCCACTCCATTTCAGACAAGATATATGCCATTTCTATCACTTTTAGCTTTCTTTAAGAGACTGTCTCACCTGGGGCACTCAGTCAGGTAAATGTTTGACTTCAGCTCAGGTCATGATCTCATGGTTTGTGGGTTCAATCCCCACGTAGGCTCTGTGCTGACAGTTCAGAGCCTGGAGCCTGCTTCGGATTCTGTGTCTCTCTCTATTTCTCTGTCTCCGCCCACACAAACTCACACTCTGTCTCTGTCTCTCAAATAAATGTTTAAAAAAGAGAGAGAGACTATCTCACCTAATCCAATAAACAAACAAAGACTAATCACACCCATTCATTCATTCATTATCTAATTCATTTATGCAATTTTAACCTTCTTCTGCATACAGGCTCTGGGCCTTCCCAGAAAGAAAGTTGCTATAGACTGAATGTTTGTGTCCCCTAAAATTCATATTTGAAACTTAATCTCCAATATAATGATATTTGAAGTGGGGGCCTTTGGGAGATAATTAGATCATGAATGGGATTAGTGCCTTTGTAAAAGAAACTTCAGAGAGATCCTTCCCCGTCCACCATGTGAAGACAAAGTGAAAAGATGGCTGCCCAGGAGGCAGGTCCCCACCAGACACCAAATGTGCCAGCACTTTAATCTTGGAGTTCCTAGCTTCCAGAACTGTGAGAAATGAATGTCTGTTCTTTATAAGCCACCCAGCCTATAACATTCTTGTTTTCAGTCTATAGTATTCTTAGCCAAGCTAAGACTGAAGCCAAAGATGTAAGGAACCCAATACCACTGCTCATATAGGGGCCCAGGACTGGCTTGTCCTTGGGATGTCACTCCCAATCAATGATCTACTCTGTTCCCAGAATCACAAATGTACCAGGACTATTAAAACATGGTTCCTACTCCCACAGAGTCTACACGGCAGTCAAAAATCAAAACATATAAACAGGAAAGAACTAGAGAAAGAGGAAGAGCCAGTGAAGGGCTTCTTTCAAGGCAGATAAGGGTTTACAAAAGGAGAAGGCAGACTGCAATGTAGGCTAAATCAGACAAGATGTAGAAAGTCCAGAAGACCTGTCACCTGATCTGAGTGTGCTGTCTAGTACAGCTAAGTTTTGGATTGCATCACAAGAAGAAAAAACACATGAGCCGGTGCTCAATTGAAAATTTACACAGCATTTTGAAGTCTGCCTAGAATATTTCCCACTTTAATCAAAGAAAATGCTAAAGATATTTCCTCAAACTAAAAAAATACAGAAAATATCCCAGGGAGGGAGGGAGGGTACTTGAAAATTTATTCATGGGGCAACTCTTGGAATGAAAATATTACTTTCCCTTAAAGGGGAGAATATAAACATTATCAACTCTCATTCTACCATTTTAAATAGCAGAAGCACTTTGGACTTTTAATATACTATTCTTCTATAAACTATCAAAAAAGAGAACATTCTTTTCCATAAGAAAAAAAAAAGATGTTCCTTTTATTGGTATTTACAAACTATGTTACGTGTGGAAACAACAATACAAATAAGACAGCCTGGCTTGTACTGAGTGAAGCCAGGAAGAGACATCAGAAACCAACAAAGGCACAAAACTTCATGCCTCAGATTGTTCAAGACTCATTTTCAGGTTTCATAAGACTTATCATTTCTATAAATATAACATAATCTTTATAATTCACAGAATAAAAGCATCCCTGTCAGATTCTTGCAGGTGTCAAACAGCAGTATCACTGCTACATTTTCAGTAATGTGTGTCAAATTTATATGTAACATTAAGAAATAGTTTAGAAAAAAAAATCAAGAAACCTGGGTGGCTCAGTCTGTTGAGCATCTGAGTTTGATTTGATTTGATTCAGCTCAGGTCATGATCTCCTGATTCATGAGATTGAGTCTTGCATCAGGCTCTGAGCTGACAGTGCAAAGCCTGCTTGGGATTATCTCTCTCCCTCTCTCTCTCTGCCCCTCCCCTACTTGCACTTTCACTCTGTCTCTCAAAATAAATAAACATTTTAAAAAAGAAAAGAAAAGAAAAAACAAATCAAGAATAAACATCACACCAAAGAAAAAGAGAAAGCAGGATTTGTATTATTAAAATGGTGTCACATTACCAGCTGAAAAAATGTCCAATCTCAAATCACGGCACTTTACTAACCCAATGAGAATCAGAGCGAAGGAAGAGAATCACTGAAGATAAGTTTAATGGTTTGAACATTCTATTGAAATAAGAATTACTCTTTTTCATAGAGTTGCTTTTTTTCCCCTTTCAGATCTTTTTGGTGATATTATTAGTCTCCTAATTGATTGTGACTTTACTAGTCTCCTAATTCCAGATTGATCTTTACTAATCTGGAAACAGTGAATAAATAATTCTCCAGGAAGATAGTATATAATAGCAAAAAAAAAAAAACTGCATTTTGACAGTGATCTGTTAGAAAAGAAAAAATATCTTATTCAATGGTTGGACTCAAAATACTGAAAACAAATCTGTACCACTGCAGCAAAAAAGGTATGGATTTTTTTTTCCTGTGTTGAATAAAGAGAAGGTTTGGCAAGACTTGCTGTTTTTAAAAGAAAAGAAATGCATTGCTTAGCTAAAAGTTCTTTGCACATAGAAGGTGCTCCAAAAAAGCAAACAGTAAATGAATGAGTGAATTTTTAACTGTGAAAACTTAAAATAAAAAGAAACTGATTAATCGGGTCAGCCAGGCCTATACAATGAAGACAGATCTTCTTTAGATAAAATTATTTTCCTTCATCACCTCCCTCACTCCTTCCACCCCTAATTTCAAGCAGGTCTGCCAGGCAATCTTCCACTCAGTAAATAGGACCAAAGCCTTATAATACAGTGACTTGTTATTGCTTTTCCACAAAATTTCCAAACATGGTAGTACTGAGCTTTGATTATTTTTCATGTTCTTCCTCTTGGCAGAAACCTATGAAAGCAGATGGAGAAATAGTGGTGGGTAAAAACACAAAAATAATTCACATATAATCTTTTATAGTCTTTTTATAGAATTGGAACAGTGCTGCATATAAATATTTAATCTGTCTTGGTAGACACAATAATATTCAATAGACATATTGAAGAAAAAGATACCCTTGATATAGAAGAATATCAAGTGACATCTGATACCAAACAAGGTATAATATGAATGCCCGAGTCTTCCCAGGCCCTCAAGTAACCAATTTTTTTGAAAAATGAAACTCAAATTTTGTTTGGGGTACACTCACATCTATATTCTTCCTTATGGATCTGAAAGATGAAAACAGAGAGAAGATAATTTACAAAATTTTCTAGTCTGCCTAGAAAAAGCAATAAATATCTGCTAAATTTTGATATTTTTTCCAGTGAGACACTTTTATACTGAGACCCTCCTACAAAATTATATCTTCCAGAAAATTGTTGAGAATAATAATTACCTCTAAAAATGTTTACCAAAGGCTCATTTCAAATCCCAAAACTTAGAATATATTGTTTAAGAAATTTTTTAAATCAGGAACATATCTCATCACCATTACTTCAATTATTACCTAAATGAAGCAGATATTTCCAACAACAAAAAGACACTCAATGGGTAGGATATAAGAAAACCAAGATTCCATATAAAATAAAATAATATTGGGGAAGGATATATGTTACTTAACAGTGTTGACCTTGGTAATAAAATAATATCAAAAAAGCATAGCTGCTTATTTCAGTAAAACTCTGGGAGTTCTTGTTGAATGAATGTAATATTTCCTTAATGACGGGAAATTCAGTAAGAACTTCATGGCTTAAGAAGAATGCACTAGAGCCAAAAATCTATGGAGTACATGGTGTTGAGAAACTTCAGACCTCTCCATAACAGGTAAATCTTCTTCAACTTACTTCTTGTCAGCAGATAAAAACATTTGAAACTTGAGGCCTACATAAACACACACCCATAGACACAAACACAAACACACAGATTTAGTCATATAGTTAAGAACTGTGAAAATCTGAGGTTTTAACCTACTTACGAGCTAACAAATTAGCCAGCTACAGCTTCATGGCTGGTGACAGAAAAGACTCTTAGGTCAGAGACAAGGGATATTATTACTCGCAGCACCGCAAGCATGAGTTTCACACTTACATTTCCTTTACCCGCTCCCCCCCCCTCCAAGTCCGATAGGAATAACCCTGAGCAGCCTAGGCAGATGCTGTACACACAGTGAGTTTTCATCACAGCTGAGAAACACCAAGCTAAAGGAAATAAAGGAAATCCTATTATTTTATAATAGGATGGAAGCAAACTTGTCCCATTTTTGCCCAAGAGGAAAATATTATCTTTATTATACTGAACAATAAATAAACCTGCTCCCGTCTCCAGAAGAAGACATCACTATCTCCATATTCCAAGTTCGTTCACTACACAAGCATCCTTGAATGGACTGTCTGCAAGACTGTCAGTGTTATTGCTTGTGAGAGTTCAAAAATACAGGAGACCCATGAAGAATTGTCTCCTAATAGATAGACGTTGTTATATCTTCCTATCTATATAGATAGATAGCTTGTGTTATATATATTTAAAGATCCTTACATCTCTTTAAATATTCTATTTTAATATGACTCTGGTTGTGAGAACATCTTTGGTTTCCTAGGGTCATGCCTTTCTTAATAATTCTGAGAACCCTAGGAGTCTATTCAATGCAAAGATCAGTTATAGTTGTTCTCACATCATCCCTGGATCTGGAAGTCAGATTCACCCTGCTAACGTTGAATGACTTCATGCTCTCCCTAGATGCTAGATGGTATAGATTACCTTACATATTAGTTTTCTATTTCTGACATAACAAATTGTCCCAAAGTTAGCAGTTAAACTAATACCCAATTATTACCTCATAGTTTCTGTGGCTTATAATTCTGGGCACAGAATAGCTCAAATGGACTTTCGGCTTAGGACTCACAAGACTAAAATTAATGGGTTGGCAATGTTGCATTTCTTCTTAGATGCTCTGGGGAAAAAAATCCCCTTTCAAGCACATTCAGGATGTTGGCAGAATTCAGTTCCTTCTTATACTTTCACATGGCTTTTCTATCTTCAAGGCAGCAATGGTATGCCAAACCTTTTTCACGTATGGGATCTCCCTGACCTCTTCTCTTCTTTCTGCTTTTAAGAGTTCATGTAAATATATTGCACCCACTCAGATAATCCAGGATAACCTTCCTATTTTTAAGGCCAATGGACTAGGAAACTTAATTACATCTGAAAAGTCCCTTTTTCCATGTAAGGTAACCTACTCATAGTCCCAGGGATTAGAGCATAGACTCTTCTTAAGGGCTATAAATCTGCCTACCACACTCTGCTACACAAAATGTGGTCCTTGGACAAGAAGCATTAAATTCACCAGGGATTTTGTGAGAAACGTAGAATCTCAAGATTCACCCATATCCAATGAATCAGAACGTGCACTTTATCAAGATCCTCAGATAATTCATATACACATTGAAGTCTGAGAAGCACTAGACATCTACAGGTCTAGAACAGTCAGATGCTGCTGCTATGATTAAATAAGTTAGAGACTATCAAAATTTGGATAGTCAGAAAGAATCCCTCCATTTCTCCCTGCTAATGTCCATTGTTCTAGCATCTTCAGTTAACAAAACTTGGAAAGCTGTAGAGCTGCAGCTGGAACTAAGATTCTTGCCCTGGTCATTACAACCTGCTGCTGGTCCAGTCTCTGCCTAGATAGCAACTTTCCCCAGGTTGCAGAAGGAGGCTGTTCCTTCCCTAGCTGTTATAATCTTTCCTTGAAATATGTACAGCCAGTTTTCTCAGAGCATGCTCATAGTAAGATAGATTGGTGAGAAAATAGCTTCACATTCTTAGCCTCATCATACCTAAAACCATTCTTCTTCCTTAACCCCCAAAAACCTAAAAGAGATCCCAAGTCACTAGTTTAGAACGGCCTTTACATTATAGTGAAGTTTTCTTAGGAACTGGTATCTTCTTACAGCTGACTTTAGTTGGGGCTACTCCCATTCACCAAAGATATTTTAATAACTTTGAATCTCAAAAGGAGTATCCTTAGTCCCTATGCAATTTTGCAAAACAAAATCTGATTCCAATAAATCCAAGACTCTGTCATTTCATGTAATTTCATATCACTCACTATTAATGGAAATAAAAACGAAATTAGAGTTTAGAGTCAAACTCCCATGTCACTTTCAATTTGAATTAAAATGGCTTTGTTAACTAATAATATTATAATATTCCTCATTCTTTAATATACAGAAAGCTAGAAATTGCATTTAAATTAAGACTCAAAGGAGTGATGTCATCATTGTGGCAGAATAAGAGTTTCCTACTCTCTTCCCCCCAAAAGAACTCTGATTTAAACAATCACCCACAAACGAGACAGTCTTTGTGGAAGTCCAGGGGTCCAGCAGAGAAGTTCCAGCACACCACTGGATCCAAAAAAACTCAGACTAGAAATATTGAAGAGGGTAAGAGGAATAGTTTTCACTTTACCTGCACTACCTTCTTCCCAAAGCAGCATAGCTTAGTGCCAAGAGGGAACTTCTTGGTCCATACCTTCTCCCATCAGAGAAAATTAGAACATTTAAGTGAGTACCCAGCTTCCCCAGCTGTGCCAGAACTGTCCAACAAACCAAATTATTTCTCACTTCATTCAGAACACTGAGTATGAACTACAAGATGAGGGGGCAGTGAGCAACTGGGAGAATAGCATCCAGGGGTCAGACCAGAAAGTATCAAAGAAGCACAGATCCTAGTGAGTGCTTCACGCACTCCATGAGGAAGCCCACCCACAAACCACTGAAGAATGCCTCACCAGCACATTCCCCCATCTGGCCCATGGGGACCCCTAGTGCTTCATGCACCAAACCCATACAACTCCCAACCTTGTGGCCGACTCCCTGTGTGCACTCCCAGGAGTGGTGAGAGCAAACATTTGCAAACAGTTAGTAATCATGTGCAAAAAGCCTAACCCTACACACCTGGGAGAAAAATCACACAAACTTCAGCATTCAGCACCACTTTAGGGAAAGCAAAAGGGAGGCTGTCACCACCCATCCTGGCTTTATAGAATCAAGAGAAGGTATACAAGCTTAAGAATTCTGCCACAACACTTTCAACAATAGCCAAATCATGGAAAGAGCCTAAATGTCCATCAACTGATGAATGGATTAAGAAGATGTGGTTTATCTATACAATGGAATACTACATGGCAATGAGAAAGAATGAAATCTGGCCATTCGTAGCAAAGTGGATGGACCTCGAGGGTGTCATGCTAAGCGAAATAAGTCAGGCAGAGAAGGACAGATACCATATGTTTGCACTCATAGGTCTAACAGGAGAAACCTAACAGAGGACCATGGGGAGGGGAAGGAGGAAAAAGAGGGAGAGGGAGGGAGACAAAGCACGAGAGACTCTTGAAGACTGAAAACAAACTGAGGGTGGAAGGGGGAGGGGGAAAGGGGAAGCGGGGTGATGGTCATGGTGTAGGTCACATGTGGGGAAGAGCACTGGGTGTTATATGGAAACCAACCTGACAATAAACTATAAAGCTAAAAAAAAAAAGAACTTTGCCACAAGAAGGAACAAGAAGTATAGAGCAGGCATATTCATAGAAAAAGTCTGAGAAAGCCTCAAATTCCCTAGCAGAACTAATAAAAGGTATTTATCTCCTAAAGCCAATCAGTGAAGACTGGAGGAGATGACTATTCAAATGCAAAGAGAGCAACACAAGACTTTCAAGAAACGAAAAATCAAGGAAACATGACACTACCAAAGGAACATGATAATTTTTAGTAACTGAACCCAAAGAAATGTAGATATGCAATTTGCCCAATATAGAATTCAAAATAATTGTTTCAAGGAAGCTCAGAGAGCTAGAAGAAAACCCAGAAAGACAATTCACTGAAATTAGGAAAACAATACACAAACGAAATGAGAGATTTAACAGAGAGATAGAAATCATTAAAAAAAGAATCAAATAGAAATTCTGAACCTGAAGAATACAATGAATTAAGTGAATAATGCAATAGAGAGCATTAATATGAGCTGGATCAAGCAGAAGAAAGAATCTTAGAAGTGGAAGACAGATCTTTTGAAATATTCATCAGAGGAGAAGAAAATATAATGAAAAAGAGAGAAGAAATTCTATGTGAACTATAGTGTTCTATTAGAAGAGATAGTCTATACGTTATTGGAGTACTAGTAGGAAACGAGAAGGAGAGGGACAGAAAAACCTAGTTAAAAATATAATGGCTGACAGTATCCCCCTGATACCAAAACTAGATAAAGACACCAAAAAAAAAGACAAAATAAATCCCAAAAAGACAAAAAACAAAACAAAACAAAAACTACAGGCCAATATCTCTGATGAACACAGATGCAAAAACATTCAACAAAATACTGGCAAACGGAATCCAACAATACATTAAAAATCATTCAGGACTGCCTGAGTGGCTTGGTTGGTTAAGTGTCAGACTCTTGATTTCAGCTCAGGTCATGATCTCACAGTTCATGAGTTCAAAGCCTGCATCAGGCTCCACACTGACAGTGCAGAGCCTACTTGAGATTGTCTCTCTCTCCCTCTTTTTCTGTCCCTCCCTCACTTGCATACATATGCTCTCTCTCTTTCTCAAAATAAAGAGATAAATTAAAAAAAAAATCATTCACCATGATCAAGTGGGATTTATTCCCATAAGGCAACGGTGGTTCAATATTGCAAATTAATCAGCATGATACATCAAATCCATCAGAGAAAGGATAAAAACCATATGAACATTTCAATACATGCAGAAAAAGCATTTGACAAAGCACAACATCGATTCACGATAAAAACCCTCAACAAAGTAGGTTTAGAGGAAACATACCTCAACATAATAAAGGCCTTACATGAAAATCCCACATACGCAATGGGGAAAACCTGAGAGCTTTTCCACTGTGATCAGGAACAATACAGGGATGTCTACTCTCACCACCCTTACTCCTGGCCACAGCAAGTAGACAACAAAAAGAAATAAAAGGCATCCAAATTGGTAAGGAAGAAGTAAAACTTTCACTATTTGCAGATGACATGAAACTACATATAGAAAACCCTAAAGATTCCGCCAAAAAACTACTAAATCTGATAAATGAATTCAGTAAAGTCACAGGATAAGAAATCAATATACAGAAATTTTTTGCATTTCTATACACTAATAATGAAGCAGCAGAATGAAAAATTAAGAAAATTGCAATATCATTTACAATTGCACCAAAAAAAATAAAATATCTAGGAATAAACTTAACCAAAGAGGTGAAAGATCTATACTCTGAAAACTATAAAACACTGATGAAAGAAATTGAAGACAACACAAAGAAAGGGAAACATATCCCATGCTCATAGATTGGAATAGCAAATATTGTTCAAATGCCTATATTACCCAAAGCAATGTACAAACTTAATGCAATCCCTATCAAAATACCAACAGAATTTTTCACAGAGCTAGGATAAACAATCTTAAAATTGGTATGGAACCACAAAAGACCTGAATAGCCAAAGCAATCCTGAAAAAGAAAAACAAAACTGGAGGTATCACAATTCCAGACTTTAAGTGATAGTACAAAGCTGTAGTGATCAAAACAGTAAGGCATTGGCAGTAGACACATAGATCAATGGAAGAGATTAGAAGACCCAGAAATAAACGCACAATTATATGGTTAATTAATCTTTAACAAAGGAGAAAAGAATATGCAATGGGAAAAAGACAGTATCTTCAACAAATGGTGCTGGGAAAACTGGAGAGCTACATGCAAACAAAAGAAACTGGATCACTTTCTTACACAATACATAAAAATAATCTTAAAATGAGTTAAAGATCTAAATATTAGACCTGAAAAACATAAAAATCCTATAAAAGAGCATAGGCAGTAATTTCTCTGACATCAGCCATAGCAACATTTTTCTAGATATGGTTAGAAATATAGGAATTAAACAATGCACTCTTGAACAACCCCATCTGGCCAAAGAAGAAATTAGAAGAGAAATTACAAAGTGTCTTGAGACAAATGAAAATACAACATACTAACAGTTACAGGATGCTGCAAAAGCAGTTACAATTGGGAAGTTTGTGGTGATAAACACCTAAATTAAGAAAAAAGAAAAATCTCAAATAAACAACTTAATTTTATACCTCAAGTATTAGAAAAAGAGGAACAAATTAAGCCCAAAGTTAGCATAAGGAAGGAAATAACAAAAGTCAGAGCAGAAATAAGTGACATGGAGATGAGAAAAACATTAGAAAATACCAGTGAAATTAAGCTGGCTTTTTTTTTTTAAGTTTATTTTTGCAAGAGACAGATCATGAGCAAGGGAGGGGCAGAGAGAAAGCGGTGGGGCGGGGGGAGGGGGGGGGTTACAGAGAATCCAAAGAAGGCTCCAGGCTCTGAGCTGTCAGCACAGAGCCCAATGCGGGGCTTGAACTCACAAACTGTGAGATCATGATCTGAGCCAAAGTCAGACACTTAACCAACTGAGCCACCCAGGTGCCCCTAAGCTGTCTTTTTGAGAAGATAAATAAACCTATAGCTAGAGAAATGAAGAAAACAGAGAAGCCTCAAATAAATGAAATCACTAATGAAAGATGAGACATTACAACTTATACCACAAAAATACAATCATAAAAACATACTAAGACCAATTATACACCAATAAATTGGATAACCTAGAAAAATGGATAAATTCCTAGAAATATACAACCTACCAAGACTGAATCATAAAGATACATAAAATTTATAAAGACCATTAAAAAATAAGAGAATTAACCAAAAACTCCCCCAACAAATGCTTTCAATGGGGAATTCTAACAAATGTTGGAGGAAAAAGTAACATCAATCCTTCTCAAACTCCAAAAAAAAAAAAAAAACAGAAAGGAGGGAACACCCCAAACTTGTTTTATAAGGCCAACATTACCCTAAAGCCAGATTACAGACACTAAAAGAAAAGAAAAGAAAACTATAGGACAATATCCCTGATGAATATAGATGCAAAAATCCTTAGTAAAACACTAGCAAACTGAATAGCACATTGAAAAGTTTACACACCATGGTCAAATGGAATTTATCCCAGAGATGCAAGATTAGTTCAACATACATAAATCAATAAATGTATTATATCATATTAATAGAATGAAACATAAAAATCAGATAATCATCTCAATAGATGCAGAAAATGCATTTGATAAATTCAATACCCTTTCATAATAAAAATCTCAACAAATTGGGCTTAGAAGGAAATTACGTCAATATAATAAAATCCATTATAACAAGCCTACAGCTAATATACTTCATTGTGAAAGGTTGAATGTTTTTCCTCTAGGATCAGGAACAAGGCAAAGATACTCACTTTTACTACTCCTATTCAGCATAGTACTGGAATCCTAGCTAAAGAAATTTGTCAAAGAAAAAAAAAGGAAAAGTGCCCAAATCAGAAACGAAGAAGTAAAATTATCTCTATTTGCAGATCTTATATATAGAAAATTCTAAAGACTTTGCCAAAAAGAAACCTGTTAAAACTAATTAATTAAGTAAAGTTGCAGGATATAAAATCAAAATACAAAAATCAAATGCATTTCTTTTTTTTTAAGTTTATTTATTTTTGAGAGCCGTGGTGGGGCGGGGCGGGGGGAGATCTTGAGCAGAGGAGGAGGAGAGAAAGAGAGGGAGAGAGAGATCCTAAACAGGCTCTATGCTGTCAGCGCGAAGCCCGACATGGGGCTCAAACTCATGAACCATGAGATAATGACCTGAGCCGAAATCAAGAGTAGAGACACCCATGTGCCCCTCAGATGCATTTCTGTACAATAACAGTGAAGTACCTGAAAAAGAAATAAAGAAAATAATTCCATTTACAATAACATCAAAAACAATAAAATACTTAGGAATATACTTAACAAAGGAAATAAAGTATCTGTACACTGGAAACTGTTAAGACATTGATGAAAGAAATTGAAATAGATGCAAGTCAACGGAAAAAGGTCTGTGCTCATGGACTGGAAGAAATAAATTAGTT
This sequence comes from Cryptoprocta ferox, assembly GCA_028646485.1. Taxonomy (NCBI): domain Eukaryota; kingdom Metazoa; phylum Chordata; class Mammalia; order Carnivora; family Eupleridae; genus Cryptoprocta; species Cryptoprocta ferox. The sequence goes on along the minus strand of CM053560.1, from coordinate 47,377,867 downwards.
AAAAAGTCCATACTTCACAAAGACATCTACAGATTGAATGCAAGCTCTATCAAAATTCCAATGACATTTTTCACAGAAATAAAAAAAAATCCTAAAACTCATATGGAACCACAAAAGCTCTGAATACCTAAACTATCTTGAGTAAAAACAAAGCTGGAAGCATCATACTTCCTCATTTCAAACTGTACTACAAAGTTACAGTAATCAGAAGAGTATGATAATTAGCATAAAAATAGATACATAGACAAATGGAACAGAATAATGAGCCCAGACATTAATTCATGCATAGACAGTCAACTAACATTTGACAAGGGCACCAAGAATACTCAATGGAGAAAGGATAGTCTCTTCAATAAATGGTGTTGGAAAAACTGGAGAATCACATGCAAAAGAATGAAACTGAATTCCTTTTAATTAAAATTAACTCCAAATGGATTAAAGACTTAAACATAAGACCTGAAAACATAACACCCCTAGAATAAAACACAGGGTAATATCTCCTTAGCATTGATTTTGGCAATGATTTTTTGGGGGATATTACACAAAAAGCACAAGCAGCAACAGCAAAACTAAACTAGCGGGGTGACATCAAACTGAAAAGCTTCTGCACAACAAAAACAACTATCAACAAAACGAAAAGTCAACCTACCGAAGAGGAGAAAATATTTACAAACTATCAGATAAAGGATTAATTTCCATAATATTTAAGGAATTCATTCAACTCAATAGCAAAAACAATATTATAATAATAACAATTCAATTTAAAAATGGGCAGAGGAACTGAGTAGACATTTTCCCAAAGAAGATATACAGATGGCCAACAGGTACAGGAAAAGGTGCTCAACAGCACAAATTATCAGGGGAATGCAAATCAAAACCACAATGAGGTATTACCTTACAGCTATCAGAATGGCTAGTATCAAAAAACAAAACAAAAGAAAACAAAACAAAAATCAAAATTAAACAAAGCAAAAACAAGAGATAAGGGAAAAACAAATTGGAGATAAGGGAACCCTTTTCCACTGTTGTGGGAATGTAAATTACTATAGCCACTAAAGAAGACAGCAAGGAAGTTCCCCCCAAAAATTAAAAATAGAACTACCATATGATCCAACAATCCCACTCTGGAAATTGGAAAAAGGAATAAAATCATTACCTCAAAGAGATATCTGCACTCCCACGCTCACTGTAGCATTATTCACAATAGTCAAGATGTGAAAACAACCCAAGTATTCATCAACAGATGAATGGATGAAGAAAATGTGAGATAGATATAGATGTATGTGAGATGTATAAATGAGACATATAAATAAGATATATATGTAGATAGATAGATAGATAGATTATACATATATATATGATTATGATTCAGGGCATCATGCTAAGTGAAATAAGTCAGACAAAGAAAAAAAAAACGTATGATCCTTTATATGTGGAATCTAGAAAAGCCAAGCTCATATTAACAGAAAGTGGTTTCCAAGGGCAATTCTGTGGGGGGAACAGGGAAACGTTGGTCAAAGTGTATAAACTTTGGGGTGCCTGAGTGGCTCAGTCAGTTAAGCATCCGACTCTTGATTTTTGCTCAGGTCATGATTTCATGAGTCAAGCCCCATGTCAGGCCCTGCTCTGGGCTTGGAGCCTGCTTAACATTCTCTCTCCCTCCCCCTTTGCCCCATTCCCCACCTCTCTCAAAAAAAAAATTTTTTTTTTAAGAAAGGGCACAAACTTCCAGTTAGAAGATGAATAAGTTTGGGAACGATGTGTAGCGTGGTGACTGTAGTTAATGATACCATACTGTGTACTTGAAAGTTGCTAAGATATCGTAAATGTTCTCACCACAAAAACAAAAAAAGGCAGTTGCCTGAGGTGATGATTTGTTAACTAGCCTTATTGTAGTGATCATTTTACACTATATACATATACCATCACATTGTACACCTTAAATTTACACGATCTTAAGTGTCAATTATATCTCAATGTAGCTGGGGAGATATTTAATTAAAGACAAATAATAATGACACCATTAACTTAGTTATACCTAACTTTTACAAAGCACTTCCAAGTTATTTCTAATATGATCTTCATACTAGCTTTATAAGGTAAATAAGCAAACTTATCATTATCCCAATTGAATGGATTAGAAAACTAAAACACAAATAAATCAGGTAATTGTCTTTAATTAAAGCAACTAATATATAATAGAAGCAGGACCAGAATCAGGGACTGACGACTCCCAGAATCACATCGTATAATTTATGGTGAATTCTTTGGTTAAAAAAAAAATACCTAGTTTATGAATTCATATTTTTTAAATCATAATTTCTTGATAAAAATCATAATCATAAACCAGGATATGTTTTCCAAACCTCAAACAATAGTACAAAAGGAGCAGATAGGTATTGGGAGAGAAATCTATATTTAAGAAACAAATAAGGAAGATAGCCTTCCATACATCCTGAATGCTATGGAAATACAGAAGTTTCCTTGCATAATATCAAATATTATTCATAGCACATGAATTTTAAAATGCTCTGTGATTTCAAATATGTTTCAGTAAAAGAAAAAACTATTAGTCTTGATATGTTTCAGCTGTAAGACACATAAAATTATATTGTTGGTATAGGCATGATCTATAGAGAGTACCTTTACTGGGAAGTCAATGAAATACCATTAACTTTTTAGTGAAAAGTGGTTGATATAGACAAGCAAAGCAAATTTTGAGCCTTTGTAGAGGAAATTCTGGTTTTGTACATACTTTAAGGTGAATGTGATTTATTTACCATTAAAGCACATTAGATGCTTTAGGAATAAACATTCAATAAAGATATTTCAAAATGTCTCCAAACCAGCTCAAATTGTATATCACAAGATTACTTAGCTTTACTCAGGAATTACTCTTTGGAATGAAAGTAAAGTGAGTACTTCCAACAATCTACTAAGATAGAGAGATAGAGAGAGAAATAAAGAAAATTAGTCATTAATATCAGAACTTTCGACAAATGAACCACAGCCATTGAAAGTCATCCCATAGGATGTCATCAGGGCAGCCACCTCTTATCCACATCTCACTGCTTTTCTGTGACAACATAGTTTCCTGACCCTTTGCATCCTGACAATGCTGTTTCACTTAGCTATGTGCATTGAACAAGCAACATTTTTACTCACAATCTAATTCCATGTCTCCAAATTTAAGACAAAAGTCACCAAACAATAATTATGCTGTTATATGTAATTGGCTTGTGTATTTCATGTAAATGCTGCTTCATAATTGTGATGGACCATGAAAGATTACATAGATTACCAGATTATGTCTAGGGAAGTAAGGAAATCTAAACTACTCATGGCACAAATTATTTATATTCTTGAATACTTCCAGGGGAATGTTCCCTGGAATCCACTAAATACTAGTGACAATAGTTACCATTTTTTGACCAGATATAAGGTGACATGATCCATACTAGGCATTAAATTGAGTGCTTTACTTTTATCATCTCAAGTTGTTATTCCTGGGATATAATAATCCTGCCAGACAGATATTCCCCATGTTGCAGATGAGAAGGCAGAGGAACAAAAATCTAAGGCCATAGAGAAAGTAAATAGCAGACCAGAATTTCAACCAGCACTATATGTTTTCAAAGTCTTGCTGCCCAACCAGTCCTTCCCTGCATTTACTTCATTCAATAAATAGTCTCTAAGTATCAGTGACAACGTCTCTACATTACTTGGAAGTTTTTAATCCACCCCTCCTAAAATTACAAGTTAATTAGCCACCAGTTACATTACCTTTCTTCACTTATGTCAAATATTGTGCCTAAACAGGCAATTTATCTATTCATTCAACTAATGTTTGTCCACTGGGACCCACTCTGTTTGATCAGCAATATGCTGAATCATTAATTCCATACAGATTCAGGTGACTTTACTATAAACAAAATTATATGAGATTTCACAACTACAATTTTAGAAAAAAAAAGAATCAGCTAAGTGTAGTAGTTTATCCCAGAGTCTACTTTTTGCAACCAACCTCCCCAAATGCACAGATTCTCCCCTTTCACCTGTTGCTTAGGGAGTTAAGTATATGTTCACGTCCTTCTCTGGCAGTTCAGCTGTTTGGTTTATATCCCTTCCCTCCATATCCACAATGTACTCTTCCAATACTTATCTTTCCCATTCTTGTTAACATAGATTCTAGAGAAGAGTCTGAATATAAAGGTGAAGTTCTAACTTACATTACTAATTTCTCATAACTACAAAGCTGATAACAGTTAGCCTCAGGACTATATTTGTCAAAATCCCTTTCCCAGGAATAAGAACTGTTTATCAAGGATAGCTACTAGTTTCATAACTGGTCCTATGCCTGAAGCTCTTGATCTACAGAGGTATGCATGGGGACTAATGAGGAGAGTGATAGAAAAGTAATTTGAGACTAAGTAGAGAAAACCTTTAATGATCAGCTAAGGGGATGGATTAATGTACTTCCCCACATGATTGCCTTTTGAAAAGCTTTCCTTTAAAAAAAAATAAGAGAGGAATTCTAATAGTTATCTATAGCAGCGATAGCTCAGGAAGTGGAAAAAGAACAGAGACCACTAATGATGCTGTTGCAAAAATCTCAGCAATCAGTAACAAGAGCTGAACTAAAGTTGTAGGGCTAGCAAATCAAAGGAATAGCGGAATTGGAAACATCCTAGGGAAATAATCAACAAGATTTCATTCATTCATTCATTCATTCATTCAAAAGATAATCATTAAGAACTACTAAATGCCAGACATTGTGCTAGGAGCTGGAGATATAATGTTGAGTAAGGTAGATACTGTCCTTAATCACAAAACTCACATTCCAGCAAGAAAATATATAAGCATAAAAGCAAACAAATAAGATAATTACAAATTGTGAAGAAAACAAACAAGATACTGAAAGATCATGAGGAAGGGGCGGTAAGATGATCAGGGCAATGGATAGGCTGTGGAGAGAAAAACAAAGAGTAGAATTAAAAGTCCCACTGAGGATTCAAGCCTGAATGACTGAAAAAAGAGGAGGCATCATTAACAGAAACTAAGATGAGCTGATTTGATGGAGGATACAACTGAGAAGAGTGCTTTTAATCTCAGAGGTGTTAGGTTGAAAACACTTAAGTTGTACAAATGTTCAACTAGAAATGCTGGCCTGAGTCTAGAGAAGAGTCAGGGCTTTGGATATAAATTTGGAAACTGTGGATGCAAATATGGGTGTCAAACAAGTAGTTAAAAATTAGATTTTTTTCATCAAGCATGAAAGTAGACAGAGAAAAAGAGTCCATGAATAGAACACTAAAGAATGTGCACTCTTGTGGGATAAGAGTTGAAGAAGCCAGTGAAAGATGAAGCCACAAGAAAGAGGAAGAGAGGGCAAATTAAGATAGTTCTCTGCCACAGACTGAGGGGAAAAGTTTAGAAATAGAACGTCAATTGTAAATTTCTGCAAAGAGTTCAAGGGCAGTGAGATGAGAAAATTATTTTGGATTTGATGATAGAAGGCCTTCAAGGACTATTAAGGAATCGTTTTCAGTACAATTGTGAGTGGGCTTAGTTCATAGATGGGAATCATGTGGTAAACCCAAACCCTAGATTTTATGGAATATTCCCAATTTCTATTTATTATCTCTTGTTATAACCATGTGTTTTGATTTTCCATTTGAAATTATGGTAACATTGTGGTAAAGAGAAACAATGCAGTTAAAGCTTTAAAGATGCTTGTCAATGAAAGGAAAGTGAGCAGTAAGTACTTACCATTGGAAGGAGAATCAAGGTGTTTTAGGAGTGGCGGAGTCCTCAGCACATTTGTAAGTAGTAGGAAAGTGAGTAGCTAGTGAAGCAGGAAACAAGATTTGACAAACAAAGTGGCAATTATTGAGAGCACTACATTTCAGAGGAAGCCAGAAGTTCAGATCAATAGCACAGATGGATGGTAAAAGGTGATTTCGCTTTTAAGTAGTAGTAGGTAAAAGAATAGATAAAAATGTTAGGCAATGGATGTGTTAATTAACTTGATGGAGTAACATTTTCACAATGTATATGTATATTGTATCATCACATTGTACACTTTTAACACCTTACAATTTTATTTATCAATTATGCTTCAATAAATCAGAGCAGCGTTGGGGGAAGAATAGATAAAGATGGAGACATTTTCAAGAAGAAAGGAGTTGGGAAGAGTTAATGATGCTAGAATATAAGACCACTAAGATATAAGCTCCAGGTGATCAGGATTATTTGATCATGCTGTTTGACTGGCTTTCAATAAATATCAGCAGAATAAAGTCTATGCTCTCAGACCTAACAGGTAAAGGAGGAGGCATTCTGAACTCATAAAAGACTTGGCAGGAGCTTAAAGAGGGATTTGGAAAAGTTCTGTAGTATGAGACAGAGTCAAAATGAGATGAATAAAATAATAGCGGCTAATGGGGCCCAAATGTAGTCACAGCAATAATCTGCTCTTCATCACCCCCAAAATTTATTCAGAAGAATCAGTAAGGTCTCCCCAGACAATCTAGTTAACGCTGCATGTCCTTCTCTACCTGTTATTCTTGTTCCCTGCTTTACTCTTCTCCTTAGTACTGATACTCTCTGGTGTGCTGTATTTTTTTAATGTTTATTTATTTTTGAGAGAGAAAGAGAGACAGAGTGTAAGTGGGGGAGAGGGAGAAAGAGGAGGATGTACAGAATTTGAAGCAGGATCCAGGCTCCAAACTATTAGCACAGAGCCCATCACGGGGCTCGAACTCACAAACCATGAGACCATGACCTGAGCTGAAGTCAGATGCTCAACTGACTGAACCACCCAGGCAGCCCTCTGTTGTTTTACTTTACTTTTACTTTATTGTTTTATTTATTATCTATTCCCCCCCCCCAACTAGAATTTAAACTAGGCCAGGAATGTTTGTCTGTCTACTCGCTACTCTCTCTCCAGTGCCTAGAACAAAGCACATTGAATGAACGACTGCCTATGTATGAGATAGAGGTATCAGAGTTAAATCACTTTCTTCACTGGCAGTGAGTTATTGTGGGGTGGGCAGGGAGGAACCAGAAGAAAATATAAATGATAGAAATATTACAGCGAACAGTGATGAAAATTCAAAGGAAAGAGGGGTTCGTTCCAAAATGCTAACAATTAGAAAGTGAGGCAATTGGGGTCAGTGAGGCAAAGTGATGAACCACAAGGTAATTACCATCATTCCCATGGCAGCTACAGATACCTCCTCCCTCTGACGATGACCACAAAGCAGAGGGTAGAGAGGTATGTCAAGCTACGTGATCAACATAAAAAAATAACATTACCTGATACAGAGTAAGTAACAAGTAATTGTCAGTTAGTACTATTTTTTATATTTTCACATTGCTCTGGTCCAGAGCCACTGAAGACTAAGACAGCTTCATCATCCCTGAGTTCGCATCACACTATGTCTGGTCAGAGGGATGCGCCTGCAGATAGGAAGGAAGTCCTCATCTCCTCGTTTATGGGGACAGACATCTCAAGCATAGAACGCACTTCCACCTGGAAAATCTGGAGTGGCCAGGCTTGTCTGGATATAATTGTCCCCCATCTAACCTCTGCTGAGCCACACCATCCTGGTACACACACACACACACACACACACACACACACACACACCTTTTCTGGATCATTCACATTTATCCACAGCTTCAAAATTATATGACTAAACCTAAATCAGGTTCACACCCTACAACATACCTGAACATGCAGAGCACTGGAAGGAACACCGCTGTGCCCTTTTACACCACACCACTGCTGGCACACTCAGATAATAGCCAATGCTAACCCAAAGACACAGCTGGCCCATGTAGTCTTTCTCCATATTGTGTTTGTATTATTGAATTATTGGCCTATAATGAAGCCATGCTCTTTTACCCTCTACAGATTACCTCACAGCAGGGGGGGGCGGTTAGGAATAGAATCATTTTTAACTTGGGGATCATTTTAAGTATCAAGCTAACAGCCCATCTCCCTGTGGTTCCAAATACAGTGCATGTATCATCACTATAATCTTCGTCCACTGGAATGTTAGAGTGGATGAATGGGAGATTTGCAGCAGCTGGAAACGCCCAGCATAGTAAGGCTAAATCATTTGCCCAAGGTCACATAACGTATGAATGGTGAGACCCTACTCTCACCTCAAAGCCAACATCACTGCCCAGGTTTAAAACAGATGAATTCATCAGTGTTTTCCATTTCTGAATGCTAAGAAAGAGATCACAGCACAACAAGCCCTCGGAAAGAAATTATACACTTTTCCCTTAAAAATCCAAGAGAAATCTGGATTTAGTATCACTTGATATTCCTCATTCAAATTTAGAAATGCCCTACTTGTTAGTTAAAAGGAAACATATATCTGCACCAAACACTTCTGGCCAGAAGTTAATTAAGTCCCCCTTATGGAAGGACTATGTTTTCACCGAATTTTTAAGAAAAAAATACTAATTGATCACGAAGCAATAAAACCGCTTTTGTACATGTTTTCAAGCTCTTCTGTGAGTTTGAAAAGACACTACGACATGGTTGTTAGAGGTTGTTTTCTGCCACATGCACACGCACACGCGCACACACAGCCATGTTTCTTCATTCCCCAGATATGACAAATCTGGATCTATACAAATGGAACTGAATAGAAAAAGGGAAGGACATCTTGATATAGAAACTGCCCTCTATCCTATCTGACAACTTTATCATAAAAATGTAAAACCTGTCATCATCATTTATTAACCATTGATAATGTGCAGAATAGTAGGCCTTGCAAGATGTTGTCAAAATGTGAAAATATGGCCTTCTCAAAAAGAGAGAGAGAGAGAGAGACCAAAGGGAAACAGAATTAAAAATACGTAGGTATAGATGTATACATTTCCATTCATGCAGTATTTTTTTTAATCTCCCAGGTAACAGTTTTATGAACTATTTCTGAGTGGCAAAGTCCTCCACTTGCTGCCTAACAAATTATCTCCAAATGTGCTGGCTTAAAGCAACAAACATTTATTATCTCCATTTTGTGGGTCAGGAATTCGGAAGCCCCTCAGCTGGCTGGTTCGGACTCAGGGTCTTTCACACAGCTGCAAAAAGGGCACACACAAGGCTGTCATCAGCGGAAGGCTTGCATGGGACTGGAGGACCTGCTTCTAAGCTCACTGGCGGGGTTGCTGCCCCAGCCTGAGTTCACGCCCCCTCCACAGAGCTGCTTGACTATATTCAGTACATGGCAGGTGGCTTTTGCCAGGATGAGCAAACAGGGAGTAAGTGAACTAGACAAAGAACAAGAAAAAAGCCTCTATGTCTTTTATGGTACAGCCTCAGAAGTTACACCCATCAGTTCTGCCATAGTTGATTTATTAGCAGTGACTAAGCTCAGCCCACACTCAAGGGAGGAGAATTAGGCTCCACATTCTGAAGGGAGGAATAGCAAATCGTTTGTGGGCATCTTTTTAAACCACACTCCTAACATTCACATTTTTTCTGCCCCTCCCCCATCCTTCCCAAACCCTTCCAAATATTGGACTTCTAGGAGAAGCATTAACCACAATTATACAGAAATGCATTTATTTCAGTATCCACTTTATGTGTGTACCATTCTACACACATAAATAAATTAAGCCAAAAGCATCCCTGCCCTTAAGAACCTAGTAGAAGGACACCAACAGTAAACAGAGAGATGCATAATAATATGGTGGTAATAAAAGCCACTTTTAAAAGATATAATAAAACAGGCTAAGGAATTAGAAAGTTATGAGTACTTAAATAGTGAAAATGCTCTATATCAACATATCATACATTTAGAGCATATACTGCTTCTCAGCCTTGAGAATTCAAGTGACCTCAATCTGCAAAGACCATTCTCTTTATCCTTGACCACATGCTTTTTTTTTTCCCTCTAACATTTATGCAAACTGGCTTCTGTGTTCTTTCTCCCAGTTTTGCCAGGCCTCTGCTGTATATGCCAAGTCTTAAAGAAATAGCCAGAAATTCTCTCTTAGCTTCTCCTCAAACAGCCATTTCTTCTTTCTTTTGTTGCTGGCTCTCCTCCGTGAAAACTTGGCCTGGAATGCTGCCCCTTCTGGAAAACCGCAGGCTGTAGTGGAACTAGTGTCTGCTCTCCACCTGAGGTACATCAATAACCAAACCCTCTCCACTATCAGGAATAGGGAAACCCGTTCTTTCTGTTGGTTGCCATGTTGGCTCTTTATAGTCTCACTATTAGTTTATCTATATTGGCCCAGGATCCACCTCCTCATCACCAGATCTTCAAAGTTTCCCCTACCCAGTCAGGATTCCATTACCTCTCTGAACAATGTATAATAAAAAATACAGACAAACCTCCCCTAGACACCAAATAACACAAAGAAACTTTATATCACATAACATTGAGGTGTTATGTTATTACCTATTTCCAACACTTACCACCATTTGGACTTCTAACAATTCTTGTATTTTGTAAATTATGAGCTTAGAAAAGATTCAGATTTGGAGGAGACTAGTTATTTGCAACTATAGATTTTAAATATTGGGTTAAAAATGAAAATTTAATCAAAAATAAAATAAAGACCTAAAAGACCAAACCCTCTTATTTGTTTTATTTATTCAGTTATTTTCCCCCATTCCATCTGTGCCCTAGATATTTATTTCTCTTTAACAGGACCCAAGTGGTGGGATATTGATATAATATATTTAGAAAACCAACTTGGTCTCTTTTTTATCTGCCATATTACTCCAGATGGAAATACACATTGGCATATCACATAAGCCTCCTTGGTTACCTTCTGTTCACAGTTGCTGTGCCAGTGAGGAATATGAAAATTGGAACTTTCCACCAAGAGCGGACAATATAATTGAATTAGAGTGTTCCAAATCTTCTGAGTGGCAATGGGCTGTGCTTTGCTTCTTTCTTCCTTTATTTGTTTATTACCACTCTGGCCTGATTCTGCCATTCTAATGTCTTTACAAGAAAAAATATATCTTGTGGTGTAAAGAAAGGAGGTTCATTTCCCAGAATCTTCATCAATTTTTCCTTTTGGAATCTCTCTCTCATTAAGTATATCCTAATCTTATAACTTTTTATACTAGACTGGTTACAAAGGCTATTATTTTGCTTAACATAACACAGTATCCAGGAACACTAGGAATAAAACCATAAATACATACGGACCCCATGTCCTAGTTTAACCCCTGACAAGAGGAAATAGAGTAATGGAATCACCACATGGGTTCCAAACACCTCTACCCAGAGCTCTCTCACGTGCTCTTATGATGGCACCTAACCACACACTCTACACAAAGAACAATTCAAGGATGGCTCACTTAAGCGCCAGTCTTTGAGGAGTGTGCCTTAGTCAACTCAGGCTGCTACAATAAGTTACCACAGATTGGGAACTTACATAGCAAAAGTTTTATTTCTCCTAGTTCTGGAGAATGGGAAATCTGAGGTCAGGTGCCAACATGGTTAGGTTCTGATGAGAGCTCTCTTCCAGGCTTGGAGCAGGCTGGCTGCCTCCCTGCTGGGTTCTCATATGGAAGAGAGGGCGCTTCAGAAAGCAAGCTCCATAATGTCTCTTCTTACGAGGATGCTGACTCCATGAAGGGGAGTCCGCCCTCAAAACCACATTACCTCCCAAAAGCCCCATCTCTAAATACCATCACATTTGCAATTAGGGTTTCCACATATGAATCTGGGGAACTCACAAAAATGCAGTCATAGCAGACACTACAACATCACTGGAATGAATTAAAAATATTGTACCAACAATCTCTACTTCTCATATAATTTCTTCTGTTAATAATAATGAGATGGAAATTGGCCTTACTCCTGCCAAAATAATGATCTTAAGTACAATTTTTAATAAAATTAATTTAAAAAAAAAAACACTTGTCAAGAGTACCACCTTACCCCTGTTGGATATTTTTGTAGCATACGTGTACAAGATTCCCAGTACAACTACAAGCTACACCAACAGCCGTCAGCTGATGGTTGCTTAGAGTCAGTGCTCTCAATCAGCTGAAACTTCGAGCAAACATTCAAAGGCATAGTGCAGTTTCCTGGAAACACGTCACTCATTTTATTATCCAAATTCTAAACATGTTAATGTCTCCCAATACATTGTCTTATTTGAAAAGTTACCCAAAAAACCTGAAAGGTTAAAAAAAAGGAATTACAGAAAAAAAGAAAAAAACTCTAACACTGAATCCAGAAAAAAAATATTCATTTTTAAACATTTTCAATTATGGCAATATTTTGAAATTTATTAATATGGTTTTTCTTCTGTCTTTTTGAGTATGTGACCATCACTTTAATGGGCATGTGACTGGGGACAGAGAAGGATTTTTTTCACTGAAAGAATGCAAAGAGAAAGAATAAAGTAATACCTAGCTTCTAATATGCATAATAAGATTATGCAGCAAGAAATAACCTTGAACATCAGGCTTTCATTCTGATCCCATATTTTCTCTTTTTTGTCCACTGCTGCATCCCCTATGACCAGAGCCTGGTACATTTTAGACATCCAACAAATATTTAGTGAATGAATGAATGAATGAATGAATGAATAAATGAGAGAGTTCATAAATTCTTTTGTCTCTTCCTTTAATACATCACCCACCAAACCTGGAGTTTCCAATTTAGTCTGGAGTTGGCAAACTCACAGAATTTTCCCATCGGGTAGAAAATACAACTTTGTTTAATAATGAAGGCATGTAGCTCACTCCTCTATCAAAGGAAGAGAATGTAATGCTGGGGGGGCAGGAGGGGAGTTGCACCATCACCTCCCCAAAGAGATCATGGAAGAAGAAAAGAGAGAGCAAGAGAACTAGAAGTGTGTTCCCTGCAAAAACAGACACTCAGATCAATGGAAGAGAATAGAGAACCCAGAAATGGACCCACAAACATATGGCTAACTAATCTTTGGCAAAGCAGGAAAGAATATTCAATGGAATAAAGACAGTCTCTTCTGCAAAAGGTGCTGGAAAAACTGGACAGCAGCATGCAGAAAAATGAACCTGGACCACTTTCTTACACCATACAAAAAATAAACTCAAAATGGATGGAAGACCTAAATGTAAGACAGGAAGCCATCAAAATCCTCAAGGAGAAAGCAGGCAAAAACCTCTTTGATATTGGCCGCAGAAACTTCTTACTCAACATGTTTCCAGAGGTAAGGGAAACAAAAGCAAACATGAACTACTGGGACCTCATCAAAATAAAAAGCTTCTGCACAGCAAAGGAAACAATCAACAAAACTAAAAGGCATCCGATGGAATGGGAGAAGATATTTGCAAATGATATATCAGATAAAGGGTTAGTATCCAAAATCTATAAAGAACTTATCAAACTCAACACCCATAAAAACAAATAATCCAGTGAAGAAATGGGCAAAAGACATGAATAGACATTTCTCCAAAGAAGACATCTAGATGGCCAACCAACACATGAACAAATGCTCAACATCAGTCATCATCAGGGAAATACTGATGATCAAAACCACAATGAGATACCACCTCACACCTGTCAGAATGCCTAACATTAACAACTCAGGCAACAACAGATGTTGGTGAGGATGCGGAGAAAGAGGATCTCTTTTGCACTGCTGGTGGGAATGCAAACTGGTGCAGCCACTCTGGAAAACAATATGGACGTTCCTCAAAAAATTAAAAAGAGAACTACCCTACAACCCAGCAATTGCACTACTAGGTATTTATCCAAGGGATACAGGTATGCTGTTTCAAAGGGGCACGTACACGCAAATGTTTATAGCAGCACTATCAACAATAGCCAAAGTATGGAAAGAGCCCAAATGTCCATCGACAGATGAATAGATAAAGAAGATATAGTATATGTGTGTGTGTATATATATAAATATAGATAGATAGATAGATCTAATGGAATATTACTTGGCAATCAAAAAGAATGAAATCTTGCCATCTGCAGCTATGTGGATGGATCTAGAGGGTATTATGTTAAGCAAAATTAGTCAGAGAAAGACAAATATCACATGACTTCACTCATATGAGGACTTTAAGACACAGAATGGATGAATACAAGGGAAGGGAAACAAAGATAGTATGGAAACAGGGAGGGGGACAAAACATAAGAGACTCTTAAATATGGAGAACAAACAGAGGGTTACTGGAGAGGGGTGGTGGGCTAAATGGATAAGGGGCATTAAGGAATCTACTCCTGAAATCATTGTTGCACTATATGCTAACTAACTTGGATGTCAATTTAAAAAAGAAAAAAGAAAAAGAAAAAAAAGTGTGTGCCCTGATTTCTATCCATTAGACGAGTAAGGATAACACTGAAGGCAGAAGAAAAAATGTACCCTGTATTCTGTTTAGGATTCCTGAAGACGGTCATACCTGTGTGGCTTTGAAGAAGATCGTCCCTGTGTGGCTCTGAAACCAATGTGGGGAGCTGCCACGTCAATTTGTCTGTGCAGTTTGGTCAGCTAAAGACAGTTGCAGATGTTTAGCATTTCTGAGGAGCTCTACCCGCTTCTCTTGTGGCACTGTGTGGAGGGTAAAGTGGTCCTAAAGTGAGCAAGGGCTGCAGCACAGAAGGTTAGGTCCCAGGGAAAAAGACAGCTGACTTCAGAGGCATGAAACCACTGGTGGCAGGGTAGATCCTTCCAGGTGTACGAGTTTCCCATTGCCATGTCACAAGTTACCACAAATTCAGCAGGTGAAAGCAGCACACATTTTTTATCTCACAGCTTCCATGGTCGAGCATTGCTGAATGGGATCCCTGCTCAGGGTTTCACAAGGCTACAGTCAAGGTGTTGGCAGTCTGCATTCTCATTTGAAAGCTCAAAGAATCAGTTTCTGACCTCACTTAAATTGTTGGCAGAATTCACATCATAATAGCCACAGAACAGAGAGCCCTAAACTGTTTACTGGCTGTTGGGTTAAGGCCCCTTGCAGGTCTAGAGACCACACACCGTTCCTTGCCACCTGGGCATTCTTAACATAGTTCCTTACATCATCAAATCCGCAAAGAGAGTTTCTACTGCATGAATCCTTGACCTCTGGGAGGGCCAGTCCTTTTAAGCACCTTTGCCTGATTAAATCAGGCCCACCCAGGATAATCTTCCTTCTGATTTACTCAAAATCAACTGATTTGAAACTTTGTTATATCCATAAATCCATTCACCTTTGCCTTATAATGTAACTTGGTCACAGATGTGACAGCCCACTGCCTTTGCTATGTTCTGTTGATTTGAAAAAATTTATAGGTCTCACCCCCACAAAAGGGGATTACATAAAGATGTAAACAGTGGAATTATTGGAGATCACCTAGGGCCTGTTCTTCACACCAGGAATACTAGGGTGGAATTCCCTCTACCCAGCAGAGAGGGAAAACCAAACTGTGAGTCATGTGGGGCAGACAGCAAGAGGGTAATGATGGTGGCCATTGCCCCAGAAACCATGAAGGCCATAGACATCCCCACCACACAGAATCATACCTCCCTTTCCTCTCCACAAATATCCATAAACAATCTCAAAAGGAGACAAGGAAGGGAAAGGGGACTGAAAATCTGAGATATTGACCATTTTCACCTCTAGAAATTAAGCTTTACCTAAATGAACTATGTAAATCATGAAGACAGAATTGAAAATCAGAGTTAGCATCATCAGGGAAATACAAATCAAAACCACACTGAGATACCACCTCACGCCAGTCAGAGTGGCTAAAATGAACAACTCAAGAGACTATAGATGCTGGCGAGGATGTGGAGAAACAGGCACCCTCCTACACTGCTGGTGGGAATGTAA
>CM053560.1:47321288-47361565 GCA_028646485.1 Cryptoprocta ferox | reverse complement strand
TTGAATACTGAAAACAAACTGAGGGCAGAAGGGGAAGGGGGAAAGGTAAAGGGGGGTGATGGTCATGGTGGAGGTCACTTGTGGGGAAGAGCACTGGGTGTTATATGGAAACTAAACTGACAATAAACTACAAAATTAAAAAAAAAAAGAAAAGAAAAGAAAATCAGAGTTAGCAGTTAATTTTTTAACTGTTAAGGACCAGATGAGTTAGAGACAAAATAAAGGGCACACCCTTTTATCCACCTGAGAGACGTGTAATGAAAAATCATTTTGACTAGCTGCACATACTTTTAGGAAGATTTTAAAATGAAGCCCTGTAATTCATCTCTGTCCTTGGTGAATATGGGTAATGCTATCCACTTATAAGTATTGGAACACTGAGAAATAAGACCATTTTAAATAAATTTAATGTTGTGTAATGTTCAGAACAAATAATCCTCTTATTCTGAACAGAAAGAACAAGGTATGACATTTTTGCTAAGAGGAAGTCAGCTTCTGCTAAAAGAAAGTCAGGTTTTCCATGTCGCTACTAAATACATGTTGAATAATAAAAAATGCCCATTTAAATTGTTGTCAAAGTGTAAGCCAGTCCAACACATATACTGTCTCAAACTGGCCCTTCGCCACTACACGTGGATGCTGCTTACAACAGAAGTCTTTGTTAGCGATTTGTTGGAATTTATAATACATTTTACCACATTAATCACCACTTCAACCGTTTATTATATGCTAAACACTATGTTCAGTGTTTTGTATATATAATCTCAGCAAATCATTAAAACACTATGAGGAACATATAATTATGCCCATTTTATACATAAGAAAACAGCAGCATTGAAAGATTAAGTAAATTGCCCAAAGTCACACAAAAAGTAAGCGGTCCTGCAGGAATTTAAACTCAGAGCCCCAAGGTTCCAAAGGCCATGCCTGAAATCTTTGTACTATACCTGTCGGACTGGTCTACAAAAGCCTGTTAAACTCCAAATGTAGTCAAATACAATATTGTCATTGTACCTACAGCTTTCAGAAATAGTACGACAGGAAAACGTATTCCAAGTTTCACCTGGGGCAGACACACTCCGCACCCTTCTGCAGCCCTGGCAGGAGATGGTGATAAGGGCAGACCCAGCCCTTCATGGTTTCCTACCTCCAGGACAGAGAGAGGACTCCTTCAGCTCCAAGTCTGTGCTGGCTGTTTTCACAAGCTGAGGCAGAGTTAGTTATGGACACTTTCAGGGCTCTGAGTGGGTAAGCCTGGGAGTCCACACACTCCTGCCACATTAAAACCCCAAGTCACTCCTCAGTCTGGGACGGTGCCCTGTTATCCCCTTACTTTCCTCCTCAGGCCCCAGGCCTATCTCCTCCTCCCTCTCTACTGCCAGTTTGTCACTTCCAGTCAAGGTTTCTCTTTTCTCTAACCTGCAAAACAGAAGTTGGTCTCACATCTTCTGAATTTTAACCCTCTTATCAGAGAAGAAGCAAATCAGGAGTCCCCCATTCATCCTATCCTTCCAATAAGATGTGGAAGCTCACATTTGCATGTAATTTTCAGTGACCAGACTGAGAGATTCAGGTGAAAAGGAGGTGACTGTAACCAGTTGCTATGACAACAGGAAGATATAAAATGGCATAGCAATTCATAGGACAAGCTTTCAAAATTACATAAATTTGAAGTATTACAAGAACGCATTGAAAGCTACATATACAAAAATGACTGGCCAATTGAAAGAAGTATATCACACAAACAAACCACCTTGAATTAATCAGGCAATTAAAGATACATATACCATTTTAATCCTCAAGAGACTGTAAGAGGGAGAATTACAATTCTGGTGCCTCTGTAAAGTTACCTGTCAATCAGAATGATCCAGCTGCTTTCATGTTAAAATTTTCCACGTCTATCGCAACTCTAAGAATTAAGTCAGTGAAATTACAAGGCTAACATCATGAAACAGAAGTGTTTGCCTTCAACATTTAACACTGCTGACTATTCTCCCCCTTAAAACTTTCTCTCTCTTGATTTCCTAACACTGCACTCCTTTACAATCTTCCCTGCTCCCAGTTTATTCCCCTCCTTCTCCTGGTTTCTCCAAGGTTTCATGGACAGTTCTCATCCCTTCAGTCTCTATTACATGTCCTCCTGATAACTCCTACATGTCCGCTCCCAAAACCTCTCCGGAGATGCAGACCCATATTCCAAATGCATGAAGTCTCCACTTGCATGTCTAATAGCATTTCAAAATCAGCACTTCTATATTCGAGCTTAATGATTGTTTCCCTAATGAGGTTAATGATACCAACATCTTCCAGAAATTCAGGCAAAAAAATCTTTTTAGTCCTTGTCTCTTCATTCTCTCTCATTTCTAGGCACTAAGCCCTACGAACTCCACCCCTGCAGTAGCTATTGAGTCTATCTGCTCCAGTATAATCAATATGGGCACCACTAAGTCTGCATTCTACTTCTCATCCAAACTACAGCAATGAGCTCCCAACTTCTTTCCCTGCTTACAGGCTTTCTTGAATTCAATGTTGCCCACACACTCCTGATTATGAGAATCATGAGAGGTTTTTGTTTTGTTGTTTTGTTTTGTTCTGTTTGTAAATAAAGGTTCCCAGGCCTTGCCTAAGACCTACTAAATCAGAATCTACCACAGAGGGGCTTAAGAACTTACATTTCTCCTAAGTATTCCAAGATGATTTCTCTAATCAGATAAATACAGTTTACTCACTACTACTGACGGACTGAATTCACGGCCCTTGACCAAAATTTCCCATGGCTCTCATTGCTGGTAAAATTAAGTCTAAATTCCTGTCTTTAAATTCAAGGCTTTCTATAGTCTCATCTACACACATCTTTCCAATCTTCCCCATTATCACTTTTCACATACTTCATGCCCAAAACCATACTCTTTGTCATGCCAGAACTTTTTCTGCATTTTCCCATCATAATGTGTTTTTATTTTATTTATTTACTTTGAGAGAGAAAGAGAGGGTGATTTGGGGGGGGAGGGGCGGAGAGAGAGGGAGAAAGAATCCCAAGCAGACTCCCCACTGTCAGCACAGAGCCTGAAACAGGGCTCAACCCACAAACCCTGAGATCATGAACTGAGCTGAAATCAAGAGTGGAGGCATGGAGGGGTATAGATTCCATTATAAAATGGAATCATGATGCTACCTATATCATAGGGCTGTCGTAAACATTACATGGGACAATTCATGGAAAGTACAAGTACATCAAGAAATGTCAGTCATTATTACTACTGCACAATTATCGCTGTCCAAAAAGCCCTTTTGTTCTACTTGGGCAAATAGGACATAAAACTAAAAAAGACTAACCATCCACTCATTCAGGGCTCTTCGTCTTTTCTATCTTCTTTCCTCTCAGTATAGAGCTATCCTGTACATGGAATAATGGAAAAAACACTGTTAGACAGAGAGGAAAGGGCTCCAAATTTAGAAGGAACCAGTACTGAAACATCATACACAACTCTGATATTCAAGGCCTTATTCCAGGAAGCACAGTCTACCTGATGGTTCTAGATCTAAACAGTATAGGGCAATTCCTATCTAACCAATGACAAATGTCAAGAACTGAGACTCTACCTCTGTTGAGAGACTTCACCAGCCAATCTCATAGTGGGCCTTGTCATTGTCCCAGTGGAGGAACAGTAACTTCTCAGCTTGGGATTTCTGTACTGTTACCGAATGGTAATGTTTTTTTCTACTCAATACCTTTTGTCAAATAACTAAACAGTATCTGATGGCAGGTAATTTATTTAGTGACCAGAGAATGGACAAGAGGAGCCTATGCTCTAAAGCCATATTTATCCCCATTAAGTCTCACAGTCAGTGTATTATGGGGTTAGGGTAATCGAGGGGGCTGGTAAGCAAGCCAACCCCAGGGTTTTTCCAGGAAAGGAAAGGCTTTTCAGAATCCAGTGCCACTTCCTTTCCTCCTTTCAGTGGGCGCAGTACAATCTGTCCTGGTGTTGGTTGGTGTGGTTTTGTTATTACAATCAGATGATAATGATCCCAAGGTCATCTGGAGGGGTTAGCACAGCATCAAAACTGCATCAAACCTATGGAAAACTTGGTCAGAGGGGCTTGCTTGGAGTAAGCTTCTGGCATCCGGCCTTAGCTTCTGGTGACAAGCAGCACCTGTACACAGGGCTACAAACTGGGTTATTGTTGCTGGTTTGGAGCTTGTTAGCGAGTCCATGGTGACAATACTAAGGCAGTTTGACCAATGCTTCTTTTCAGGGGTCTAGACAACCTTACTTCCCACCCTGGTTCATTGTTGCTTCACACATTATCGCAACTAGTCTTCTACTGCAGCAAATGTTCAAGAAGATATATTCTCTGAAAGATTTAACAGGTCCTTTCATGGCCATTCATGAAACAGTCCAGTGGGGGTTTACCTTTCCCAATACACTTTTTTATCTTCTTGTGGAAAGATGAAAGAGGTAAAGTAAATTCCATTACTCAATTAACATGGGGCATAAGGTGCTACGATTTTCTATAATCATTTGTCAAGTGTTTTTTGTCCGAAACCTGACTTCTGGATTCAATTTCTTTGTCTAGTCCATATTTTAGGCCACATCTTATGCACTAACAAAGATTTTGGGGGGACAAGTGTTTATTGTGTGTAACTCCCACAATGCTCTGTATTGAAAGCCAACCAAAAACCAAGGTAGTATGTTGTCTGGTAATTTGTTCTCAGAAGCTCAATGTCTGTGTTTCTGTACATCTATATTATTTTAATATTCATTTATTTTTGAGAGTGGGGGGCAGGCATGAGTAGGGGAGAGGCAGAGAGAGAGCGAGGAAGACAGAGGATCTGAAGCAGGCTCTGCACTGAGAACACAGAGCCCCATGCAGGGCTTGAACTCAAAAATCCTGAGATCATTACCTGAGCCAAAGTCGAATACTTAACCAACAAGCCACCCAGATGCCCCTGTGTTTCTGTACATTTAAAGGGCAAATTTTCTTTCCTGCAAGGTATTATTTTTAAATTTATTTATTTATTTTGAGAGTGAGAAAGAGAGAGAGAGTGGGGAGGGACAGATAGGGAGAGAGAAAGAATCTCAGGCAGGCTCTGTCAGCACAGAACCCCAATCCCACAGCTGGAAAATCATGACCTGAGCCAAAATCAAGAGTTGGAGGAGCCACCCAGGTGCCCCTGAGAGGTATTTTTTAAATTCTTCCCAGTTCTAATAGCCTTTTTGATAACAACTTTATTGAGATATAATTCACATATAATAAAACTCACCCTTGTAAAGTGTGCAATTCAGCATTTTTAAATATATTCAGAGTTGTCCAAGAATCACTATCTAATTTTAAAACATTTTTATCACTCCTAAAAGAAAGTCTGTACTCATTTATGTTCACTTTCCATTTCCCCTACTCCAGCCTCTAGAAACCACATGAATTTACCTGTTCTCCACATTTCATAGAAATGGAAATATACAGTATATTGTCCTATGGGGTGACTTCTTTAACTTAGCATATTTTCAAAGTTCAGCCACATTATAGGATGTTTCAGTGTGTCATTCTTTTTATCATTGAATAAGATTTCATTCATGATCAGAGCATATTTTGATTACCCATTCATCAGTTGGACATTTGGGTAACTTCCACTTTACAGATATTATAAATAATGCTGCTATGACTATGCGTATGCAAGTTTTTATCTGGTTATGTTTTTATTTCTCTTGGGTATATGGCTAGTAGAATTACTTGGTCATATGATAAGTCTATGTTTAACATTCTGAGAAGCTGCAAAACTGTTTGCAAAGTGAGTGCACCAGTTTAAGGTCACACCAGCAATGAAGGTTCCAATTTCTCTATATCCTCACCAGCACTTATTTTCCTTCCCTCTGTTTTTAGTAGCCATCCTCCTGGATGTAACATCATACTGTGGTTTTGATCTGCATATGCCTAAAAACTAATGAAGTTAAACATTTTTTTCATGTGTCTATTGGCCATTTGTAAAACACCCTTGGGAAAATGTCTATTCAAATCTTTGTTCATGGGGCGCCTGGGTGGCTCAGTCGGGTAAGCATCCAACTTTGGCTCAGGTCATGATCTCACGGTTCGTGGGTTCGAGCCCCGCATCAGGCTCTGTGCTGACAGCTAACTCAGAGCCTGGAGTCTTCAGATTCTGTGTCTCCCTCTCTCTCTGACCCTCCCCTGCTCACACTGTCTCTCTCAAAAATAAATTAAAACATTAAAAAAATTTTAAATCTTTGTTCATATTTTAATAGGGCTTTGTCATTTTTATTTTGGAGTTTTAAGAGTCCTTTCAATATTCTTGCTATAAGTCCCTAATAAGACATATGATTTACAAATATTTTATCAGTTCTGTGGGTTTCTTTTGATTTTCTTGATGGTATCAAAGAAGCTTTTAATTTTTATGAAATCCAATTTATATTTTTTTATCGTTTGTCACATCTAAGTAATCATTGCCTAACTCATGCTCACAAAGATTTGCTCCATGATTCTTCGAAGAGTTTTACATTTTTGTCCTTACATTTAGGTTTATGATTCATTTTGAGTTAATTTTTGTCAATGGCTGTTAGTTAGGGGTCTAACCTCATTATTGTGCTTGTAAACACCCAGTTGTTCAGGCATCATATATACAAATGACTATTCTGTGTTCATTGAATTGTTTTGAGATACTTGTCAAAAATCTATTCACCATAAAAGTAAGGGTTAATTTCCGGGTTCTGAGTCCTCCAAATTTGTTCTTCTTTTTCAAGATTAGTTTGGCTATTCTGGGTTGCTTGCATTTCTATAGGACTTTTCAAATCAGCTTATCAGTTTCTGCTATACAGGTAGCTGGGTTTGTTAAGAATTGTATTAGGGGGTGAAAGATTTATTCTGTTAAGGATTGTATTAAATCTACAGGTAAATCTGAAGAGTATTTCTATCTTAACAACACTCTTCCAATCAATGAACATAGAATGCCATCCCATTTATTTAGGTTTTCTTTCATTTCTTTTAGTAATACTTTCTGGTTTTGTGTGTACAAGTTTTACACTGATTTTGTTTGATTTATTACTAATTATTGTATTCTTTTTGATGCTATTATAAATGGAATTGTTTTCTCAATTTCATTTTTGGGTTGTTCTTTGCTAGTGAATACACAGAAGAACAATTAATTTGCATATATAGTTCTTATATCATGCAATCTTGCTGAACTCATTATTAGTGCTAAGTGTGTGTGTGTGTGTGTGTGTGTGTGTGTGTGTGTGTATTCCTTGGAATTTTCTGTATATGAGATCATATCATCTTTGTCATCTGCAAATAGAGATAGTTTTACTTCTTCCTTTCCAATCTGCAAGTCTTTTACTTCTTTTCCTCACCTAATTGACCTGGCTAGAACCTCCAGTACAATGTGGAAAAGAAGTGATGAGAGTGGACATCCTTGACTTGTTCTTGATCTTAGGGGGAAAGTTTTTAGTTTTTCACCATTGACTATGATGTTATCTGTGGGTTTTTCATAGATTCCCTTTAGTGAGGTTGTTGTTGTTATCGGTGGTCACAAACTTAACATGAGATATATCCTCTGAATAAAGTTTTAAGTGCACAATACCATATTGTTAACTAGAGGTACTATGGTGTACAACATACCTCTAAAACTTATTCATGTTGTATAACTATAACTTTATACCCAGTGAATAACTTCCAATTTTCCTCTCCCCCACCTCAATCCCTGGAAACTATTATTCTATTTTCTGCCTATGTAAGTTTGAATATTTTTAATACTTTATATATTTGTATGTACTTGCAGTCTTTTGTGATTGATTTATTTCACGTAGCATAATGTCTTCTGGGTCCATTCATTTTGTTGCAAATGGTAGTATTTCAATTTGTAAGGCTTAATAACATTTCATTTTATACAAACACACACACACACACAACATTTTCTTTATCCATTCATCTGTTGGTAGACACTTGGGTTGTAGTTATTGTAAATAATGTTGCAATGAACATGGGAGTGCATATGACTCTTCAAGATCCTAATTTCAATTCTTTGGGATATATGTATGCCCAGAAGTGTGATTTCTGTATCATACCATTTTACATTACCATCAACAGTCTGTAAGAGTTTCAGTTGCACCACAACTTTGCCAATACTTGCTCTCTTTGGGTTGTTGTTGTTTGTTTGTTTGTTTGCTTTAATAATAGCCATCCTAACAGGTGTGAGGTGGTTTCTCATAGTTTTGATTTCCATTTCTTTGATGATTAGTGATGTTGAGCACCTTTCACATACCTGTTGACCCTTTGTATGTCTTGTTTGGAGAAGTGTCTATTTAAGTCCTTTGCCCATTTTTTAATGATTTTATTTGTTTTTGTTTTTGTTTTTGTTTGCTATTGACTTGTAAGACTTCCTTATATATTTTGGAAACTAACTTCTCATGAAAGATATGGCTTGCAAATATTTTCCCACACTTCCTAGTTTGCCTCTTCACTCTATTGTTTCCTTTGATTGGTTTTCATACATTGAACAACTTTGCAACCCTAGGATAAGTCCCAGTTGGTCATCATATATTATTCTTTTTTATATGTTACTAGATTTGGTTTGCTAGTATTTTGTTGAAGATTTTTAACATCTATATTCATAAGGAATATTGATCTGTTTTCTTTTCTTTTGATGTCTTTGTCTGATTTGGGTAACAAGGTAACACTGGCCTCATAGCATGAGTTGGGAAGTGATCCTCTTCTATTTCTTTTTTTGGAAGAGGAATTTGGATTAATTCTTTAACATTCATAGAATTCACTAGTGCAAACTTCTGGGTCTTATTAAGACACGTTTTATGGCCTAACATATGGTCTATCTGGAAATGTTCCTGTGCACTTGAGAAGAATCTGTATTCTCCTATTTTGGGGTAGAGTGTTCTGCTTGTGTCTGCTAGGTCTAGTTGGTTTATAAGTAGTACTGTTAAAGTCCTCAGCAAGAGTTTCTAGTGGCTCCTATTTTTCTATGAATGGGCCATAGTTTCCTGTTTCTTATGTGTCTCATAATTTTTTGTTGACGACTGGATATTTTAAAGTTTATTTATTTTGAGAGAGAGAGAAAGAGAGAGAGAGTAGGGAAGGGGAGAGGGAAAGGGAGAGAGAATTCCAAGCAGGCTCCACACTATCAGTGTAGAGTCTGAAGTGGGGTTCAAACTTACAAACTGTGAGATCACAACCTGAGCCAAAACCAAGTCAGAGGCTTAACCAACTGAGCCACCCAGGCACCCCAAAACTCGGGCATTTTAAATAATATAGTGTGCAACTCTGAAAATAAGTCCCCCTCCCAACACACACACACAAGGAGTTGTGGGTTTGCTGCTCATTATTGTTATTGCTGCTGCTGTTTGTTTAGTGACTTCCTTGCACTGTAAATTCTGTAAAGCCTGAATTCTTTGTCATGTGCAGCTCCTGAAGTCTCTGCTCAGGTCAGCTTAGGACTGAAGAGAAATTTTATTGAATCCTCTGAATCAATAAGTCTCACAGCCTTTGCATAGGGACGTGTGCTTGTGTGGGTGTGTGTGTCTGTGTGTGTGTGTCTGTGTGTGTGTCTGTGTTGGGCATGACTTCAACACTGGCAGTTTGAAATCTACCTTGGCCTTTACTTCCTGCTTGTGCAGAGGATCAAGGTTAGCCAGAGGTGAGAAATTAGTATGGTCCCACATCTTTTCTGAGTGCTACACAGCCCTGCATATATGCACAACCTTCTACAATCCCAGGAATGTCTGAACTTTCCCAAGCCCCCCTATGCATCTCATTTCCCGCATTTTACTATTAAGTTTTTTGTCCAGTCTCTTGTTTGCCCCAACTCGTATTATTATCTCAGGCAGCTGAGCGTTAAGCAATTGCTGCTGATTATTTTGTTTTTGACAAACATCCTAGAGAAAGGATATTTTCCACTGAGTAAGCTCAGAGTTAAATCAAATAGAGACAACCTCTGTGAAATGGTCTTTTCCAAGGAGCTGCCAGATGGGTCAAATACTGACAATTCTCTGGGGATGGGCTTTTATTCTTCCTCTTCACTGTGTGAGGCTGCGTTCCCCTAACTACCATGCTTGTGAGGCTGCTGGTTTTCAAGGCTCCTGCAAAGATTGGAAAGGGAATGGGAATAGAGCAAGTTCAAATGCCACAAAGCTCACTGTTATGGAGATCCAACCATTTTTCTTAAATAAATGATGCTTCTATGTTTGTAAGTCCTGGATTAATTTTCAGAGTTCTAAAAAGGTTGATTTTCACAATTAGTGTCCGTGTTTTGCTACTTCTATGGAAGAGGAGATTTTTGGAGGTCTTACTACAGCATTTCCAAAGTGCTTTTCTCTAACAGCGTTTGCAAAGAGTGGTGTTTGAAAATACTTGTATCTCAAATAACACTCCAAACTCAATATTTTTTTAAAAAATCTCGTTTTTAAAAATGGGTAAAAAACGTGAGCAAACACTCCTTCAAGAAAGACATATGGAGGGCAAAAAAGTACATGAAAAGATGTTCAACATCTTCCACCATTAAGGAGATGCAAATTTAAACCACAGTGAGATACAACTACACACTTACCACAATATCTGCAATTTTAAAAGAAAGGAAGAAAAAGACTGACGATGCTAAGTTCTGGTGAAGATGCAGAGAAACTGGAACACACATACATTGCTGGGTTGTGCAAAATGATCCAATCACCGTGAAAAAGTTGGGCTGTCTCTTATCAAGTTAAAAATGTCCTAAGCATACAATCCAGCAATCCTATTCCTAAGGTTTTATCCAAAGAAAATAAAAATATATGTCCACAAAAGAACCTGTATGTAAATGTTTTTATTCATGGTCACCAAGAACCGGAAACAGCCCAATGTCTATCAACTGCAGGTAAAAAGGAACTGCTGGCATATGTCGTGATATGGATGAAACTCCAGTGTGCATTGGGACTGTGAAAAGAAGCCAGAAAAATTACATGGTATGGGATCCCCTTAAATCACATTTCCAAAAAGACAAAACCAGGTAATCAGAAAATTAGCTACTGATTGCCAGGGCCTGGGGTTGAGAGAGAGGAGTCACTACAAAGAGACATGAGGGAACATTTTGGGGTGAGTAAAAGGCTCAATAAGAAAGTTACCTATTTATAGGTACTTATTTATATTCATAGAACCACCCATCTAAATGAAGTAAATTTTTCTGTACTTAATTGTACTTAATCTGATCTTGACCTAAAAGAAAAAAGAAAGAATCTTCCCTGCTCTAAACATCATTGGTTAAACTATCTTTAGTTTAGACTACTCTCTTCCCTTAGCCAATTTCTTCTCTTTTTATATTTACTTATTTATTTTGAGAGAGAGACAAAGAGAGAGAGAGAGAGAACAGAGCAGGGGCAGAGAGAAAGAGGAGGAGAGAGAATCCCAAACAGGCTCTGTGCTGACAACAGGGCTCAATATCATGAAGCATGAGATCATGACCTGAGCCAAAATCAAGAACCAGACACTTAACTGACTGAGCCACACAGGCACACCCTTAGCCAATTTCTAAACACTAGTTATTTAAACAAACTATCTAGAGTTACAATTTATCCTTCATGAAACATCTAACAATGTCATTAATCTTGAGTTGACTTCACACAAAATGTGTAAGAGAATTTGATAGGAGAGAAGAAAGAAATGAATTAGACAACATAGCTAGCTAAATGGTATAACTACAAGGAGATTCAATGTAGCATTTTTATAACTAAAAGATAAAAACAACATAAATGTCCATCAATAGCTGATAGCCAAATGGTACCATAAAACTATACCATAGAATATTATATAATGATTAAAATAATTATATAATCATAGATCAGTATTTATTAACATGGAAAGGTATCTATAGGATTTTGTTATGGTAGAAACAAATTACTAAATACTATCCTAGTATGATTTTGTTTTGGAAATGCCTGGAAAAAGTACCTCCCACAATGTAAATGCTGGATCTCTCTTGGTGGAGTGATTATAGGTACTTTGAATTTTCCTCTTGGCTAGTGGACATGTGCAGGATCGCCCTACTACTTGTTCAATGGCTGTTAGCCTGAGTCTGGAGTTGTCTGGGTAACAGATCCCATCATTGTTTTGCAGCCCTTAGTTCAGGAAAACCAGAAGCCTGGGCTGTGAGGGTCTGGGGAGATCAAAGATGATAAATGAACATCGTATTCAAACCTAAGTGTGCTTTACTGAGCTACATGCAGGAGACCCTCTGTATATTTTTTAACACCAGCATGGGTGAGATGCACGTGGCTCAGATGAGTGTTTATAACCAAAGTATATATGCAGAATTGCTCCATCCTCAGATATAAAGGGCTGGGAGTGGAAGGAAGCACTGAGCTTCCAGAGTTTCCATGTAACCAACAGTCACTGGAACTTCTTATCCATAATAGTGTGCCTGCTGGGGAAGTACTTTTTAGGTGATCTGGATAATGCTGCTATGCCTTCTCTGTATAACCTCTAGATAAATAAACCTTGTTTGATTTATCCAAATGTGACCTGTGCTCGGTCAATCTGAACCTACTACAATTGATATTTATTAATTCAGTTACTTTCTATTTGTAAAAAAAGAAAAGGAAACCTATTTAGTGAATCCATGACATCATTCATAACAAATAAAATGAAAAAGACAACCTGATGGTTATAAGTCAGAGAGTCTTCATTAAATTAAAATTGACACTTCTCTTTGAACAATGGATTCTGAGTTCTTTCAAAGATACGCCTCAGGCTTATTGCCTATCTGGTATAATTCATTATAGTTTTCTACTATAGAATTGATTAAGTTATACAAAATTTGTTTAACAAAGAAACTTCCACTGTACAAAACAATCCCTGGAGAAAATGGTTTTTAAAATAATATTCTTTCTAAGCCATCCTAAAAGCTAAGTATGATTTAAAAAGCGAACGGAGAAGACTGGTTGTAAAATAAACAACCAAAAAGCTATTGAAAGGACTACAATAAATCAGCTGAGAAAGGGCAGGAATCTGAGACGGAGAAACTACTTACATCCACAACTGGAGCCGTCATGGTAGGATGGAAGTTATCTTCCTTTTTAGTGTCTGCTTACATGGTAAGTATTGGGAAGAAAACTGAAAACACACAAACGTCTACATAAAAACACATGCACCAAAACAAACACACAAAACCAAATTGCTGATGCCTACCCAATTACATTTCCTGGTGGAACTGAAGAGTAATCAACTCTAATCAAATAATTAAGAACATAGGACATAAAACATGCCAAATTTGTCTTGATCTCAGATCCAGCACCTTTTAAAGTGCAGACATGATTACTGCCTCATTTGCATATTGTGAGTCATATTTCAACTGAACACAAGCCTGGAAAACTGGA
This sequence comes from Cryptoprocta ferox, assembly GCA_028646485.1. Classification (NCBI taxonomy): domain Eukaryota; kingdom Metazoa; phylum Chordata; class Mammalia; order Carnivora; family Eupleridae; genus Cryptoprocta; species Cryptoprocta ferox. The sequence goes on along the minus strand of CM053560.1, from coordinate 47,348,201 downwards.
TGGTTACTGCACTGAAGTTTAAGTGCATAAACTGTTTAACAAAGGCAACATAGAAAGCCAATCCTTCCACATAACCTAGTGTTTGGAAAGAGTCTTATCTCAGACAATCAACAGAATAATCTGGAGTTTTATTTGGCTGGCATTCATTATGCCTAACACTTTTAGCCATAGCAATCATACATCCCAGATTTTCAAGACATGTCTGATTTTCTGTGTTCCGCTATTACATACCTTGTCCTGCTTTTTAGACTGAAAAATACAGTCTTCCTAATGATAGCATAAAAGAGAGGGATGTTGCTAGCAAGGAAGCCACTTGGGAAGACCAGACAGTATAAGCTGGTGGAGAAGTAAAATGGAAGTGATCCAGTGCCTAGCAGAAATTCAGAGGAGCAAAATCACACTAGCCTCATTGTAGTCAAGGCTTCAGAACATCTGTGGAACTTTCTCTAACAGAACTGAGAGTTGTGTATCTAAGTATCATCATAACTTTAGATAGGTGTTAGAAGATTGAAAAGCATGCTTGAGTTATTACTGCTACAGAAATAATCAAGAGCAGCAGTGTCCAAACTTTTTGATCACATATCTATTCACTTGGGGAAAAAAATTTTGAGCACTCGCTTCCAATACATGCATAGTTATTTGTTTATAAATGCATATGTACTACTGTACTTCACTACTATTATTTGGCATAATATGTACTTTTGGTGAGATTGATCATTAACAATTGCTTGTTTTTTAAACTCTTCTTGATGGCTCCAAACTGCAATTGTTTTATGATATGACTGATAAAGAGTTAAAATTAAAACTAGGAGAACAACTGCAATTTATTCGTTGTTCCCTGGCATTACTAGTTTATCTTCAATCCAAAATTCTTGGCTTAGAATCCTATTAAGCCACTTGTTCATTTTGTGAGAGTTCTTCTTTACATTTAATTAATCCATTTAATCTATAGAGCCACTTAACTACTTGTATCTGAACTGCAAAATACCACAACATGCTAGAGGGGACACAAGACTGAGGATACTAAACCGTGGAGACCCAATGCCTCCCACCTCATCTGTGTGACATATAATCTGTGATATATACATTAAGGAAAGGAGCCAGTGCCAATCTGCATATTAGATATTAGTAAAGCTTAATTTCTTTCTCACATATGTAATACATAATAAGTTTAAATGGAAGTTATAGTATTTTCTACATGAATCCTAACAGATGGTCTTGTTTAATTACCCCATCCCACAATGTATGCAAGAGTAACTCTCAACATAAGATTCAAAATAACCAATATACTAATAATCAGTATTAACTAATTAATATTGAGTTCCATGTAAGAGAACCCATGTAAGTATTATAAGGAAAAGGCAGGTCACTTGGTTACCTGAGACCAAACAACAAGACAAAAACACTCAAGTACTGAAAAAGAAGCCTCTATATGAGGTCAGTGCAATGGACCAATCATCTTGGAATCTAATCTTTATACTTTCCAGAACCATTCTATAGGAAGTGTAGTAATGGCCTTCCATGGTATTATCCTCAGTTACATCTCAGTATTTCTTATTCATCTTCAGAACTTTCTATCCTCCCCATTGGTACCATCTTCTTCCTAAACAATGAATATTTTAAAACTCCATTTGTCAAATAACAGAATCCCAACTTAGTATGCTTTGGGACACTTTCCAAGATCACTCTAATAGACTGTCCATCCAAAGTCCCCATCAACCTACCCACAGTAATGGCCTTCCATGGTATTATCCTCAGCTACATCTCAGTATTTCTTATTCATCTTCAGAACTTTCTATCCTCCCCATTGGTACCATCTTCTTCCTAAACAATGAATATTTTAAAACTCCATTTCTCAAATAACAGAATCCCAACTTAGTATGCTTTGGGACACTTTCCAAGATCACTCTAATAGACTGTCCATCCAAAGTCCCCATCAACCTACCCACAAAGTCCTTGGTCATCTGCTCTCACACAAGGACCTGTCCAAACTGGTCTCCTATTACCATCTAATTTAGGTCCATCACACTCTTCTGAATTTTCCCATTTTCCTCAGTCCTCCATCTGTCATACTCTTCAGTTTACAAGACATCTCAGACTGGCTATTTTACTGCTTAAACAAATTAAAAAAGACGCAGAAAGCCACTCAGCCTTACGTTCACATCCCTTTCCAGAGCCCTAAGGGTATCACCACATGCCACTGGCCTCAGAAAGGATTATTTATCCCACATCATTGTCTGCACACATCTTATACTTAGAGTGCTGCCAGCGTCGGCTGTTGCTAACTTTGAAACACCTGAATTCCGGTGTAATCACTGGATTTAGGTTTTTTTTCCAGATCTACTGAGGTATGACGGACAAATAAAAATTGTATATGTGTAAGGTAATGATTACCACAATTAAGTTGATGAACACATCCATAACCTCACATAATTACTGTTTTTTTTCTCTATGGTAAGAACACTTAGGATCTACTCTATTAGTAGATTGCAGGTATAGAATACAGTATTGTTAACTATACTCACCATGCTGTACATTACATCACCTGAATTTATCTTATAACTGCAAATTTGTAGCATTTGACCAGCCCCCACACCTCAACTTCTGGTAACCACCATTCTACTCTCTGCTTCTATGAGTTCAACCTTTTTAGATTCTACATATAAGTGAGATCATGTAGGATTTGTCTTGCTGTGTCTGGCTTTTTTCACTTAGCATAATGTCCTTCAGGTTCATCCATCTTGTCACAAATGACCAGATATCCAGATATTAGATATCTCTTCAAAGTATTGATTTATTTTTCTTGGATATAGACCCAGAAATGAGATTGCTGTATCTTATGGTTGTGGCCTTTTTAACTTTTTGACAAAACTCGGTATCGTTTTCCATAATGGTTGCATCAACTTACATTTTTGTATGTGCTGTGAAACCTCCTTGTCCACCATCATGACTGCTACACTTCAATCAAGTCTTCTGGAAGCTTCCTGAGGTGTTCCCCATCAAATAAAAATATGGACAAATATATCAAAGCTCTATCAAAAGGCATATTTGGCTCCTAATGAGTAGAAATAGAAAGTTTAAGTTTCTTTAAATAACTGAAAATAACTGGTATAAACCAAATGTCATCAAAGACTACATAGAAAAAAATGCTGGGTACTGCTTTTTTCCATAAGGTGGGGGAAGGTTGACCTTTAAAGCCTGCACAATATGGAGCATGAACTAATTAAGCAATGATTTTGAGGTGTTGTTGTTTGAAGAAGGCTTCCTGGGCTTTATAAAACATATCAGCGTGGTGTGCAAAGAGTGACAAAATCTGTTTCTGGCATGGACTCAAGAAAGAAAATGACTCTTCTCACCAATGAAGAGTTTTAATTGCCCTTCTCAGTCCCTCAGCACAAAAAAACTCTTATTTTCCACAAAGAGAATAAAGATCTCAGAAAGAATACAGTCACAATGTGTGGACTCTCACTAAGGCATAGTCATTAACAAGTAAAGCAGTTCACCTCTTCCCATAGCCTGTTTAGAGGAAATAAAATCTTCCACAGAAATCACTTGATTAATAAGTGATTATGAGTATTTAAGGAAATCCCAGAACACAGCATTGGGCACAAAGAAAAGAATCTAAACAACATAGAAGAAACTGTATTTTTAACTCTGTGGTTTAGAATTATCTTTATGAAGAAGGAGCTGGCAATTTGTTTCAAAAACACTATCTAACCTTATACTGTGTCACAAATAAAGTCTGTGGTAGACTGTATATAGATCACATTAATCCAATCAATCTCGACAAATGTTTTATTATCTGATGTAAAGAACCCTTCCAGATAGGATGATCCACAGAGTCATATAATGGATGAGCATTATATTATATTTCAAGGCTGGGAAAACCTGGTCAGGGAGAACCCTTAATGAACACAGTCTCAGGCAGGATGAATTTCATCTAAGTGTGTGACCACTCACACTTAGAAAAATAACTTTCAGCAGAGAAACTAGGTGTAAATGAAAAAACAGTACAGAAGTATTTAACACTGAGAAAAGCCCTTTAACACTGGCTTAATGTGTTGGTGACATGTGACAGAACTATGCTTATAGTTACATTCTGGTAAAACATGCTCGTGATAAATGTTTCTTTAAATAGCAATTGTCCACTCTCAGGAAGTGGCAGAAAAAAAAATTTGCTTCAGATATTATAAATTATATACTGCTTATCTTGATCCCAGTCAAACTGATCTTGTTTGCTTCAGCTGAAATAAAGACAGATTTTTATTTATTTTTTTTAATTTTATTTATTTTTGAGAGAGAGAGAGAGAAGATAGTGTGAGCAGGGGAGGGTCAGAGAGAGAGGGAGACACAGAATCTGAAGACAGGCTCCAGGCTCTGAGCTGTCAGCACAGAGCCTGACGCGGGGCTCGAACCCATGAACCATGAGATCATGACTTGAGCTGAAGCCGGACGCTCAGCCGACTGAGCCACCCAGGCGCCCCTAAAGACAGCTTTTTAAATTGAGAATCAGAGCCATTCACTTTGAGAAGAAATAAAATCAAGAAACAACCTAGACATTGACTCTCCACTAGCTACTGCAGGTCATTATTGATCTAAACTGGGAGACCCCATCAGGACAGTGGGACCAATCTTACCTGTTAGGTCACCAACATGGTGAGTCCAAGACTTTGGGAACCAGAAGCACAACCTCTTCTGGGACTTTCTTCTTCTCTGATGCTTCACTTGGGCATCATTCTCCATGAGCTACTCTCAGAGATACATCAATGCTAGAACATTCTTCACCCAACTGCATCAGCTTGCAACAGAAAGCTTCAATAAATAAAGACTCTCCAAGATGGAATCAATGTGATTTCATGATTTAGTGATTTAATGGCTTAATGACTTAATGTTTCAATTTAACATAATGTCTAAGGCCAGTCATAAAATTGGACTTTATAGGAAAGAGATTTTCAATCTACACTAGTTGGCATTGTATATGAAACACTAACAAAACATACACAAGAGAATATTTGCTATGATAGGTTATGTTAAAGGAAACACACTTTAAAGTGATTCCACCTATAACTGGAAATTATTCCCAAAGAAAGCTAAATTAGCAAGCCTTTCATATTGATCTATAAGCAATTTGGAAATACATGTCGTCAAATTTCTACTGTCTTCTGAAAATAGCCTTAAAGATTGTGTATGATTCAGAGTTCTCTTGGCTGCAAAAGAAAAAAAATCAAACTAGGGTAAGTAGACCAGCTCATGAAATCCAAAGAGATCATCTAACCAAACAGCAGGATCTGCTGGGCGTTATTAGCCAACTGAAACAATTTGGCTACAACCTGGAATAAATTCTCTCTCTCTCTTTCTCTCTCTCTCTCTCTCTCTCTCTCTCTCTCCCCCTTCCTAAAAGCAGCCTAAATAAATATACAAGAAAAAATCTCTGCAACTAGAAACTCCTTTATATATTCTCTATTAAAATAATAATACTCAGAGAATACATTTGGATAGATAAAATCTCTCCTCATTCACTTGTTAAATATACCTATACTTTTAATCATTCATTACATACACTTCCATATTTTTTAATCAATTCTCCATCACTAATGATATCTAGATGGTAATACATTCTCCCCAAACTCATTTAACACTACATAGATCTTTGAAGAAGAAATATAGTACATATCAAAGCTTAAAATGTGTGTGTGTGTGTATGTGTGTGTGTATGACTTAGAATACTGTGCCTTTGAAGTATTTTAGAAATTCATAGCAAGACAACATCTTTACTTTTATTATAAGAAAAACTTTTCTCTGAGGTTATTCTTATTTCCTCAAGAAGAGGGTATACTTAGCTACCTAAACCTCAAGTCACAAAAAGTTTCTATAGGGTTCCTTCTCTATCCCACTATGTGGGACACAATGGCCCAGTGAATCCTGTACAGGTGCCACTAACCCCTGAAATGTCTAAATACCCATATGCATTTTTTTTCTTGACATCCCAATAACAAGTGGGGTGTGTTGTGTGGTGCTTACAAGACCCCTCTTCAGTTGTATCTTCACACTGGGACAACTGAGATAGGCCAGTGGGTCTGAGCCATAACAAGAAAGGCCAATAAGCTTGAAGCACTGGCCTATGCCTCACCTGTGCTCTGCTCAGAAGACATGGACAATAAGATTTATTGGGGAAACAGCCCACCCAGACAGAACAACACCCACAAAGTTAAAAACAACTCAAATAATTCCCATGAACATACTACACAGAAACCTAGAGGACCTGTATAGGAGGCCCTTTTATATCACGTATGACTCAGATGTCACACTACCCATAGTCCATTCTGATAGCCTCATGCTAACAATTGTCATTGAAAGGAGACAGCTTGGTTATGCTCTGGATATTGATCTCTTGAAGACTGAAAAAAACAGGGCAATTAATAAGGAATAAGGATGACTTTTTCTGAACATGGTCAGAGTTAAAATGCAAACATTAATGGTGAGCCTAATCAGAAATTCCTGGACACAAGCAGGAATCCAGATGAAACCCAGATCATTGTAGGAGGGTTTATTTCTCTCATGTAATGCCTCCCCTCCCAGGCAGAGCCAGTACAGGATTAAGGTGATGTTCAAGACTGATAACATAATGAATTTGAGTGTGAATTCCTGAAGACAGAAGCCAAAGAATTTCTTTTCTATTTTGTAAGTTGTATATAGCATCAATAGTGAGGTGGCTGACTTTATGTGTCAACTTGACTGGGCTGAGAGATGCCTAGATATCTGGTAAAACATTTTTGAGTGTGTCTGTGAAGGTGTTTCTGGAGAAGATTAGGTAGACTGAGTCTACCTCAGTAGGCTGAGTAGATCACCCTCATAGATGTGGGTGGGCCTCATCCAATCTGTTAAGGCCCTAAATAGAACAAACTGGAAAAGAAAGGGAAATTTTGCTCTCTTTGCATAAGATGGAACATCCATGGTTCTCAGGCCTTTAGATTCAGAATAGGACGTATACCGTCAGCTCCCTTGGTTCTTAGGCCTTCAGACTCAGATTGAATTATACCATCTGTTTCCCTGGGTCCCTAGCTTACAAACAGAAGATTCTCAGCCTCCATAATCATGTGAGCCAATTCCCATAATAAATGTCCTCATCTATATCTATATATCTGTATACATTGGTTCTGTTTCTCTGGAGAACACTGGCTAATATACATAGTGTTCAAATATATTAATTAACACTGAGGTAACAACTGTACTTTTTTGCCTGTAATGTTCAAATCAAGTCAATCCAAAGGACTGTTTCATTAAGGAAAAAAAATGGCACATACTCAGAATAGATCACTAGCATAAATGCAGCAAAGGCAAAAACAATATGATGGGTTTAATAGATTTAAAAGCATCCCAACACAGGTTCTTTCAAATTTTAAGAGAAAGTAGTAAAAATTAAACAAATACTTCTAAATAACTCCTTGTAAAATCTAAGGGTAGGGAGGTAGTATTCATTTTCAGATGACAAAACCATTCCTACATGGCTAAGTCAAACTCAGGGCAAGAAATGTTTTCAAGGACAAACACCACTCTTCTTTCTCACTCACATACCAATTACAGAGTTTTTAGACTTGTGAGTGGAGAGATCCCTTGACAAGTGGGCACTATCACTGCACCAAGGGCAAATTTTCCCCACGGTCACTGTTAAGGGGACTGCCAATTACAGATCTTTCTCTGGCACCCTAGTGACCACAAAGAAATTAGCAACTGAGTGGGGAGGTACAAGACAGGGAGATTGATGACCCCACAAGCCTAGTAACCAAGCACACTGGAAAGGGAAAGAATGAGGTTGCAATATGAACAATGCAAAAAGTTTTAAAATGGAGGCTTTTAACATTTTAATATAAGGGAGTTTAAAAGCTTTGACGTTCAATTTCAGTTCAAAGTTATACTCTATAACAGCACTGTCGGACAGAAATATAATGCAAGCCACACATGTAATTTAAATTTTCTAGGAGCTTCATTTTAAAAGCTAAAAGAAACAGATTAAATTAATGTTACTATTACATTTTATTTAACCCAGTATGTCCAACATATTATCATTTAAATATGCAGTAAATCAAAAAAATATATTAATGAGGTATTTCACATTTTTTTTCATAGTAAGTCTTTGAAATCTAGTTTGTATTTTACATTTACAGCACATCTCAACTTGGGTAGTCACATGTCAAGGGCTCAATAGCCACATGTGGCCAGTGGCTACTCTATTAAACATTATAGCTCTATAGGAACCTGAGAAATATTCATTCACCCATTCATCCAACTAATATATATAATGAGTGCCTACTCTTTGCCAAACACTGTCAAGGCATTAAGGATACAGAAGTGAAAAGAAATAACACATCTCTGTTCTAATAGAGCTTGAAGCTTATCATCTTGGCAGGAATATAGATATTAAGCAAATAATTATCCAAATGTTTATAAAGTGTGATAAAGGAAACATATAAAGTGCTGCAAGAGTATATAATCATGTGGGCCTAACAGTGAGGAAGGAGCAATCAAGGGGAATACTTGTAAAGAAAGGGACATCTACTCTGAGATTAGAAGGATGAATAGAATTTCATCAAGCTTGGGGGCTAGAAGAAGAGAGAGATGGGGAGAAAAGTGGCCCAAGAATACTTGAGGACCTCAAAGGGACAGAAAAAATGAAAGAAAGCCCGTGAGCTGAGAGCATAATGCATAAGGGAGAGAGTAGGGGAAAAATGAGATCATAGAGGTAAACAGAAATCAAGCCCAATCAAGAATGTGAGCTTTTATAATAACAGCAAATGGCAGCTTGGAGATAATGTTAAAGAGAAATGTGACATGATCGGATTGCATGTTGAGATGATAAATCTGGCTGCCAAATGGAAAACGTATTTGAGGTAATAGAGAGTGAATGTTTGGAAATCATATAGGAAGCTTCAGCAGCAGCCCAGGAGAAAGATGGTTCTGGTTCAAAATAGGGCAGTAGAAAGAGATACAAGAAATAGGATGTAGACTCAACGGGATCTGATACCAATGACTCAGTTGGGTATGAGCAATGAGGGAGAGGGATGCCAACTAGGTTTCTGACACGAACAACCAGGAAAATGGTAAAGCCACTTGATGGGCTGGAAATATCACGAAAGAGCAAGTTTGAGGCCTAAGAACATGAGCTCTATTTTGAACATGTTCATTTTCAAAGAGACTATACTATATCCAAGGACAATCATTTATACAGAGACATGGACCTGGATCTGGAGAGAGGCTGCAGCCAAAAGTTTAACTTTAAGAGTCCATTGGCAGAAATATCTGAAGCCACAGAAACAGAGGAAATCACCCAATGCCCAAATGTCAAGTGTAAAGAATAGAGGCCTGAGGCCTGAGAGTCTTTGTCATATAAACATTAAGTAGAGGGGGGAAAGTGACCCCAAGAGGGCTGAGAAGTAGTCACAGAAGTCAGAACAAAAATACCTGAGAGGACAGGACAGGGAAGTCAAGAAGAGAGTGTTTTATAGAAAGAAGGAGTAAGTGGTGAATCTGTGGAAAGTCAAATAAGAATTGTCCATTGGACTTTTGACAAGACAACTTTCTAAGAACAATTTCAGTGGAGTGGGGGAGAGGGGCAACTGGATCTGGAAGTGAAAACAGCATATATGAACAACTCCAACAATCTGGGTATGAGAGGAAGGTGAGAGATAGGCTATAACGTTACCTCTCTCCTCCATTCTCCTTTATCCCACTTCTATCAATGTTTGACCCACCAGAAAATCAGCTCTGACACATGCATAGTTATAGCTATACATGAAATGTGTGTAGCTAAAGCCAAACAAACATAATACCCACAGTGGGGAAGGAGATTAAATATTAAATGGCGATTGTTTATCATCAAAAGATGCTTCCATGACACCAGGGTGGCTCAGTCAGTTGAGCAACTTACTATTGATCTTGACTCAGGTCATGATCTCAGAGTTCATGGGCTCAAGCCCTGCGTCAGGCTCTGTGCTGAGAGCATGGAGGCTTCTTAGGATTCTCTCTCTCCCTCTCTCTCTGCCCCTCCCCTGCTTGCTTGTTCTCTCTCTCTCTCTCTCTCTCTCTCTCTCTCAAAATCAACAAATAAACTAAAAAAGCATGCTTCCTTCTTAAGAAACTCCCAAGTGAAAAATAATTGGCACTGTGGCCGAAAGACTTTCCAAAAACATCCTTCTACTGCAAAGGGTCTTCCAATCTATACAACTCCACACATGTAAGTCTACTCCTGGACTGTGGTGATATTCATTACTTCTTATTTTCCTACATTCAGAACCACTGGGGAGAAAAATGTCCATGGGCAGGCCACAGATGATGGAGAAACAGACATGGAATAAAATAATCACCACATTTGAGAACCAAAGAGCAACCTGTCAACTCATTTCTGAGATTCTTAGCAGACTGTCTGTGGTCAGAAAAGCTATAGTTTTCATGGATTTCAAAACCTCAAAAGACAGCATGGTGGGGAAAAAAAGATGCTCGATCTCAGATCTTCTTGGATTTAAACCTTGCTGTTCTTACTTAGCGCCTCAGCAAATCATTTACACAGTCTGAGCCTCAGTTTATTTATTTAAAAAAAAAGTCTAATATCTCCCTTAGTTTTGCAGGAAAATTTAATGGGATAATACTTAGGATGGAAAGTGTTCAATGGACTATCTGGCATTTAATAGTTAAGATATTTAATAAATGTTCATTTCTTCATACATAAGACTTTTGATTCTTCTAACTCTGTTCAAAATGCCCTTTAAATGTGCATTAAATGGCATGAATAAGATGTGTGTGCTAGCACTTAACATCTCAGCAAAATAATCAATGTGAAAATTAGAAGACATGCAATAACAAAACAAGTTAGTATGTCAACATGTTCTGAATAAGGTAAGGAAATCCTGAAATCACACCAGTGATTATTATCTGACAGATGGAAAAATAAAACAGACAGCCCATGACACTATCATTTTAGTCTTTCCAGAAAAGAGTGAGGTGCCTTACCCTCTATTACAGGTCCCTCCCCACAAGGAGATTTTGTCATTAATATCTTTTTAAAAATTTTATTTATTTATTTTGAGAGAGAGAATGAGTAGAGGAGAGGCAGAGAGAAATTGGAAGAGAGAATCCCAAACAGGCTCTGCACTGTCAGCACAGAGTCTGACGCAGGGCTCGAACTCACAAACTATGAGATCATGACCTGATCCAAAATGAAGAGTCAGACACTTAACCAACTGTGCTACCCAGGCACCCCAATATCCTTCTTAACACAAGAAGAACCAATGCAATTTTCCCACTTCTGCATGCCTGATTTCAGAACCATAGTTAAATGACTGATTAAGGAAAAAAGCATTTAACAATATGGGAATATTTTTTTTATTTTATTTCATTCAATGATTTGGAGATTCGTGGGCATATATTCTGCTTCCTTATCCATTATACTAGATTTTAAACTTCATATCATTTCTCTAAATCTAAGGGTCACCTGGAATAGTCTGGAAGAAATCTTTAAAGGAGGCATTTTGTAAGGCAATGCTCATCTTCCTTGTTCTCCATGTACACAGTCAGTGATAGTCACTGGGCTTACCTAAGATCTTGAAACCCTTCCACCCTTCCCCTGTGAATGAGAACAGCACAATTTCAGAGTTAAATGCCTATCAAATCTAATCTAATCTTTTAGAATAAATCAGTAAGTAGCTCAATATACTTTACAAATTACCTTTGACTCTCCTCACAACCACTTATACTCAGAATGAAGAGCAAGTAGAGACGCGCCCTTCTGAAGGGCCACTTTTGTCATGAGTCACACCAGTGGAAACTCCAGGGATGGCTACTGAATTAAGAACAAATTATTTCATGTTGAAGTCAAGGTTTCTCACAGTCTGGCCTACCTGATCTTCCACATCTCCCTCATATAAACTTTACAGTATCATTGACTTTAGCTACTAGCCATTTCACAAAATACCCATCATTCTAATCTTATACTTTACAAATGCTACCACCTTTGTCTGGCCTGGTTTTCTTTCACTTCCACCTATTCAAGGCTCAGTTCAAATGTCCCCTTGTCCATGAAATTTCCAAATCAACACAGTCAGAAATGAGTTCTCTCTCCACTGAACAGCCACAGCTACTCAGACTATACCCATCACATGGTGCTTTGCACATACCAAATTTAACTATCCTTATGTGGAGATAGAATCCATCTGTCCTACTGGTCTATAAGTTTCTTGATAACAAAATCATGCTTACATGTTACAATAACTCTTTACAAATAATAAGTGCCATACAAATAGTGTTTAAATACATAATAATCTTTATTTTAAAAGTCTTCACAAATACTCTACATCCCTAATCACATATTCTCCATTTCTCATTTGCCTAACAATCAAGGACTACATGATATGATGGGTAAGGCTACAGTCCTTTTAATTAGTTTCTAAACTTTGCACCACTTACCACTTACTTCCAGTCATCAGAGTGTATTCATTACACAGTTCGGAATAAAAATTTGTTTTTCAGCCTATAGGCTGATCCTTTAGTTTTTGACATTTCTATTGTGACAATATAATAAACATTTTCATCTAGGAGAAAATCTCCTTCCTCTTATGTAACAGATACAGAAATCACAGAGCCTGTTGCCTACTGCCTACCTGCCATCTCATCAGAAAAACAGTTCATTATTGGGATGGTGGGTGCTTTCTGTGACCCTATTTAAAGAAGAGCTCCTGAAAAACTACTCCATGATGAGGGCAGGATGTTAATAACTTGAAGACTGCCATGATTTATAATCATTCCTCAGCTTGAACCTATGTCACATTCACCATGTAAGATATTTTTCTTCCTAAGACACTTTCCTCCATCGCTTTTGAAGATTACTAAACAAAAGGCTCTCCTTGTACATCTTTTTTGGGGGGGGGGGGGAGGTGGATGCTTTTAAAAGAGGGGAGGACTCTGGACATCTCTCTAGAAGAATGAAAGCTAATCAGATCATTTTCCAGGATTTTTCTAACAGCTCACCCTTCACATCAGAGACAGAGCCCCAACTGGCTTGTGTAAAAGCAAATGATATGCAGAGAGAGAGAGAGAAAGAGAGAGAGAGAGAGGCGCTTGGGCCTCTGCTAGGAAGCTTTGCTGTGGAAAAACACAGATGCTGCTCCTGGACAGATTCTAGGGAAAGATGGCCAGCTCCAGAGAAGTCAAAGTTCAGGAACAGCAGGTTGATTTTCAGTTAAATTCTACAATTTGGAAAAGCTTGTTTCCAATTAGAAAAAAAAAATAGATGGCAGACTGAAAAAGGCTAGGTCCTTGAAAGGACATAAAATATTGACAAAGCATCAGGAGCTTTCAGGTTCAGATTTTAATAATGTTCTGAAGCCAAGATGATTCTGTTTACAGTAAAGCGGCACCATCCACATAGCTGTGTTGCAACAGCCCCATTTATCAGTGCCAAAGCTGCAAAACCACGCCGGGTAGAAGTCAAACCACTGAAAAGAAGGAAAACTGCTCACACATGACCATGTCCCTCCTTCCCTGCCACTTTTCATGATGAGACCCTCAAAGTAGGGCATCTGAAAGCATCACAAAGCACCACCACCCCCTTTGAACTCTTCTGCTGTTCCATTATTCTTCAATAAATTGAAAGAGGGCAGAGTTTGCACAGGCTTTTGTGCCCCCACACCTCTAGAAAAATTCACAGAGATTGACCAGAATTCAGTGTTGCTGCCTAAATGGTAAAGGGATAATTCTAATTTAATTTAAAAGGATAAGTCATTAGGGGACTGAACACCTCAGGGCTTATCCACAAGAGCCAAGGCCTTTTATTACTAGATTTATATATCCCCCTACCACCCAGATCAAAAGTGAGTGAAAGTCATTTCCACATAATGACTCTCTGGAAGCCTATGGATAATGAGTTTGTTATCTCCATCCATCTCTCATTAGGAAGGGATTGGTCTCTTTATAAACATAGTGCAGAGTGGCTAAACTTTATATAAAGCTTTTATGAAGAAAGAGCTGGGTAGAATTTCCCAGAGCCTCAGGGAAAGCAGATTCTAGCCTCATCTTCATGGGCTGGGTTTGGTAAATTTAACCTTGACACACTTCCATTTCTGAAGATGTAAAAAAGAAAAACTCCCTAACAACCAACCCATCTCTGACAGTCTTTGTCAGAGTTAGTAACGTTGGCATGTACTGTAAGAAAAATCTACTTAACGAAATCCACAGCTGTATTTTTGTGTTGTTCTATGACCCTGGCCACACCTGATAAAGATAAAATATGTAACCAATATGTAACCTATAACCGCCCCCGCCTCCGAGAAGAGCCGCAGGGAGGGCACAGGCTCCCAGGGCGCGTCACGTGGCTTCCCCGACCCGACAGTCCCGACCGCGGACGCCCGGGGGGAGGGTCGGGGCTCCCGGGAAGCGCGCGCGGTCACCCTTCCCGCTAGGCTCGACTCCAGACGCCCGGGACCGGGACAGGACTCTCGGGAAGCGCTCCGAACCCGACGCCCGGCCGCAGGGCGCGAGGGGCTCGGCCCCTTGAAGGGCCGCGGCGTTGCGCTGGCAACGGAATAAAAGAATACCACCGGCTTGGGGAAAAAAAAAAAAAAAAAAAAAAAACACATGGTCTTGGTTACATATTTTTCAGTAAGAAAAAATATGAAGAAGTTTGTTACTGAGAGTTAGCAGTGATATCATCATATGGTAGGTGGATTTTCAGTTCTGAGGTGGCTGTCCATCTGCCCTCACAGCATCCCAAATGCTAATCCACAGCTCTGAGCTCTGATCAGACTTCCCCAATCCACCAGGACCAAAGGGACTACGTCAAGATGCCTTCCAAGAGGGGCATGTGAGGAGTTGGTAAATTGTATCACTCTCCTGTTTCCCAATCTGGAGTACAGCTTTTCATTGCATGTGTTATTTCAGTAGTAAACAGTAGCAAAAACCAAAGCGAGCAGTACCATAGTCCAAGCTATCATTCTCATCAGTCTCCAAACTCAAATCAAACTGTTTCATCCAGTCTAGCTCAGCAAGTCAATTGCTGAGCCATGAGAACAACGTTGTCCTTCACAAAGCGCTGCCTGACATGAGTAGTTCTCCACCATGGCTGCATATTAGAATCGCCTGGGGGGCTCGTGAAATCCAGATGCCCAGGCCACATCTTGACCAGGCCCAAATCCTGCGGCTGTGTCACTGCTTTTCAAGTTTTCCCTAGGTGATTCCAAAGTATACTCAAGGTTGAGAACCAATACCATAGAGTAATTTTCCATCCTACTATAAGAGTTCAGTTCTAGGATGACCAACTCATCCAGGTTTGCCCATGACTTTTGCAGTTTAAACCCTGAAAGTCCCACATCCCAGAATGCTTTCAGTCCCAAACAAACCCAGACAGTTGATCAGTCTGGTGCTGAACTCAATTTTTTCACTAATTAGGTTTCAGCCCTATTAAAAAGAATGTTTTTCTTTTCTTACACTTGCCATTGATGAACCATCTCAAATCAAAGTCCACTACTTCTCACCTACTCCACATATGCTATTTATTTTGCATCTCATTCCCCATCCAAAGGACTCAGGGGAAAATGTCTAAGACCCAAGGGAACTGACTCATAAACAGGGAATTACCTTAAAAAGTTAAAAATGGATTACGATGAACATTTATTAAAAACTTACCATATGCCAAGCACGGTTTTCATGGATCAAAGATGAATAGGGAGAGAAGCTTTCATTCAGAGTGTTTACAGTCAGCAAGCACTGTAACAACCTAAGCAGAAAGAGGAGAGGACCAAGGGAAACAGCAAGAAAATGAAGGAGTAGATTTAAAAGTAGTACAGGAGAAGAAATCTGTAGATTTTATACTATATGTTATACTTTAACTTTAAACTTCAACCTTTCTAGGAAAATACAATACTTACCTGCTCCAAGTAAAAATGTAGTACTAGGAGAACAAAGACAGAAATTTTCACACATGATTATAAAAAGCATATCTCTTCATGTATCACTTCAGAAAATGTTTTATTTCTGAATCTTAAAAATTGGGGCAGATCAGCCGATTCAAAACCACTTAAAGCTCCTAGATAATCCAAGGTCAATGATCAGTATAAAGTTCATCTGAGGAAAGGAAGTTACTTGACTACTAATTTGCCTTCATTTTGGAATTTATGCTCATTATACCACAAATAACCCTCTCTTGTGCAATTCACTTAAGAAAAGCAAAAAATAAAAATAGTAACATATGGTGGACTGATAGGTCAAGATGTATTAAATAAGACATGGAAACAAACACTGAAAAGAAAAAGTAATCTCAGAATTTTATAAGAAAAGAAAATGCAGTTCTCTCTTCCAATAAAACCAACCATCAAAAAAGACCCGGAAGAAAGTTTCAGCACTCATTCTGGAACATTCTCAGCCAACAGATAGACCTGACATGGTCGATTTTGGATAGCTTTAAATTTATTATGTTTATAATTTGCCACAAAACGTAATCATGGGCTCATTCAGCTTTCACTTTATTTTTAAATCTAATCAGAAAGACTAATCTAAACATCCCTCCCTATTTTCATTTCACTCAATGGGAAAATAAAAAACAGAATAATATCACCACATCAGGCTTAAAAATATCTAAGAATATTTAAGTTCTAGTTCTCCTTTTACTTCTTACTGAGAAATAGATTTAAAAAAAAAAAAGCAGTGAGAGTTGTTACCACTTTATATTACAACTCCACACGACCAATCACATAGGTTGTAGTTCCTACACGATTGGGTCTTTTCTGAAATTAGCTCAGTTTAAACAGGAACCATTTCTGGATTAGGGATTCAGGGGTATGCTGGAGCTGGTTTGGTCTAGCCTGCAATGACTGCTGAATTTTGTGAGCTGGTTGTTTCACAGTGGTAGCTTGAATTAGGCATGATGGAAGTACTTACACCACAATGATTGGCAAGAGCTAGAAATCGGTGCTTTTTCCTCTCTCTTTTTGTTTTTTGGAAAGCCTGTTGTTAAACATTTACCAGCACACCACTTATTCTAGCTCACTTATCTTGGATGTGTTAAAAGAGTCAGATAACATTTTTTAAGTGAATTCTGGATCAGAAAAATAAGAGTCTCAAGGATAACCATCAGTGAAATGGCCAAAAAGCACAGAGAATGCAAAATTTTTCCTATCACAGTGAAGGAATATGAAGGGAAAAAATGGCAACCTCCCTGTATCTCAGCTCAAAATAGATCCCCCTTTAAAGAGCAGGTGAACGTGGGGCACCTGAGTGGCTCAGTTGGTTAGGCATCCAACTTTGGCTCAGGTCACGATCTCATGGCTTCTGAGTTCCAGCCCCACTTCAGGCTCTTGCTGTCAGCACAGAGTCCGCTTCAGATCCTCTGTCTCCATCTCTCTCTCTCTCTCTCTCTCTCTCTCTCTCTCTCTCTCTCTCTCTCAAAAATAAACATTTAAAGAGCAGGTACACAAATAAAGCTACAGTATGGAAAGAGGTTGGCACACAGAGGCACACAGGCCTCTTGCCTCACTAACTGCACACCATCTCCACATGATTCCATATACAGTTGGGAAGACCATACTTGATGTTCCTAAGAAGGATCAGACACTCTCAATATCAGATCTACTCAGTGTCATGAGCCTTTCCACATGCCCCACAATGTCTTCCCTTTCCACAGCCCCCCAGTGATGCCCTTCATGAAATAACACAAAATTTGATTCCAAAGTCTGTCCTCTCTGTCATACCAAAGTCATGCTGAGGAGGGGGAAAAAAGAGCGGGTTTCCCATTCTGAAGGTGATATTCAAGGTAAGAGATTTTTTATTTTTGTTTACGCTTTGTAAGCATGAACACAGAATTGCTGGGAGTCCTGTTTATAAACACTTTTATCCAAACTTGTTGAAACACTAGTTTCCTATTTCTTTCCCAGGAATATGCTTTATGTGTCCAGTGTTCCTCTCCTAATCTTTGACATCCCTTTTTGTGACAGTCTAAAGTGAAGGTACAGCAGGTCAACCTTTTATTGATTTAGCAATGCCTCCCTTGGCTTAGAGAGGTGGAGAAATGTTTTCTGTCCCTTACGAGGCATAAAGGTAGAAAATCAAGTTTTACAAAAGGCTGTCACACTCAGTCCATACTTTCCTTAGCCTGTTTGGGCACTGATACCTTATGCTGACCGTTCACATGCAGTAGTCCCCAATCAGGCTCTGATACCCAGGGTCAGGCTATCAACATCCCCCATTTGTATGGATGTACAGCTAAACCTTCTCTAGTCCCAATGAGCTGGTCTCTCATGGGATCACCCTTCCTACCTTACTCAGGCTCTGAAATCAGTTGGGTTCTTGGATTCCTTTACATTCATATCTGGAATAAGCAGTTTATCTCTATCTTTTTGCCCCCAACAGAATTTGCTGTAAATGTTCCTATTATCTATAGAAAGAAAAAGGGAAGGAATGAAGAGAGGAGAGAAGGAAAGAAGAAAGGAAGGGAGGAAAGAAGGAAGGAGGGAGAGGGGAGGTAGGGAGGGAGGAAGGGAGGAAAGAACAAAGGAGGGGAGGGAGGGAGGGAGGAAGTTAGGGGAAGTAGCAAGGGAGGAAAGAAAGAAACATCCAGGGACATTTTCTCCCCACACATCTCTCTGCATGCTCATAAAACTAAACCTTTTCCTTCTACTGTCTTTTCATGTTTCTGAATTGCCAACATTATTGAGCTGTGGCAACACCTGTCAACACTGCAGCCACACACCTTTTACATTCCTCTTAACAGTTTACTCTTTTCTCAAGAAAAGGGGAAAAAAAGAAAAGTTTATGAAAAAACTTTGCTCCGCAACAGCCCTGGGAATTTTAAACTCTGAGAGGTATATTCACACTGTTAAGCTAGCAAACAAACAAGAAAAGCTTTGTTCTCCCAGAGCCCATTTTAGAAAATAATAACTTTAAAAGAAAAAGGAAAAAAAAGGTATTATAAGGTAGATGTCACTAAAAATATTTCAGTAATTCAAGATGGGTAGTACATTGAGCTCCAATCACTTTCCTTCCTGAGATCACACTGATAACTTGATATCAAAAGCAAGGAAGGAATAAATGAACCCCCAGCAATGGCACATCCAATCTGGGAAAAGTAAAAGGAGAGACAAGACAGAAGCTAGCTGGAAAAATGGAATTTATAAAAGGAAGAAGCTACCCATATCGGCTAGCTATTAGAAAGCATCAGTAACAGGGTGCCTTGGGGACAGCTGTACACGCTCATTTGCATTTGAACATAAGCAATGACCAGCCTAAAGGAAGTTTAATTAACTTTGCTTTCAATTACTACTGTGATGTAATTAATTATCTCTGTTCCCCAAACCATTATATCTTTGGGGGTGGGGGGGTTGATCTTTTGTTGATGGGATCTTACAAATAATAGAGCAGCAAGATTTCTTAACCCTTTATGCTTTATCAGGGATCTTCAAGAACCCCAACTGAAAATGCCAGCATCTATATAGTATAGTAGTCACTCAAGTAGGGTGCACAAAACCCCAGAGATGTCATGCAATACGACCCTCAGGAATCCTGAAAAGTATATTAAGACTTTTATTTTTCAAATACTTTAATTCTTAAAAAGATAAAGAAATCAAGGTCTACTGATAAGATGCCCCATCGCCACTTGGTCAGATATCACCTACCTAGGAGAGGTGTCTGAAAGCCAAGTGAGAGAAGCTGACAGCCCCACCCTTGCTTCTTCTTTGGTCGTTGACCTCTTCTTGCTCTATATGGGAGTTAATGTGTGCCCAGTTAAGTGGATTCATATTTCGTAGTATCTAGTTTTCTTCAAACTATTCCTCACTAAATGTTCTGATGACTTTAAGATATTTCTGAAAAAACAAACCAACATGCTAATAATGCTGCCAGTAGAAATCTAAGAAGCCAGCAAGGGTAAAGCTAACCCTTCTACTTCTAGGAGAAGCTCTTCATCAGCCACACACTAAATCCATCCCTTCAAGGTGAGTTAGATGTTTCAACACTGAGTGAGAAAGCAGCTGATTTACAATAGGAATTTGTGTGTGGAAAGAGCATTGTGAAAATGAACATTTGGAAATCTCTCCATCATTATATGATTTTGTTGAAGAAAACACTGTAAGTATATCACTATAAACACTCTCCTAGCTGAAAACTATTTTTAAATCTTCGAAATGGAGAGTTCCAGTGGGTTCTGATGGCCTTTGTTCAAAACATTAAAATACATCACCTTCAGATTAGCTTTGCAAAAACATCTGATTAAGATCACAGAAGATGGAAATTTGCTAACCCTATTTCAACAGAAACTGTTGCAAGATGAATTTGGGGTTGAAAATTGACTTACGTGATTAAGTAAAGTGAAATCCATGATGTATTTCTTCCATTTGGACATTCTTGAGGATATTTTTCAACTACAACAATAATTGAAAACCAAGTCTCACAATAAACTTGAATTTGAAACAGACCTGCTAATAGCTTCATTGCAAAGCCTGAAACTAATAGTCTACAAAGTAATAAAGCACATGCAAATACATTGATCTCATTTAAAAATTGTGATGATATTTTAATGAGAACAAAAATACTTTGTACCTATCAACAAATAAAGTATCATTTTAGGTATTTATATTTATGTCATCCTTTTAAATCCCTTTATTTGTTTTATAATAAACAAATATGGCTATTGAAGTACATGTATATAAATGATAAATATATGTAGGTTGTGGGTGAATATTCAAAAATATTTTACTGATAGAGGCACAAGATCTGAAAAGTTTTGTGACCCCTGGTCAACAGTGACTTCTGGCCTGGTGAGAATTTACTTCCAACTATTATAGTGTCTACTGTGTACATCAAGTAGCAGAAGCTCCTTGGTAGATATAAGTAAGGAAGCAATAAAAACATACTCAGAATAGTGCACCAATAAAGCTTTCACTAAGAAAAATAAGACACACTAAAATGTAGGTCAGAAAATGTAGGCTCTAAGCACTCCTATCACCTCAGAATCACAACTGGATACCCATGGTGGTTCCAGGACTCTTGCTTTAAATGTATTTAGAATACTGGATATAATTAGAGCATGCTTTTTTTAACCTTAAAAACAGAACCGCCAGTTATTTCACCAGCAAAAGATGGATTTATTCCAGAATAGCAGAGAATTGCAAGAGGCAAGGGGAACATTGGGAAGGTTGTTATAAACACAAAGTCCACTGGAGTAAACTAGGAGTTTGAAGTATCGTGGCTTTTTATTGGCTGAATTGTGACTGTCTCTCATTGGCTGAGCTGTTGCCAGAGGAAGAGGAAGACTTCCCTCCTCCTACTGGGATATTAAAGTAGCATCCATAGTATCCATGTGCAAGAGACACCTCTTTCTATTGCATTTGCAATTGACCTCAAGTGGTGGGGCATAAGAATTCCACCTGCCAAGCCCTCTGACTCCATTCTAGTGAGGTTTCCCTTAACTAATTTACACACTTTCAATTCAAAAGTTGCTAAACCCATTCAACTGCCTTCTACCTGAGAGTGAAATTTCTGATCATCAAAGCACAACTTTCACTGTGGACAAATTTTTCTCAATTTTATATGTCAAATCATGCCACTCCAATATTCAACTCCAGTGAGCTTTTCATCTCAGAGTAGAACCTCAAATTCTTAAAGGGCCTGCAAGCAAATGTCACCCTTTGCTACTTCTCTGCCTTCAGCTCCTAATCCTTCTGCCCTTAGTCCCCAGGCTGTCATTATACACTGGTCACCTGTTCTTTCTTGAACATTCCTGGCCCACTCCCACCTCAGGCTACACTTGCTGTTCCCTCAGCTTAGAAGACTTTTCTCCCCATTGGCATCTCTATCACCAACCTCCAGTCTCTCCTTGATTGTCATCTTACCAGGGAGGCTTTCCCTAAGAGCCCTCCTGCCACCTCTGTTCCCCTCTCCTGATTTACTCTTCTCCTTAACTCTTATCACCCATCTCAAATTAGATATATATTTACTTGCTTTTCCTTATTTAGTCACAAGGGAAAACTTTTGTGTTTTATTCATTGCTGCATCCCTGGCAACTGGGGACACTAGCAGGCACGTAGCATAGTAAACACCTTTGAATAAGTATTCATCTTCAGAAGAAAATTGAAGACTCATTTCAAAATTCTCAAAAGGACAAACAGAAACCATTCATTTATTCGACATTTGTCATGCATTTACTACATATAAGTCACTCTTTTTGATTTGTTGGAGGAAATACAAAGGTGAACAAAACAAAACTCCCTCGATAAGTTTATGATTCAATATGAAATACAAACACAAATCATTGTAATACCTGGCAGGCTACGGATGTGAGCAGCACCAAAAAGTTGTTGTTGACGTGAAAGAGTGTGGGGAAGAGAGAACCCACTTCTGACTGACTGCAAAGAGAAAGGGACGTGAACTACCAGCAAAGATCTCAGAGAAGAAAATATTCAAACTAACTCTCAAAGATAAAAATTTGTTTATAACTTTAAACTAGTCACACATTATATAATAGAATTCATTTTTCTCTAAGATTATTTTCAGTTTTTTCTCTCTCTCCACTACACAGAGAGGTAAATAAAATGAACTTATAAATGCCTCTGCCCTCGAGAAGCCTAGAGCTTCTCATAAGTCTGGAAATTATTAGAATTTTAACACAGGTTTTTAAATTCAGAAATAGAGAAATTTGACCCACGACAGCATGGGGACATTATCAACTCAGAGGAGAGTAAGTGTGAGCTAAACTGCCTGGGATGGACACTGGTCTGCATGAGGGAAGATGGTGTGTTTTTTGGATTTTGACACCAATAGTTTCTTCCAACAAATGCAACACTCATGGAAGGTTTATGTTTCTTATTATGTGCTTTTGCCACTTACAGAGGATCACAAGGAAAAGTCAAAGTCTCATGAATCTCTATTAATCCTTAATACAAACATCATCTCAAAGATCAAGACATCAGATCAAGCTTCCTCCACACACACAAGTACTCAAATCCTTTTACGCCAACTGGGAAGAAGAGGTATGAATCCAGGATTACCAGATTTATACTTGCTGGCATTTTTATCTCATTCTACTATTATATACCTGTGATCATAGCACCTGCTGTGCTGAAGCACCAAACGACCAGGTTCAAGAGCTCTTGCAACTATTTAGTTGCTGAACTAAAATAGGTGTCTGGACAGAAGAGACTTCTGTTCAAAAGAGAAGAGCAAAAACACACACCATGCTATAAAAAAATGCATAACCTTCCAGCAACAGGGTGATGGTGGGCCAGTAGAAGAGAAGATGGCAACCCATCGACACTTTGAGG
This sequence comes from Cryptoprocta ferox, assembly GCA_028646485.1. Classification (NCBI taxonomy): domain Eukaryota; kingdom Metazoa; phylum Chordata; class Mammalia; order Carnivora; family Eupleridae; genus Cryptoprocta; species Cryptoprocta ferox. The sequence continues at coordinate 47,324,910 of CM053560.1, read as the reverse complement.
TTATAATTGGAGTATGTTCCTCATTGCCGATGGTTTATATCAACCACAGCATCAAAAAAGGACTTCAGGGCGCCCTACTGGGGTCATTTTCTTTGCAATAGTACAAGCAGCTGTCTGAAGATGAGTGGATTCTAAGAATAGAGAACTCCAGCATTATTTCCATATTGACTAAAGAGATTAGGATGAATATTAGACCCCATATGAATATTTTATTTATAAATAAAAGCTTAAAATGGATATGATCACAAAACTGTTAAGGGTAGGAAACACTACCCATTATAAATAAATATCCACAGCTTTTAATCAAGTATAAAATCATATCTCCTGTCTAAATCATTTTCTTAAGTAATTAGAATATGCAAATCAATGAAAGAAAATATCTTAGGGATAATGCTTTGATTATATGACAAGGATCTTTATCAGCAGTCATAATTGTCACTTATACACAAATGTCCTTCAGAAGTAGAGTGGGGATAGATGCTATACAGACCACTACAGGGCTCAAAAACAATTCATTTCGTTTGCCAACGCTTTTTTGTAATTATGCTCATGTTTGTATTTTATTGTTGATTCAGAATCAATGAACAGTTTGTTGCTCAGTTCAGGATGTCCTTTGAATAAAATCTGATTTCCAGAGCCAAGGAGTTAATTCCCATCTTTTATGTGATACTCAAGAGGTTAATTATGAAGCAGGTAGTGTACATTTCATTTCCAAGGAGAGATAGACATCTCCCCAGCAGTCCAAGGGGATAATGGGAGGCAGAAGAAAGATCTGATCTTCATTTCACTGTTGATGAAGTGAATATCCTGAATGGATATTCTGTGGCAGCCTAATGAGACAATGCAGCTCATAGCGGAAATTTGAAATATTCTGAGTCGCTATAGGAGAAGAGATTCAAACCTGCTTTTGTTTATTTTCTCATCTCCAAGATCTTTTATACCATTTCTCCAAGTAGGAAAATGTTGCTTATGCCTCCCTTGCCTCTCTTTTTCGACTGTATATATTACTCAGTGATAGCAGCTCCAGATAGGAACGGTCATTCTAACCCCAAACAAGAATCTAAATTTGTCTTCTGTCCACAAACAGTGTCCGTGAAAACTTGTTTCCACTCTTACACTCTATCCTCATATCACCTCATAGAAATGGGCTTAACACCCACCAGTGCCCAGGCCACAAGGACTGCAGCCCACAGACCCAAGTGACTTACTCAGTAGTGCTTATATAATTCAGTCCATTCTGAAAAGCAGACCTCAGCCACAGTTTAGAATCAAATGTGGGACACAGCTCTAATAAAAGTAAAGTCTATAGCCCAAGGAAATACCACCATCAATTTTTATTGAAGTCCTTTATTGACTAAAGACTTTGAATGTCTTTCAAGTACTATGGTCTGTGAGCCTGCACCACTATTAAGGCTGATCTACTCCATAGGAAAACAAAATTTCTGATCTTCAAAATTAGCCATCCAAAAGTTTTCATCAACAGCTTTTGGGAACTCTGAAAGTATACTTGAGAAACAATGTAATGCTTATTATCTCAGGTTTCTCTATAATTCCCTTGGAGAAAAGTCTTTTTTTTTTTTCATCAGCCTATGTCCTGCCCTTTCCATATGCAAAAAACAAAAAAAAACTCATATTGAGTTTTAAAGACTGTAAGGGGGAAAAAACACAATACGTTTCTATTGGTTAAAGCCAAACAGCACAAAAATTTTCTTCCATAAAGGAAGCTAGAGGAAAAGAAAAAAAATTTTTTTGAACCCAAAAAAACGACCTTCCCTCACTCAGTGAAGGTTTTTGGTGAAAGTTCATGATGTATAAGCAGGGCATACCCATGCTTCTCACCTGCTGCCAAAAAAGCAAAAGGTATTTTAAGTTTCAATCCTATGCATTTTCCTTAAGAAATGATACCCACTGACCAGTGAGAAGAATTAGCTGTAAAGAGCCAATAAATATTATCTTATGAACTTTAGGGTCCAAGGGGGGCCATCATTTTCCCAATGAGCTAGCTTTTTAAACAGGATAGATGAGTGTGTGGGCACATTAGAGATGCCATCCTATGACCGTTGACTGGCTGTGTGCCTCCCTCTGAGACAACAGGCAGCAAAATAAATTGTAGTCCCTGCAAGATGAGGCCTTAAAATGATGAAACTTAGTTTCAGGTGTCACAGTGAACTATGCCCTGTTTTATCCCACTCCAGCAGATCTCCAGCCTCTTTTTGTTTCTTTTTTTTTAAACTTCCTTTCTTTCTGGGTAATCTTTCTCTGTGTATCTGCCTCCTATCCTGTCTCCATCCATGTAAGAAGAGGCCTGGAGCAATGGGGAACACTCCTATCTTTCTCCTTCTGCCTCTCTTCCCCTATCTCTATCCATCAAGTCTCTTTCCCTCACTCCCCGTCTCACTTTCGTACTACAATTTGGTTTTCTTGTTTTGCAGGGAACAGTACTGATTTTACACTCCAGGAAATGAGAGAATACAGCTGGGTGAGGAGTTCTCTGGGAGTGAATCACTATTATTCCCAGCGGTTTTATTTGTCTTCTTTACAAGTCTCCTTGCTGCCCACAAAAGTGCCAGGCTACTGATAAATGGGACAGCGAGGTGTCACATTTTTCCCCTCTAAATGCAGAGTACACTCTCACAGCCGTGCTCCACTAGCACTGGAAAAATGAAACTATAACTACACCCTGGAAGGGCCCTTAAAGAATTCCTTTCTAGGCATAGCCCCAGAGTAGCTTCCACATGGTTAAATAAACACTTCAAAGGAAAAATATTTATCCCTATAAAATGATTTCCCACAAGGAAACTTGGGTCCTACAACTACCTTCCCCAGAAATCCCAGTTACCTGACAACCATTAAAACCCACACCTGGGAGGAAAGAGGGCAAGATGGCGGAGAAGTAGGGAGCTCTGTAGTCTGCGCTCACCCGCATCGATTGAACTCAGAAGGACTGAAGGGAGAATATGCTGATTTGCAAGTGGGGGAAAAGAAGAAACAGATGCCAGAAAGAACACAACCTCAAAGATGCCTGAGTGAGTGATTGTGAACTGGAAATTGGAGAATGGGTGGGCCCCGGAGGTGCAGAGGAAAGGAGCCCCAGCCCAACACAGGGAGAGCGCGCTGTGCCCCGGAGAGACAAGGGGAAGAGAAAGAGAGACGGAAAACGCACATAGAACTATCTCTAAAAAAGGAAAAACTCTCCCGTCTCCCCATATATAACTGCTGGGCACGGGGAGAAAAATCCATCCCATCTGGCTGGCGAATTCTTCCTTGGGTACAGTGGCAGCGGCACCCATTCCAAGTGGCACCGGGAGCAGTGGCGGCAGCAAGCTGGGCCAGGAGGCCGGCCCCAACAGGAGCATATCTCATCTCTGGTGACAGTGTTGAACTGCATGGACTAGGATTTGGAAGTGAGGCGGAGCTTGGAGAATACAGTTTGGCTCGCCCGAGGCACAGGGATATTGGACTCAAAAGAGCAGCTTGCAACGCTTGGTTCGAGCAGAGCTTGCAGCACCGCCATTCTTCTCCCCGCAACCACCAAGGCGGGACCTCAGAGAGCAGCCCTGGAGACCTGACCTACCTACACCAAACCACACCCGTCCGCTTCGGAGAGCTGCCTTTTTTTTTT
>CM053560.1:47305344-47320788 GCA_028646485.1 Cryptoprocta ferox | reverse complement strand
ACCCTCCTACCCTGTTGGTGGGAATGTAAACTGGTACAGCCACTCTGGAAAACAGTGTGGAGGTTCCTCAAAAAACTATCAATAAAACTCCCGTATGACCCAGCAATAGTACTGCTGGGGATTTACCCAAGGGATACAGAAGTGCTGATGCATAGGGGCACATGTACCCCAATGTTCGTAGCGGCACTTTCAACAATAGCCAAATCATGGAAAGAGCCTACATGTCCATCAACGGATGAATGGATTAGGAAGATGTGGTTCATCTATACAATGGAATACTACATGGCAATGAGAAAGAATGAAATCTGGCCATTCGTAGCAAAGTGGATGGACCTCGAGGGTGTCATGCTAAGCGAAATAAATCAGGCGGAGAAGGACAGATACCATATGTTTGCACTCATAGATCTAACAAGAGAAACCTAACAGAAGACCATGGGGAGGGGAAGGAGGAAAAAAGAGTTAGGGAGAGGGAGGGAGACAAAACATGAGAGACTCTTGAATACTGAAAACAAACTGAGGGCAGAAGGGGGAGGGGGAAAGGGGAAGGGGGGTGATGGTCATGGTGGAGGTCACTTGTGGGGAAGAGCACTGGGTGTTATATGGAAACCAACCTTACAATAAACTATAAAGTTAGTAAAAAAAATAAAATAAAATAAAATAGGAAAAAAATAAAAAATAAAAAAATAAAGGAGGGCATTTGTTGTGAAGAACAATAGGTATTATATGGAAAGATGGAATCACTAAATCGTACATCTGGAACTAATATTACAGTGTATTTTAACTAAGTGCAATTTAAATAAAAACTTTAAAAAAAAAAAGAACCTACACCTGGGATAAGAAGCCTGTCAAGGGGAAATGAGAAGCTCTTCCCAGGGAGCACAGAGTCCTATAGACCTTTCTATCCCCACTGGCTGGCCCAGTATAAGGAGTAAGTATATTGGTTAATGATGAGGCCTAGGTTCTACAGCCTAAAGTCTGCCAAGACTAGAGTCTTGACCCATCCTCTCTCTTCCCAGAATTTTAGTTCTCGAAAATAATAGAAGTTTTCTTACAGGTTTCAATAAGCCACCACTATCAAGAGTAAGAGCCTCCTTCTGTAACTATATTATTTCACACTTATAGCCCCTATTTCACACTTATAGCCCCTGTTGCTCCAAACCAGGCACTGGCAAATTATGACTCGTGGGCTGTATCCAACCTATCACCTGTTTTTGTAAAAGTGTTATTGGGACACAGCCACGCCCACTTGCTCACAGAGTGCCTGGGGCTGCTTTTGCTTGGCAGTGGCAGAGCTGAGTACCTGTTTTAAGCAAGAGAACACCTAACAATCATCAAGCCAATAATTGCTATCACTCACTATTTACCATGAGAAAATGCTGCATACCTTACATGGATTAGCTCATTGAATTGTCACGACAACCTATGAATTTGCCATTTTTATTGTCACCATTTTAAGAAAGAAACTAAGCATGATACAGATATCAAATCACCACAATGTATACTTTAAATATCTTACAACTTTATATGTGAATTATATCACAATAAAGTTGATATGCAAGGAAGGAAAGAAGGAAGGAGAGAAGGAAGGAAGGAAGGAAGGAAGGAAGGAAGGAAGGAAGGAAGGAAGGAGAGAAGGAAGGAAAGATGGAAGGAAGGAAGGGGTGAGGGGAGGAACTAGGTATTTTATAAAAGGAGCCAGAAGCCAAACCCAGACAGACTGGCTTGAGACCCCATACTAATAATTCCTTCTCCAAACTGTCCTTGGATTTGGGGATGCTAATGCTCTGGCCGGCAAGAAGCTGAGTAAGAGTAGGACATTGTGAAAACACAAGGACTGTCTTTTTTAAAAACTGAAGAAAATAGGATCAAAGAATGAGAGAGGATTTGGATTAACCAACACAAGAGCTGAGTAGCAGTCTGCAAAAGTTTACCCAAACCAAACTTTTAAACCACTTTCACAGATTCCTTACATGAAATCCAGGAAAGAGAGAACAACTAGATAGGTAGTGAATAAACATTTGGTGAATGGATGAGTGGATAGATGGATGGATGGATGGATGGATGGATGGATGGATGGAAGAAAACTAGGGTACCTCATGGAATCACAGGGAAAATTGAATGGCCATGCACTTGGAAGTGTAGAGACCAGGGTAGATACAGAGACCTCAGCAGAATAATTTAGAGGAACTCTATACAGACCACTATCATCAACATGACTCAGCCCCAGAAACATTCAGTTTCTGGGCATTTCCATTTCGGATTTCAAATTCCAAGGGGAGAAAAATCTTATTAGGCCACTGTGACTCAGGTGTATACCTCTCCTAGCACAGCAAGACTCAGCCCTGACTGCACATAAGAGTTGCCAAGGGAGTTTTTAAAGCACACCAACTCCTGAGCCTCACTTAAGATCAATAGGAACTGAATCTCTGGAGGTGAAGACTTGGGTGAACTCAGGGATCTATTTAGATTACGGGAAGCTGTGCTTTGACTCTCCTTCTGTAGTCCCCATTGAGGCTGGCATCCATCTTATGAAACCAATTGGAAACAGAGCTGAGACAATCGCAGAACTAGAGCCCCTGATGGACTCTGGCCTTTTCAGGCTCACAAGCTAATAAAAGCCTCATTATTCTTTAGGTTAATTTGTGTTGGGTCTTTTCTTCCTTATATAATGCAGCACCCTAACCAAGAATAAGGCACTCTCACTAATCGGCATCATCACAATGAAATCACATCCAACTAGTTCCTCAACATATTTCAAGTGTCCACTTTATTTCTAGACCTGTCCTGAGTGCCATAGGTGATATCAATAATTGTGAGACTCCCTGTGTCCGCAGCAAATATATAAAATATTTTTTTTAATGGGACGCCTGGGTGGTTCAGTTGGGTAAGCATCCCACTCTTGATTTCAGCTCAGGTCACAACCTCATGGTTCATGGGATCACCCCACATTGGACTGTGTGCTGACAGCATGGAGCCTCTTTAGGATTCTCTCTCTCTCTCTCTCTCTCTCTCCCTCCCTCCCTCTGCCCCTCACCCCCACTCATTCTCTCTCTCTCAAAATAAATGAACACTTTAACATAATAATAATAATTTTTTAAAATATTTATTTAATCTTGAGAGTGAGTGAGTGACAAAGCAGGAGTGGGGGAGGGGTAGAGAGCAAGGGAGACACAGAATCCAAAGCAGGCTCCAGGCTCTGAGCTGTCAGCACAGAGTCTGATGCGGGGCTCGAACCCACAAACTGTGAGATCATGACCTGAGCCAAAGTCCGCCACTTAACCAACTGAGCCACCCAGGTGCCCCAATAATAATTTTTTAAAGTGACCTATAGAATCCAGAAAAACGCGGAGTTGAGAGATTTGAACTGAGTGTGCTAATAATACATTTCCTTTTTTGCCTGATTTCTTTCCTTTAAAAGGTGGGTTTTCAAACAAATATATAGAAATTATGTTCTGGGACTTTTTTAAAGAATGGTTATCTTGGGCATTGGCTTAGATTTTGGGCTTCTGATACGGGAAAACTAATGATGCTTCTATAACTATTTGCAGGGCTGGACTAAAGGGCAATAAATGGAACTCTTAAAAGATTATCTACAGCTGCAAAGTCATAATTTCTGAAGCAAATCACACTTTCCATGCAAAACCTCATCTCCTCAAGGAAAGCAGTGCAACCTTGCAGAGAGGCTGGGGGAGCAAAGCACTGATTTCAAAGAAGAGCTTCTTACCAAACTCATCCAAATCTCCCGTGGCCACTTCCTTCTGAGCAAACCACCTGATCTTTGTGAAGAGAAATAAATCTTCTCCTCGGTGGTTCGACTGTTCGTCCCATGGAGAGTGCTTTCAAGATGTGAAAGGAAAGAAATTTAAATAATTAGGAGAATAAGTAACGGCAGACTCTTCTCCAGCACGAGGGAATTGGGTTATTAGATTTTCAACCTCTCTGACTCTGAAGCAGCCAAATGGTTCACGCCAAAACTGCAACAATTCAGGGCCAGACTCTCTCTGCTCAGGGCTTCCACAGACTCCCTAATAAAACCCAGCATGGTAGCTCACAATGCCATTGAATATGGAGCGATAGGCATTGGACCACGGGTTTGTTACTGTGAAGATATTTGAAGAAACCTCTCGAACATGTTAAGTGAGCTTGCAAAAAGGAAAATTCTGATAACATTTATAAACAAAGAGGCAAACCGGTTTTCGTGGTGATGGTGATGATGAGTTAGAATTAAAATGTAATGTTAACTCAACTGCCTTAAGAATTCAGAGGTGATACTTTTAGATTTTATATCTCAAATGATTTCAGACACTCAAGTAATGTAGAATATTTGCTTTGGTTGCAAAACAGTTTCTTTCAGTCTCAAAGAACATAACTGGTCAAATCAACCAAAAAAAAAATCCACAGTTTTCTAAATAGGAATGCCATCTTTTTAAAATATGGTTCTCCTAAAACAAGAATATTCACACTGTTATTGTCACATGCTTATCAGGAGGACAGATATCTGGTCAACCCCTACCATTCCAAATGGGAAGGCCCTGTAAAGGATGAGCAGGACCTGTTCAACAGAGAGCCTTTTTTTTTTTTTTAGAAAAATCTCTTTGTATTGGGAGCTGTCTGGGCCATGCCTTAACACAATTCTTGTATAACTAGCAAGAGGATTTCTGCAGCTTGGAAACCAGAGATAAAATTAATATATTGGTTGATACCCACAACAGCCTCTCAGGTGTCATCATTGAGAATTATTATTTTCAGCAGTTCATGGCTCATTTCTTTAAAATTAAAATTAGTGTTGTGGCACCCAAGGATAATTTTCCAGCTGTCTCTACAGAGAATAATATAAGCTTGGTGAGTTTAATGAATGGTAGTTTACTGCCAGTCAGTGTCAATGCAGTGGATGAGTTTGTATTTAACAGGAATTGGAATCACAGCCTTACCACTGTGTCTTCATTAATAAGAAATCCTTATATAGCCATGTTAGCTGATAAATTATGCTTAGCATCTTAATTATCTTATCAAAGAAAATGATTGCTAATGACCAAGGAGGGGATACGGGAGTACAGAGAGAAATCAAGGCCAAATTAGTTGGGATGAAATTGAACCCTCTGCAGATTGGCAGATCATATCTGAGCTAGTTAGTAGGAAATGCGTGGCCAGAGTTAGCCAGGAAGGTGTGGAAGTGGCTTTGGAAAACAAGATTAAATAGGAACTAGAACATGAAGGTGACGAAAGATAATGGGGGGCAGGGTAGTGGTAGAGGGGGCAGGGGTGACAGACTCTGAAACTTCTCAAAACAAGTAACCAGGAAGATCTAACACAGACACTGATGTTGGGTTTCCAAGCACATACAACCAAGCATGCACATAATCCAACGGGCTAGAACTGCTTAGGGACTTTGGAGAGACCCTATGATAAGACCCATGTTAGTATTTACCATAAAGGGTGCCAGCCCTGGGCCCCTTTGCTCCTAAATCCTTCCCAGCCTTCCCCTGCTCTTCTCTCATGCAGAGAGATGAGTCTCTGCAGGCTGTTTCCCATACTCCCTCAACAACAAACTTCCAACTGGATTTGACCAACAGGAGCACTAATAAGAGACTAGAAGATGGGAGGAATGGAGAAGCCAGAGTATTTCTCCCACTCTCTGTCTATCTTAGGTAGCTTCCTCCTTGGTCCCAGCTCCTGTTGCACATGCAGCTACATAGAGCTGTGGGTGACCCTAACCCATAGGCTCCAATAACACCACCTCTCCCTCTGTCCCTCTTGTTGGGGGTCGTGCAGCTTCTTGTCGTTTCTCATCTCTACACTACCTACTATCCTCTACTTGACTACCCATCTCCCCACTAACCCATATAATCAATTCCTAGTATTAAATTCATTTTATTTTATATGTTTAGAATGGTTTCTGTTTTCCTGGTTGGACTTTGAGTGACACAAGAAATAAGAGATGGAAGGCCACAGCCAAAAGGCCTCAGGAACAGACACACTCACTCTTACCAGCAAATTAGGGGGAGAGGGCATCATTCATTATGAGAAAATGCCTGCAGAGCTAAGCACTCAAGCATATATGAATTTGCAGCATTGTTCTCCATCAAGCGGACTGGGAATTGAGGAAAGCTAGGAGAAATACCCTTCTCAGGCAAGTCCTTGGGAAAGAAAACAGCTGTAAAATCAAAGCCCTTACTCTTCCCCTCCCCTCCAGAAGAGACTGGAAAAAATGATTGAGAGAGAGCTTTCCAACTGACAGAAAGACAAGTGAGCAGTAGAAGCTCCCCTCCCTATTCAAAGAGAGGAGTTAGAAGTATCACAGGGATTTTTACAGAATCTAAAGGAGAGGTACACAGTGCAGCACTGTGAAAAAAGAAAGCAGAGATATCAGAAAGCAACAGTGTGGACCCTTCAGTCCAGCAGCAAAAATCTAATTGAAAAAAAAATATGTTCTTAAGTAAACAATTAAAGTCAGTTTGTTCTCAAAGGAAAAGAGAGAAAGAGAGAGAGAGAGAGAGAGAGAGAGAGAGAGAGAGAGAAACCAAGAAACAGACTCTTACCTATAGAGAACAAACTGATGGTTACCAAAGGGGAGGGTGGTGGAGGATGGGCTAAATAGGTGATGGGGATTAAAGAGTACACTTGCCATGATGAAAAAATAAATAAGCAAACAGAGGGCAGGAAGGAAAAATAAGATAAAAATAGAAAGGGAGGCAAACCATAAGAGACTCTTAAATACAGAGAACAAACTGAGGGTTGCTGGAGGGGAGATGGGTAGAGAGATAGGCTAAAAAGGTGATGGGCATTGGGGTACCTGGGTGGCTCAGTCGTTTGAGCATTCGACTTCAGCTCAGGTCATGATCTCATGGTTTGTGAGTTCAGGCCCCTCATTGGGCTCTGTGCTGACAGCTCAGAGCCTGGAGTCTGCTTTGGATTCTGTGTCTCCCTTTGTCTCTCTCTGCCCTTCCCCAGCTCATGCTTTCTCTCTCTCTCTCTCAAAATAAATAAACATTAAAAACCATTTTTTTAAATAGGTGATGGTCATTAAGGAGGGCACTTGTTGTAGGGGAGGTGGATGGGGGGATGGGTTAAATGGGGGATGGGCATTAAGGAGAGCACTTTTAGGGATGAGCACTGGGTGTCATACATAAAAGATGAATCACTGCATTCTACTCTTGAAACCAATACTCCACTGTATGTTAACTAACTTGAATTTAAATAAATAAATTTTTAAAAATAACAAATGCTCATATAAGGATATAAACAAACAAACAAATAAATAACTTTAAAAAGAAATAACCAATCACAATATCTAGCTGTTTGACAATGTAAGAAGTTTGAGGTATAGACATGACCATCAAGATACATCTTTGAATTCTGAAAGATCTAACTATTTTGCCACGTGGAGAACATCAAGACACATCACTGATGTGCTACTGATGACTTCACCTCTAGAAAACAGTACTGGGAGCTGGGTGTGGGGCTCTAGGAGACTGTAAGGATTCTTGGATAAGGAAGAATGGTCTGATGATGAAATCTGAGGGTATATATCTTCTCTTAGGTGTGGAAGAGGGTAATTGTTACAGTCTCCTGTCCACTTTCCCAGTGTTTGTTACTAAAGAAACTGGGTTGGTATGTTTCTTGAAAAATAAAAAATAAAAAGTGAGTCTGCTCTCTGTCTTCAAACAGGTGGGCAAGACTGAGTTGGGAATTCCTCAAGACCAACAGCTGCAACCCACCATCTTTGCAAGGGCTCATAAAATGTTTATGAAGGTATGTTGTTCAGTTTCTTCCCTAGATGGACCTCATGAATCACCAGATCACCAAGAAATGAAATAATTCCATCATCCTCATGGAAGAATTGGAAGCAATGGATCAAGACTGCACAGCCCATCAATAGAAGAACAGAGACAAATAATGAGATTTAAATATAAGCAAAAGTCTCTGACATTAACAATGAGTCTGCTCATTCCTGCTGCCTCTCAGGAATCATTTCCATAATCTTCTAAAAGTGAAATTAAAAGTCACAATGCTCTTTATCTCCCAGCCTATTTGCTCAATGGAATGAAATCGTTCTTCCTTATGCTGCAAATGAACTGCCTACTTCAAACATCCCTTAAACTCTCATGGCATGTTTTTAAAGAAAGTCCTCCTCTAGCTACCCTTAATTAAACCAAGGTGACAGCAGAGGCCCCCTCACTGCCCTTGAGCATGTGCAGCAGAAGTGAGGGTCTCACCCCCTCACTTTTATTTCCCATGTTGGGCTCACAGCCACACAGGCCAGCTGCAAACCAGTTTGGTCCATGTGGAAATCACTCACACCAACACACTCAGGGAGTCTTTCCCATGGTGTTTTGAAGAACATCTGCATAGCATGCTATGCCTCTGAGGAACAAAGTCAGGGAGCTGTGTCTGAGTCCCCAAAGGAGGGTGAGGGAGAAGGAAGCCACCCCTCTGCAAGCACTTGCACACCTCCACTGACAGCTGCCCCTGGGAGCCTCCAAGGCTTGGGGCCAGGTCACTTCTGCCTACATCAACCACTGCAAGCATTTGACCCCATTTAACATGAACCTGACCTCCAGGTCCAGCACAAAGAGTGTGCAGCAGCAACTACATTAGTGTCACCTTGGCCTCAAATGATTTTCCTTCTCAGAAACTTGAGAATATTTAAAGGTGCAGCAGTACCTCCTGAAATTCAGCCATTTGAAGGGAATACATAGTAAAATTCAAGACTGATTTTGTGCATAGATAGTCAAGGTTACTACTGTATATGACTTTAAGGATTCTAGGAGAAGTCCCTGTCAGCCCCCACTCTTCTCCAAGAGGTGGTATGGAATAGTGGCCAACAACCAGACTTTAGGGCAAGAAGACATAAATTTGAATCCAAGTTCCACCACATGCTAAGTAACAAGAGTCAAGTTATTTCTCTGTATTTTTATTTTCTTATCTGTAAAATGGAAGTAGTCATTATAAAAAGTACCCACCTCAAGGTTATTATAAAGATGTAATGGGGGGATGCCTGGGTGGCTCAGTCGGTTGAGCCTCCGACTTCAGCTCAGGTCATGATCTCACGGTTCGTGGGTTCGAGCCCCGCATCGGGCTCTGTGCTGACAGCTAGCTCAGAGCCTGGAGCCTGTCTTTGGATTCTGTGTCTCCCTCTCTCTCTGACCCTCTCCTGCTCATGCTGTCTCTCTCTGTCTCTCAAAAATAAATAAAAAACATTTAAAATTTTTTTTAAAAAGATGGAATGGGTTAGCCTTTGGAGAGCTCATGGGCTTTGCACAAGTAAAAGTTGCTATATCAGCACACTGTTTCCTAAAGACCTAAACGCTAATATCCTGATACAATTCAAGGAGGAGAATTTTGTTGTTATTGCTGTTCCTTTGCTTCTTTGCTCATTTGTCTGTTTTTAAGCCACACCTCTTTTCTACAGCTAGTTCCCCTGGAAGGAGGCACATGTGGAACACATTTATTCCCCTTAGGAAGATAGTGGTAAGGAGTTTCTCAAAGTTTAGAGAATTGCTGTCTTGCACTATAACAATGTTAGCACTCTACCCAAGCTCTCAGATCCCTTTGTCATGGCATTTCTCAAATTTCATTGTGCTTTTAAAAACTACCAGGGTCGGGGGCCTTTCTTATGTCATATCCCATAATTTCATATTTCCAGGGTGGGGCTTGAGGTTCTGCATTTTGAACACACTCCTGAGTGATTGCTTGTGCCGCTTGGTCCATGAGCCACACTCTAAGTATAGAGGCTTTCTTTGCACACCAAAACCTAGTCCACTAACTCCCAGCAACCAGCACCTGTGTCTCTCCAGTGGCAGACTGCTCTTGGGTGCAGGAATAGGACTACCATCAGAGACCCACACTCCCACAGCTGGGGAGCATGGGGATTTCTGGGGAGCATGGGGATTTCTGCCCTGGGGGTGGCTCTGAACCCATGCTGGATGATACAGGGTGTAAATACCCCCAGCGACCTCACCCCGGATCGCAGCTCTAAGGTATGACCCAGGCTATCCGGAGAGCTCTTCTGGGGGATTGAGTCAAAGTCAGCCTCTGTGGGACCTTGCTTACTTGTGTAAACTTGGTTTCCTTCCCTTCCTTGTCCACTGCCCCACCATTCTCTTACCAGATTCTTTTTTCAAGAACACTTCCTAATAAATCCAAATGAATGGTATTTGCCACTCACTATGGATTCATTTGTTCAGCAAATATTTACTGGTCTCCTCGATTCCCGCATACGCCTGACAATGACTAAGACACGATGGATACAGAGTCAGTCTCTGAGCCCTGAGTCCCCCTGAGAGTCCTACAATTACAAAGACCAAAGTCCACCCAGTTAGCACATGGAGAGAGCAGATGCCCATGGTAACTGGTAGCATCCGCAGCCCTGAAACCATCCCACCTGAGAGCACACATACAGCCCTAAACATGCCCATTCCCCAGTGACCCTTTCCATATGGTATCCCAAGCAGAGAAACTGCAATACCAGAGTCAGTTAGGACATCAGTTGCTCTCTCTCCTTCGTTCCCTCTCTGGAGAGCTCTGACAGTGGGACACCAGTGGCGGTGGAGAGCCCACAGCTAAATGAGCCTGCCAGATCTGGAGCCAGATTGGCAGATCCTTCCCTGGCAGCCCCCACCTCACAGAGAGCCTCACCATGTCAAGGGCTGCAGGTGCAAGCTGGCTTTCCCTGACTCCCACCCCAAGCAGGAAGCAGCAGCCGTAGGAAAAGTCACAGCTGGTGACAGGATGGCACATTCTGGACCTTCTCACTCCACCTTCTCTGCACCTCTGGGAAAATGGCGGCTGCTGTTGCTGAGGCCTTCTCTCTCTGGAAGCCACCCAGACGATCTGCCAAGCTGGGGCTGCCAAAAACCTGGTGATTCCTCTCCCTGGAAGCTAAATGAGGAACAATATGAGTCAGGAGGGCTACAACCTGCATTATAATGAAAAGAAATCAGGAAAAAGCCCCATAAACAGCCTATAGATAAGGAGACCTGGTCACTATGTGTGAACATTCTAAGGGATAATGTAGGCAAGGGAGAAAAGCATCCTTAAGAGAAGTGATCAAATTAAAGAAAGGTAACCTCTCCAGTACCTTTGCACTATGAGTCAGCAGAATCACAAATTTAAAATCATGGGCTGCAGAGGTCTTTAAAACCTGGATCACAGCAATAGCACTGCTGGGGATTTATCCAAGGGATACAGAAGTGCTGATGCATAGGGGCACATGTTCCCCAATGTTCGTAGCGGCATTTTCAACAATAGCCAAATCATGGAAAGAGCCTAAGTGTCCATCAACTGATGAATGGATCAAGATGTGGTTTATATATACAATGGAATACTACATGGCCATAAGAAATAATGAAATCTGGCCTTTCGTAGCAATGTGGATGGACCTCAAGGGTGTCATGTTAAGCGAAATAAGTCAGGCGGAGAAGGACAGATACCATATGTTTTCACTCATAGGTCTAACAGGAGAAACCTAACAGAGGACCATGAGGAGTGGAAGGAGGAAAAAGAGTTAAGGAGAGGGAGGGAGACAAATCATGAGAGACTCTTGAATACTGTGAACAAACTGAGGCCTGAAGGGGGAGGGGGAAAGGGAAAGGGGGTGTCATGGAGGAGGGCACTTGTGGGGAAGAGCACTGGGTGTTATATGGAAACCAACTTGACAATAAACTATAAAAAAAAATTTTTTTAAAGAAAAAAAAAATAAATAAAACCCGGCTCAGAGGGGCACATGGGTGGCGCTGTCAGTTAAGCATCCGACTCGTGGTTTCTGCTCAGGTCACGATGTCACAGTTTGTGAGTTCGAGCCCTATGTTGGGCTCTGCTGCACTGACAGTGCAGAGCCTGCTTGGGATTCTCTCTGTCTTCCTCTTTCTCTGCCCTCCCTTCCTCACACACTCTCTCCCTCTCTCAAAATAAATAAACTTAAAAAAAAAAAAAAGCCTGGGTCAGAATTCTAGCTCTGAAATATCTTAGCTGTGTGGCCTTGAGCAGCCTATAATCTCTCCTGACATCTCAGTTTCCCCACATGTAAACTGGGGTGATAACACCTGCCTCATAGGGTTGCTGGGAGATTAAGTGGTGGCCTGATGTGGAATGCCTAGCACGGTGCCCAGAAATAGGGTCCTCCCTGGGCCTCAAGGCCTCAGTCTCCCCCTTGACTCCAAGCACACTTCTCTTCCATTCTTTCAAGGAAATGTGCACCACACATTCCCTTAAATCCCTTCCTTTCAACATCCATTTTTGTCCTTGGTCTTCCCCCACAGCTTCACCTAGACTTGAATGCACTCACCTTTGCTTTCTCAAAGAGCCTCCAGAGGCCTACCGCTCCCACATAAAAGCGAAGGCCCCTCCTGGCATCACGCCCTCGAGACATCTGAACCCCTGGGTCTCCCCACCCTCCCAGAGCTGCTTTTCAAACACCAGATAAACGTGCTATGACTAATCTGGACTAATCTAGAATTATATTCTGTTGATGGAATGTCTTTTAACTTGAATAATACAAACATTTTACTTCACTTTAACTGTGTAGCCTCTGCTTGTGCCCACGTGAGCTCATTTAGAGGACCATTAAATGTAGTTTCCGCATGTGGCACAAAATGAGAAGTATCATCAGGGACACAGCACCCTTCCTAATTCACAGTGAGACCCAGGCAGTTTACTCTGCCTCAAGTCATTTAAAAATCTCTTTAACACTAAAGTGAGGAAATCTTGATGTACATGTACATAGATAGCTTCCTGAGATTTAATGGGAAATAACTAAAAAAAACTGTGTGTGTGTGTGTGTGTGTGTGTGTGTGTGTGTGTGTGTATAGAGAGACAGAGCAAAAAATAAAGTACTTCACAATTGTCCAGTAACAGTTAAAACACAAGAATATTTTTTCAGGAAGAGTTACTTTAATAGAATCATCTTTGGGGGGTTATATATTTTAATCACAATCATATGATAAATATTTGATTTGCATTTATCAGATAACCAGGAATAAAAGTTAGAATCCCAGGAAAGACATTTAGCGCTTCTAAATGCTGAACATTTGAATAATAGTGTTGAGGGAATGAAATAGGAATGAAATGTACCCAAGAGGAAAATTCACAGACTTCAAAACATCTTTTTGGAAAAATAAATAAATAACAGAATAACAAAAAGCATTGCAGATTAAAAGATGGGGGAGGGAGCAAAGATTTTAAAAATTAATGAACTGTGATTTTTTTCTCCAGAACATCATTTCTGTATCATTTAACCAGACTTGAGCTTTCTTAAATTGCCTTTGAAACAAGTTAATAAACAATGCATGCCCGCCCTATTATACATTTTCTACAAGTAAAATGTACCCTCAGATGTGTCCTCCAGTAAATATAGGAGAAACACTGGTGGTCCTTGCAGCTTTATCTGAGGTCAACAGTAAAGGATAAAAATATCTCAAAGGCTTTGGAAGGCACAGGAAAGGACTACTGACTCAAAAATATCTCTCCATCTAACTACTCCGAGGCTGAAATATTCACTACCAGAATCAGAGTTACTCATGAGCATTAACCCCTTATCTGCAAAGAGCTGTTAAAAAATAAACATGTGGCAAACAACAGGATTTCCTTTTCCATGGCTGAATAATCCTCCACTTTATATATAGCACATTTTCATTACGCACTGATCTGTTGATGGACATTGAGGTTGCTTCCACATCTTGGATACTGTGAATAATGCTGCACTGAACATGAGTGAAAGTATCTCAATATCTCTTCGGGATGCTGATTTTATTTCCTTTGGATACATACCCAGAAGTAGGATTGCTGGGTCATACTAATTTCTTGAGGAGCCTCCATACTTTTTCTCATAATGGCCATACCAACACGGAGGAAGCTGGAGGGCATTATGCTAAGTGAAAGAAAGCAAAATACTGTATGATATCACTTATGTGTGAAATCTAAAGAAGCTGAACTTAAACCTGAAGGCAGAACAGAAGTTACCAGGGGCTGGGGTGAGGAGGGATGAGGAGATGTTAGGATACAAACTTTCAGTTGTGAGATCAATATGTTCTAGGTATCTAATGTACAGCATAGTAACTTAATAATACTATATTGTATATTTGAAATTCACTAAGACAGAAGATCTTGAGTACTTTCCCTACACAAAAAAGTGGTAACTATGTGAGGTGATGAGTGTGTTAATTACCTTGATTGTGCTAATTATTTCATAATGTGTAAGTATATTAAATGAGCCCACTGTACACCTTTTAAAAATAAATTTTAGGGGCACCTGGGTGGCTCAGACAGTTAAGTGTCCAACTTCAGCTCAGGTCATGATCTCACAGTCCATGATTTCGAGCCCCACATCTGGTTCTCTGCTGTCAGCACAGAGCCCACTTCAGATCCTCTGTCTCTCCTCTCTCTCTGGCCCTCACCCACTCATATTCACTCTTTCTCTCTCTCAGAAATAAATAAACATTAAAAATAAATAAATAAAAATATTTTTTAAAAAGCAAAATAAACATGTAGACTGGAACAAGCTATTCATTAATCCATTAGTACTATCAATACATTAACGGGAATCAAAATTCCCAGAAGGCAAGTGTTGAACCAAATATTTCAACAGAGATGAAAGAGGACTACCCTGTGTTTAAAAAGAAAGATTGAGATGACATTTCAAAGGACAGAGAAGTTGGAAAAGGTTTCATTTGGAGAACAAAGATGCTACCTTGGAGCACTGGGAACTGTTTGAAAGGGATCATCAAAATTGGAAAGGAAGAAAAAGAAGAGGGGACAGAGATACCTTAAAAGTATCCTTACCTATTTTACCACTACCAGGGTAACACACCAGATAGAGATAAGCTGCCAACAGGATAACTTTTTTTAATGTTTACATATTTATTTTGAGAGAAAGAAAGAAGGAGGGAGGGGTACAGAAGGAGGGAGAGAGAGAATCCCAAGCAGGCTCCATGCTGTCAGCACAGAGCCCAACACAGGGCTCGATCCCACAAACTGTGAGATCATGACCTGAGCAAAAACCAAGAGTCAGAGGCTCAACCGACTGAGCCACCGAGGGGGTTTATTTCTCTTTTATTATTATTATTATTATTATTATTATTATTTTAAAGAGAGAGAGAGAGCATGCACAAGCTGAGAAGAGGGGCAGAGGGAGAGAGAGAGAATCTCAACCATGGTCAGCACAAAGCCTAACACGGGCTCGATCTCACAGCCCTGAGATCGTGACCTGAGCTGAAATCAAGAGTCAACCACTCTGCTGGGAGAACTGGACGGCAACATGCAGAAGAATGAAACTAGACCACTCTCTTACACCATACACAAAAATAAACTCCAAATGGCTGAAGGACCTGAACGTGAGACAGGAAACCATCAAAACCCTAGAGGAGAAAGCAGGAAACAACCTCTATGACCTCAACCGCAGCAATTTCCTACGCGACACATCCCCAAAGGCAAGGGAATCAAGAACCA
>CM053560.1:47260917-47295118 GCA_028646485.1 Cryptoprocta ferox | reverse complement strand
GAAAAAAAAAAACAGTATGGGAGGATCCTCAAAAAATAAAAAATACCATATGACTCAGTAATTCCACTACTGGGTATTTACTCAAAGAAAACAGAATTTTGAGTGTTTCACTGAAAAGATCAAAGGGGTGAGAAAGGTATGAAGATATGAATGTCCAGTCATAGAGAATAAAAGAAGAGAAAATCAGCATGGGGCCCAGGAAACTGGCAAAGCCCAGGAAAGGACTCATGAGGTCAAATGCCTGTATGAGGAGCGATAGTGACAGAGAGACATTTGGAATCCATGGTAGGCAGTTTCCATTCTGTTCTGAGCAGGCCCTCCAGGATCCTCAGTCCCCTAGGAAGGGCTGGTCTCAATGTTGCTGACCCACTGCCCTCTCCCTCCAGATTCCCCACCAGGCACAGGACCATCGGATAGGGCATGTGAGGCAATGTAGACAGACACATATTCAGTTTATTGGCTACACTGACCACAGCTAAATCTGGCAGCGTCATTTTACCCTTTTTATACATAAAATCAATACTCCTCACCTCGGGATTTCATTTGTCTACTGCTCAAAACCCTCCAAAATTCCTTCCCAGACCTTACCTCTGGATGGAGCTAGCAAAACCATAGGTTGCTCTTCTTCTAATCAATATTCACTTTACTTACTTGTGGCTTTTCTTACCATGGTGTTATTGTTATGGTGGAGAGAAGCAGATCACACAGCCAAGGCAAACCAGAGGAGTGTGGCTCAAGTCCATCTCACCAGATGCTCTGGTCCATTTGGTCCATTTGGGCATGGAATAAGGGAAAAACCAGGAAAGTATTCCTGGAGGAGATGATGCTTGAACCCAATCTTGAAGGTCAAGTAATAGTTCACAGGTAGAGAAAGAGGAGCAGAATATCCAGACAGAGGAAAGGAACAGAGGTGCAGAGGGAAGAATGACAAGGTGTGTATCTGAGATAAAGAGGGCATAGGGACACCTGGGGGGCTCCATTGGTTAAGCATCCAACCCTTGGTTCTCAGGTCATGATCTCACGGTGTCATGAGTTCGAGCCCCACATCAGGCTCTGCATATGTTGTCAACGCAGAGTCTGCTTGGTATTCTCTCTCTCCCTCTCTCCCTGCCCCTCCCCTGCTCACATTGTCTCTGTCTCTCTCAAAATAAATAAACTTTAAAAAACAAAAAAGAAAGAGAGAAAGGGTGTGGAGTGACTGGGCATAAAGAACAAGGCAGAGTTTACTGGGAGGTAGGTACTGAAGATGGCACCAAGCAGTGTGCACTTTGCCCCGAGAGTGATGACATGCTCCTGAGGGGTGTCAGACTAAAGAATGACAAGCTCTGGCTGTATTTTATTTAGCCTGACAAAGGTTTGCCTGTTGGAAAACTTGACAAAGTGTTTTTCCTTTTTTTTTTAAATCAACTGATACAAAAATATTTACCAAAAAGTTGTTAATAAGTCATATTTAATTATTTGTTTCTCAGATCATCAGGGATATCCCAGGAAATTTATAATAGAGACACCATGTTAATTTCTAGAAAATGGCAGTAGAAAGATGGTTCTTGTTCCCAGAGACAGATATCTATAAAAAGGACATGGGAGTAAAACTTCACATGAAGAAGGTAAGGTTATCTGCAGACTCCAGGAGACTAGGATGTGAGTATAGGACACCAGTTTCAGCAGGAAGCCCAGCTAGGCAGGCCAGCAAATGTCCTAGGAAGGAGTGGCTGCCAGAGCCATGGTAACAACATAAGGAACTGAGCAGAGATGTCAGCATCAGAAATGCTCTTTTTCCCTGTTAGGAGTATAAAACTGACCAAGGAACCCAATCGCATGAACTAAATCCTGCAGGACTCTTGCCTGAACCTAAAAAGATACCCTCAAAGTGACTTTTATCCATGTATCTCACATGGCATCACCAATTCTGTCCTCCTTCTCCCATCCTCCCCTAAGCCCTGTACATAACCCTCCCTCAGTTGCACACACTTAGTTGGGTATTTACCAGTTTCTGTGTATGTGAAGTCTGCCAGACAATACACACACACACACACACACAACAACAACAACAACAACAACAACAACAACCTGCCTGAGCATTTGTCCAGCATACTGTCCCCATTTCCATATCTTCAAGTTCCTATAGTACATTTGGCTCTCAACCCCCCTTGTTATCATCAGAATCAATCAGAAGGAGCCTGATCTGGGTGCTGCTAAAAGAAGTGCAAGTTGGTCAAACTTTCTGATTTAGCAAATATTCTGATTTAGCAATTCCCTTGCCAGAAATCTATGAAATAAATATGCAAATGTGTATGCAAGAATTTTCATCACAGCATTGTTTATTATAGGAAAAAATTTTAACCACTCAAATAATAGGGAAATGGTTTATCAATAGGGAAATGGTTCAATAAACTGTGGTATATCTGCACAATGGAATACTCTAAAGGCATGAAATATAATCAAGTAATTTCATATTTACTAGAATGTTAAGATTTTTTATGATATAAGGGGCACCTGGGTGGCTTAGTTGGTTAAGTGTCAGACTCTTGATTTCAGCTCAGGTCATGAGCTCACGGTTCGTGAGTTCCAGCCCCACATCGGGCTTTACGCTGACAGCACAGAGCCTTCTTGGGATTCTTTCTCCCTCTCTCTCTCTGTCCCTTCCCCGCTCACATTCTCTCTCTCTCTTTCTCTCTCTCAAAATAAATAAACACTTAAGAAGGGTTTTTTTATGCTATAAAAAAGCTGAAAAAGCAGATAATAAAGTGATATATCTAGTATTCACTTTTATATCACGTATATATTTGTGTTCATACATGTACTTAAATACATACATTTCTGAAGGATGAAGGATTTGCTTAGGTGATTTTTTTTCTGTTTCCTTATATGTATGTTTTAAAATTTCTACAATAACAATATTCTGTATCTATTGTAAGGATAAAGTTATTTTTAAGGGGTTTCAGTTGCTATCACCATATGAATCCATAATATGGTGTGAGTGACACAAAATGTAAATTTGGTGGAAGTAGAGTGTCTAATAGTTCAATTACTAGTTAATAGAATATAGTGCTTAGGGGGCGCCTGGGTGGCTCAGTCGGTTAAGCGTACAACTTCAGCTCAGGTCATGATCTCTTGTTTCGTGAGTTCGAGCCCTGTGTCAGGCTCTGTGCTGACAGCTCAGAGCCTGGAGCCTGCTTTGGATTCTGTGTCTCCCTCTTTCTCTGCCCCTCCCCTGCTCATGCTCTCTCTCTCTCTCTCTCTCTCTCTCTCTCTCTCTCTCTCTCTCACACACACACACACACACACACACACAAATAAATAAACGTTAAAAACAATTTTAAAAAAAGAATATAGTGCTTAGGACTTGGAAGGCATAACCCATTGTCTACAGCATTACCTTGCTGTTTGGATTCCAAGAGTTGAGAGAGACACTTATAAACTAAAGCTCATTCAGAGAAGGGTTCCTGCGAGAATGAAGGACGAAGATATCTGTCCTTGAGAAATGGCTGACGACACTGGGGTGATTACGCCTGGTGCCAGACTCCCTGAGGCTAGCAAGAGAGCTGGTGTCAATCACAAAAGGGCTAAAGTGTGGAAGAAAGATCCAGATCCCTTCACATAGCTTTGGAGGAACACTGGATGGAAGTATAAATAAGTGACATTTTCATTTACAACAGAAAATGGAGGAAAAGACAAAAAGACAAGGAGGAAAAGAAGGAAAAGAACCTTCAAACAACTCACACTTGCTGAAAACAGAAAAGGCCAAAACTATGAGTCAATTCATTGTTGAAAATGTGAAAAATGCAACTCAGGTTCACCTGTTAGGAATAGCATAGTGGGGCTTCTTGTAATGGAGATGATCCCTACTGTTCTTTCCAACTCTGGGCTGTAATGAAAACTCACTCACCCCTCATTCACTCCAATATACAGTCTGCAAAACAGATGACAGGAAATAAATCAAATGGTCGGGTTCAATAACCTACAAAATAAGATAACTTAATTCCCTTGAGTGCAACATGACTCATTCAGAGTATTCACTTTTTGGCATTTTTTTTTCTCTGTGGACTTGGGAGAAATTGCTATGGAGATGCAAAGTGTGTGAGAAGTCAGTGACACAATTAGAATTCTCTCCTGTGTCCACACTATCATAGTAATGGCTTCTTGTCCGTGTTCCAGACCTAGTTCATGAAAAAGAAAGTTGGCTTGAGGATTTGGGTAACTGTATGGTCCTCCAAGTGAAGAGATTCACAGTTGGGATCCTTACATAAGTTTTTCTCAGACCAAGAGTTATCTCACTAGTATGAATCTGCTTCATCTTTTGAAAGTGAGTGGAATACTGATGTATCTTTCACAAATATAAGGATAAATAATAAACTATATTATTTATCCATAATAGGTAAACTATAATAAAGTGCATTTCATTAGTGTAACAAATAATATTACAGAATGGAAATAACATACAAATAAGCCATTTGTATCTATAGGAATCATATACCAATCTTATGATTGTTTCTTGTGTATGTTATTGCTCTGTAACAGTGCCTCATGGAAATAAACACCATCTGCAAATTTTCAACACTCCCTACAAGAGTGTGGTCCTTTGTCAAGAAGAGATCCCATCCACATCCCTTGAATTCTCCTTATCTCAAGGTAGATCTCAAGGAAGACAATGGGTGAAGTAGGTTGGAGAAGGAGAGAAAAATAATATACCAAGATATTGTCCTGTCCTCAAGATTGTTTTCAAATTTGGAATTTTTTCAATCTTGGGAAACATTATAAACTTGGGAATGAAAATTTTGCCTTCAAAGGAATCTCTCTCTCTCTCTCTCTCTCTCTCTCTCACACACACACACACACACACACACACATACACACAAGGTTTGAACATTAGTATCATCTCAACAATGTGTCAGCAGTTTTCCTTGTCAGCAAGGGAATCTGTCTGAAAGAGTCCTAATTAATGAGTCTTCCTCTGAAACCTGAGTTGAGATGCTAAGAGAACTCTCCAGCCCGGCACAAGGCAATTTGTACACATTTGAAAAGTGATTCTGTAAAGAAAGCTTCAAGAGCATTATTACATTTGGAGTTCACCTGCTGAGGACCCAATTGTTAGACATTATTAGATGATACCTCAGCAACTGATGAGATCTGATTGTATAATGATTGTATTTATATTGTGCCAAAGTTCTACATTGTAAAATACAATCATTTTCCATGTGATTTTTGACCTGCTCTTTAGGCCCCAGTTCATTTGCTCTTTCAGTGTGATAATGACTTTAAGCTGGTGATTGTGAAGCACAAGATCAAGATGTCCCCTGGACGATGAATAGAAAATGCACTCTCCCCAACGCAAACTTCTTAAAAATGCAAAAACCAAAACCATGAGTCATTATGATACATGTATATGTGAAGCACAGAAAGTTGACATGCAAATAGTTTACCTCCTGACATCACAGTTTCTCTCACAATGTAAATTTCTCACAATGTAAATTTATAACTCTAACACCACAATTCAAGTGTAAAAGAATACAACAGCAATCTTTTCTTGTCTTAAAATGAATGTATTTTAACTTGGAGTGCCACAAAGACATGTGTGCAATCCTCATAGGCAAATTCATCTCGGTGTATACAGAGATGCCAGATGCCAGCTCAAATGCATAATAACCCTAGGTGACCACACCAAAAGCAGTGGTTGGTACTCTTCAGTGGACTCAGTTAATAGTTACTAAATAAATGGATGATCTGAGTGAATGAATAAGTGAATGAGTGATTGCAGAGGCCCTCTGAATGAAAGATCTTGGGAGGTTCCTTTACACCAAGCAAAGTGAGAAAGGGAGAATGGATTCATCCTGAGAGACAGGATGAAGACGAAAACAAGGAACAGGCACCCCAGCACATGTATGCCATGGTAAGGAGTTTGACTATATTCTTTGTAACACTGAGAAGCTTCTGATAGATTGTTAGCGGCACAATGACTAGACTTACGCTTTAACTTTGACTGCTATGGTTAGAATAGAAAAGGGTCAGATGTAATAGCAATAGTCCAGGAAAGAGATCATGATGTGGCACAGGAAGAGAGAACCAGATGGATCCAAGACATTTTTGGAAGAGGAGTCAAAGCTACCAAGTTTCTACTCTGGTGACTAAGTGGATAGGGAAACCAATTGCCAGGATAGAAAAGACTGAATAGGGCCAAGTTTGGAGAGGAAACTCAAGAGCTCAGCTTTGATGCTAAATTTAAGATACATGTGAAATATCCAATGGGAGATGTCAAGAAGGCAGTTGGATGGAAGTCCTGAGCCCAGAAGAAATGTCCAACTACAGAAAAAAATCTTAGAATCATCAGCATAGAGATGGTACTTAAATTCAGGGGAAGAATCAGATCACTGAGGGAGAGAGTGTAGACATGAGAAGAGTCAGGATGTAGCCCTGAGAAACTGCAACAGAGGCTGGCTAGAGCAGAGAGGCTAGTTAGGAAGGAAGAAAATCAGGAAAGGATGAGAACATCACAAAGACCAAGAGAAGGAAATGTTACAGGAAGGAAGGAGCAAACAACTCAGGTGGAAGGCAAGTGAGAAGATAGAAAAATTTTCATTGACTTCGCCAACAGTCATTGTTGACTTGGACAGGCAATTCCAGCAAAAACAAGACTAGAACACAAAGGGCAGTAAGAAAATGGATATTACTTGTAGACTATTCTTTCAAGAAGTATGAATTTACCTTCATTATTTCCATGAATTCTCCCACCTGTTTTATCCTAACACACACACACACACACACACACACACACACACACACACACATTCATGTATTACAAAAATATGCACACTACCTACCATAATATAGTTTCAGTCCTCAAAAAGAATAGTTAAACATAAACAAGTTGAAGGCTGAAAAAAGATAAACATATATGTGGAAAAACAATGTGTTAAAGGAATATATAATAATAAGTCATGAAGGAATACACAGCAGAATGATAATAGTGATTATCTCTGAGGGTACAACTGTGAAGTTTTTTCATTCTTCTGTTATATATTTGTGAAACACAAATTTTATACAAGCATGAATTATTTTTATAATTAGGAAAAATGCATCCTGTTTTGTATTGTTTTGAGGTTTTTTTAAGTATATTTATTTTGAGAGAGAGAGCCCTCACATGACTGGGGGAAGGGGCAGAGTGGGTCAGAGAGAGAATTCCAGGCAGACTCCACACTGTTAGTGAGGAGCCCAATGTGGGGCTTGACCCCACAAACCACAAGATCATGACTTGAGCCAAAGTTGGATGCTTAACCAACTGAGCCACCCAGGCGCCCCATGCATTGTTTTGGTTTTTAATGAACACAAGGACCAAACAAAATACTGTGTCAGAAAAAATAGCCACAATTTAGGAAAAAATAGCTATTGTTGGGGGAGCCCTTGAAGGATTATTTTTCTGATTAGACAGTATTTTAACTTCTTTTTGTTTTGTTTCACATGCCTTTGCATTTTCTTTCTTTAACTGAAAAAAGAATTACTTTTTCAAGGCAGTTTGAAAATCTACGGCAGTTGCAATATATCGAGAAACTTTCTGCATGGGTACTTTGAATGTTGTCATTTTGTTCATCTCTAATCACATCCAGTGACTTAAATTCCATCTGTCTTAATGTTTCCAATCCATATGAATGTTCAAGCTTGCCCTTAACTGAATCATAGCAGAAGCTCAACTATAACTGGTCGATAAAATTTGACCTAAAAGGGCTTAAACATTCTAATTCTAACAGCTCTGCAGAGGGAAAGAACTTCCAGTTTGCCAGAAACCAGCAGCAGGGTTTTGGTTGGGGCTCATCATCAAACATCCTCCAGGGGAAATCTTCCAAACATTAGTCATCAACTTCCAAACTTCCATCCGAGAAATACACTTTAGTGCCAAGCAGTATCTGACTTGAAAAGTGCCACAGATGGAAGACTGTCTTCTAACGTAAGTTTAAATTATCTTCCTTCTGTGTCTACTTTTATGGTGAGTGTTTGATTGGTTCAGTTTTTTTTCTAATAAATTACCAGTAAGTAATTGGAGGAAAGCAATGTTTTCAAAGCAAGCTCAGGCAATCTGTGGCAGTACCTACAGCAATTAATGCATCAAAAGACCTGAAGCCGTGGTATGTCAAAGTCAATATGAGCTGTGTTTATACAACTAACATGTGGATCTAGCCAATTGAACATGGTGCACAGGGAACATTCTCTATCTTAACCTCCAAGGTAACAGTTGGTTTCCGAGGAGGAAATTTCATTATTCTGGAGTATGTGTTCAACCACAGATCCTGCTTTGCTTGTAAACTTGTCATTTTCTGTCTCAGTTCTATATTTGTTGCTGAAATACAAGGGGCAATAAATCTATGTGCTGAGAGCACCGAGTAAAAAGAAGTTGCCTTTTATTTGTTCTGATTCACCATCCAATCAGTGCCAGTGACCTGCTAAACTGATAGGATGAAACAACACAACACAAAGAAGATCAATTAGCTCTGTGCCTTTCAGAGTCCTAAAGTTTTCAGTCAGGTCACCCTCCAATTCATATCTATTCTTGGATACATAATTTTTCTGTCCTGTAATTTTTCTATTTTATTTTTACAATCCAAAATAGAATTGGCTGGGTTTTTTTCATCAATTTGCAAAGTATATCTAACTTGCTGCTATTCATTTCCACCTTTCTCCTGACTACCAGACATCTATGCACTTTATGTTTTTTTCCTCACTGTATTGTTTTAAAATCATATAATTTTTGACACTCTCGAAAAAACAAACTAAAAACCAAACCCCTCTAGGGAGCCATTCATTCAATCGTTCACATGCCAGGTAATTATTACTCGGTCTGGGAGAGATACAAAATATAATCTTGTTAATAATTAGAGGAGATTTAGAGCCCGCATAGTCCAACCTCCTCATTGCATACTGCCCTACACTAAAGCCTATTTCTTGGGTGGAAACTTGATGGAAGGAACTTGATGACTGACCTGTGGAAGATTTCCCTTGGAGGATATTTGATGATGAGCCCCAACCAAAACCCTGCTGCTGGTCTCTGGTAATCAGATCAGGTCATGGAAAGGTGGCTCAAACCTAGATCTGCTAACTGGTAAACATTGGAGATTTTATTTACATGCACAGGTCAATAATTATAGCTCTAGAGAAACCATCACATTGGCTTTGTATTATAATTATTTCGTACTCTTTGTCTTACCCAATCATAGCATTTTGGAAAGCAAGGACCATGGGGTGCTCATTTTACTCATAGCAACAAATCTTGCCCATAGCAGTGCTTAATAAATATCTGCCATTCTCAGTGTGTTTACCAGTTTTGTGGTTGGGCTCATGGTAACACTTACAAACACAACAGTGTCCAGCAGGACTGGTTCTTCCTCTGCATCTCACCTTCCCTAGAAGCACCCCCAGAAGATCCCTCACACATCACATTTGCCACATCATCTGAGCACCTCCAGGCCAATCATTGGCAAGGCACATGGAGTCACCATGTCTCATCTTGTGAAGTCAACCACATCTACATAACACTGTAACAACCCGGAAATCTGATTCTATACACATGTAAGAAAATGTGCAAACTGCAAAGTTGTGTGTACATTACAATTCAACTTGGTAAGCGTTGGCCACAAAAAAAGATCTGGAACATACACTAATTGAAATAGATTTGTTTGGTGGGATAAAAGCTCTTTTTCCTTCTGTGGTCGAATTCTTCCTTAATATTGTAAGATTGTTTTATAATTTTTTTAAAAAATCAGATGAACTTTGCTAAGTGAAATAAGTCCGACAGAAAAAGACAAATGCCATATGCTCTCACATGTGGAATCCTAAACAAACAAATAAACAACCACTCTTATAGATACAGAGAATAAATTAGTGGGTGCCCAGAGGTAAGGGGTGGAGTTGGGGAGCAATATGGGTGAAGGTGTGAAAAGGGTCAAAATGTACAAACTTCCAGTCATAAAATAAATAAGTCATGGGGATATAATATACACCATGGAGACTATAGTTAATAATACTGTGTTGCATATTTGAAAGCTGCAAAGAGAGCAGAACTTAAACTTTTTCATCACGAGAAAAAAAATTTGTAAATATGTATGGTAACTAGATTTATTGTGGTGATCATTCCACAATACATACAAATATCAAATGATTATATTGTACATCTAAAACTAAAGTTATTGTCAGTTATATACTTCAATAAAAAAATTAGATAAACTTTCATATTCATATGTGTCACTCAGCTTGACTGGACAAAAAACTTCGACCTCTGATCTCAGCCTTCAGGACCAACTCCCTGGGGAAATGGATGCCCCTTCCCAAGGCAGGTCTACTCCAGGAGCAGCTGGAGGCAGCCTCCACAGACGCAGGCCCTGACAGCAATTTTACTTTTCTCCAAAATGTCCAATGAGAGTGAAGGAAGGATCACTGAGATAAGTGGGCACAGGTCATGTTACACTATTTGTGGAAAGTCGAGAAGGATGGTGGGGTGAGGGAGAGGTCTCGGTCATCCTTCTGACCCTCTGTAGTCTCCTCAGATGCTGACTTCCAAAGCAGGGCGGTGAGACTCTGTGAGACGGTGGAGCAGCCTCACACAGAGTACAGCGCGGTGTGATGAGAAGAGCAGGAACCTGCACACCCGCGGAGCGGGTCAAATAATCAGCCCACGCCTGCTGGGACACATTCACTGAGGGCGGACAAGCAAAGGAAAAGAGATCAAAGCCACGGAACTTTACAATATTGGCTGTTGGATGATTTTCAAGAGTGGGAGGCTATCCTGTTTGTTTGTTTGTTTGATGAAACTTCCATCTTATAGGTTGTAGCCAGAAACTTGCAAAGGACAATATGGTGCCAGGCTCCAAGTATAGCGCAACGTAGAAATTTTCTAAAGCTTGCGGACGGGGCCTCCCGCCAAGGGAGCACTCCTAAAACAGCTGTGCCATGAGCTTCCGAACAGCTCCCTCCATTTGCCATTCTTCTTAATGTCCTCCTAGGAGCACAGAATACTGAGTATTGAATCTACTAAACTGCTTACTTCGTAGTAAACAAGTGTTTTCATTTTGTTATTGTATATGAGGAAATAAATTACAACCATTAAATAATCGTTCTGGATGAAAATGCATTTTTTTAAAAATACTCCATTGACCTAAGAACCAAAGAAATGCCAGTGAAAACAATGCAAATGTTTCTCACTTAGTGTAGTAGAAAAATATATTTAACAATATTAAATGGTAGAGTGAAATTTTCAATGATATTCTGGTGCTAGTGGCCATATAAGTCAGAATTGCTTTTTGGGGGAGGGGGGGCCCTGGATGGCTTAGTCAGTTAAGCTTCTGACTTTGGCTCAGAACATGATCTCATAGCTTGTGGGTTCGAGCCCTGCATTGGATTCTGTCTCTCTCTCTCTCTCTCTTTCTCTGCCCCTTTCCCACTTGCACTCTGCTTCTCTCTCTCTCTCAAAAATGAATAAACATTTTAAAAACTTAATTTTAAAAAAAGAATTGCTTTTTTGAAGAATAATTTATCATTAAAATAAAATGATCATTTTGTTGGAATTTGAAAATCCAATGCAGAAATGGCATTTAAGAAATAATCCAAAATGCAGAGAATTCTGTATGCTCAAAGATGTTGGTCATAGTATTATTTATATTAACCTAAATGTACAATGCTTGGGAGTCATTAAACTAAATCATAAAGTTAAATCAATGAAAAGCTTTCCATTTTTATAAGCTGTAATTATAAAGACTATGTTGGAACACAAGAAATATATATAATTTAACTCACACTTTAGTTTTGAAATACAAAGAAAATGCAACATCCTTGTTTTGTGTGTAATTACTTTGGTCATCCTACTGAGCCCTTTCATTGGCTAAATGGGGGGGGGAGGGGAATAACCTTTTTCAGTTCTGCCCAATTTGAGATTTTGTCCAATCTAATAATTTAATAATAGTAATGATATTGTCTTCAAGTGTTTCTCAGGCTTTCTTGGGTAAAATTACTTATTCTCTTAGCAAAGCTGTTTCTCTTTATAAGAGAATGTACAAGGGTATATGGTGATATTGAGGGGAGATAACCGGGCCCCTAGCCTTGGCTGAACCTTATCTATTTCCTGGCAGGCATCCTCTATCTACAGAGTGCTCCATGTGCATTCACAGATGAGATCCACAGCTGCTATAACATATGGTCTGGTCTCTTGTTCAGGTGTGCTAGGACTCCCTAGATAACTCAGCCTCATTTTAGAGGCCACTCCTGAAGAACTCTGAGCCTCAGCCAGGTCCCCACCCAGACCACTGGTCCACATTCATCCCTGTCTCTGCCTTAAACAGCCCTGTAGCAAACCCACTGGCTCTTGTTTTCGCATCTGTTGTTGCATAGGAAATACTCATCCAAAAAAAACTAATCTCAGCTCCCTGCCCTTTGCTTACACATCTTGAACTTTTCTCTCTGGCTGTGGTCAAGGAGAAATAAGGCAATAATCCCCTTCTTTCTGCTCAGAATTATCCTGAAAAATGTACCTCCACCCCTCTGAGTTTAGACTAGATAAAGGAGTTCAGGAAACTCATATCTGAATGCTTTGTTCTCTCCCCACCCCACCCCACCCCCATATCTCCCTCTCTCCCTCCCTTTCGTCTGCTCTCTCTCTTTAGCCTTTTCTCCCCTCCTCAGCCCTCCCACAATCCCATAATCCCCTGAATCCAGAAAAGTTGAGATTTACCTTTACTATCCCTAAGGCATACCTTCTTTCTCTAATCTCCAGTTAAATCTTAGGTATTGGCAGGTGTATCTGCACTACACAATTGGAGAACACTGCAGGTTAAATCTTTCAGATTCAGAGGCCAGTATGCTGGTGGGGGGTGGGGAGACAGAGAGTGAGAGGAACTGGAGAATTAGTAAATCTCTCAAGTCTGATCTGTAGCATTCTTAACCTAATTGCATGATCCTATTTTGAATGTCAAAACAAAATATGACCGGGGAGCCTGGGTAGCTCAGTCAGTTGAGCGTCCAACTTCGGCTCAGGTCATGATCTCACGGTTCATGGGTTTGAGCCCAGCGTCGGGCTCTGTGCTGCCAGCTCGGAGCCTGGAGCCTGCTTCGGATTCTGTGTCTCCCTCTCTCTCTGCCCCTCCCCCACTCGCTCTCTGTCTCTGTCTCTCAAAAATAAAATAATAAAGACATTAAAAAAATTAAAAAATATATATATGACCTTGGTCCTTCAATTAGCATCCTTTATCCTTGAAAATAGAAAACCCAAGTCAAATGTGCTTAAACATTAAAGAAGCTTAGAGGTTGCAGAGCTAGTTGATTTAGTGGTTCATCAACACTATCCTAGGTTCCTTTCATAACTTGGTTCTCCCATCCACAGGCACCACCCTGGACATGGTATAAAAGAACATCTCTTCTGGTGTCTTCTTAAGAGCAAGGAGTTTCCCCACCCCCACATCTTATCAGCCAGACAAAGAATTGACTCTTAACCCACAGACCGGGTAGCTGTCTCCTGAATCACATAGGGGATGAAAACACCTGGATAAAACCAGGGTTCTGTTACCAAAAAAGACCAGTAAAACAGACATGGAATAAGCAGCCAGCAAGTATCTGGCCTTGGCTTGGGGCTTGACACTTATTCTGTAGCAAACTCAGACTTTTGTGTAGCTGAGAAAGGTAGGCACAAAAGTTAGGTACCCATTAAAGCAAAAGAGAGAGAGAGAGAGAGAGAGGGAGGGAGAGAGAGAGAGAGAGAGAGAGAGAAGGATGTTAAACATTTTTTAATTCAAATATCTCTTTTTTTTTACTATAATTTATTGTCAAATTGGCTTACATACAACACCCAGTGCTCATCCCAACAAATGCCCTCCTCAATGCCCATCACCCACTTTCCCCTCTCCCCCAACCCCCATCCACCCTCAGTTTGTTCTCTGCATTTAAGAGTCTCTTGTGGTTTGCCTCCCTCCCTCTCTGTTTGTAGCTATTTTTTCCCCTTCCCTTCCCCATGGTCTTCTGTTAAGTTTCTCAAGATCCACATATGAGTGAAAACATATGATATCTGTCCTTCTCTGACTGACTTATTTCACTCAGCTTAGTACCTTCCAGTTCCAGCCATTTTGCTGCAAATGGCCAGACTTCATTCTTTCTCATTGCCAAGTAGTATTCCATTGTATAAACATTTTTAAATTTATAGTTTTTGCTGCATGTTTGTAACAGAATGTTGAATGACAAAAGTCAGTCAAAAACTGTGCATCGATTACAACTAAAACTATGTTTAAAATACATTTTAGTAGAAGAAAGAAAACACACCAAAATCATAATAGTGATTGTGGGTGAGGCTTTGGAACTGTCAGTGATTTTTCCCCTAATTTCCAAGTCTTCTATAATATTAACAGATGTCTTATGTAATTTTTAATTATAAGAATTCCAAACTCCATTCTGCTTTATGAACTGTTTTCAAATTCTCATTATCATTGTCCTCCAACTTTCTTTATTTGAACATCTTATAAAAGGAAGTAATCCATAAAGCCCACCTGTCTTCATCTTATATATGAGGCACAAATACTCTCTATGAACAGGATAATTAAACAAAATATCCCTCTGTCATAAATGCATGCTCAATGTACCAAAACTTGCCTTTATATGGACTCCCTCATTAAATGTGGAAAGGTTATTTCTACTATTTTTCCCACAACCTCTGTAAAACTCTAATGGGCTTTGTAATTATTTCCTATTTTTCAAGGCACTTTCTAATTTGAACATTAGTGACACTGAAACATTTAAGCTACTATTTTTCAGCTAATATCCACCCCTAAAGCACCTTCAGAAGAAAACTCCTAATTCCGCGCTCACTTCATCTACTAATTTCCTCAAGCCTAAGAGTTATTCTGGCTTCCAGAGTAGTTACTATTTTGTTTGAAATATTTAGGGGTTTTTACCATTCTGCCAGCTCCCATGTATGCAGAAGATGATGCTAAATATAACATAGTCTCTGCACTGTAGCTACCTCCCTGCCATCCACAGTGCTGGGCTCCACAGCTGCCTACAGCTATTACTGCAGGCCTTTCCCCCTGCTGGTTTGGGTGCTGCTAAACATCTTCCAATCAACCTGTTGTGTGTCCTTCTACTGTAGCCACCTGCATACTTTATTTCACAGAAAGCGGTGAACCTAACGGTGGCTACTACACTTTTATTCTTGTCTTCCTTTCAGGTTTTGGAGCCTCGGAAGAAGTGGTATAGACCCTTTCTCTCTGGCATGTGATGATTTCTCCACTAAAATACATCTTCATGGGGCGCCTGGGTGGGTGGCTTAGTCAGTTCAGCGTCTGACTCTTGGTTTCAGCTTGGGTCATGATGCCAGAGTCATGGGATCAAGCCCCACGTGGGGCTCCATGCTCTGTGTGGAGACTACTTAAGAGTCACTCTCTCTCCCTCTCCTCTCTCTCAGATTATAAAATTAATTAATTAATTAATTAAATAAAATATATCTTCATCATCCAAACATCTCTTTCTAAATCTGTTTTGTATTTTCTTTGCAGTTAACCTCCTAGCCCCGCAATAGGGTTCTCCAGAGAAAGGGAACCAAGAGGGAGTGTGTGTGTGTGTGTGTGTGTGTGTGTGTGTGTGTGCCCGTGCGCGCACATGCTATAGAAATTTACTGTAAGGGATTGACTCACTTGATTATGGAGGCTAACAAGTCCCAAGATCAGCAATCAGCAAGCTGGAGACCCAGGAGACTCAGTGGTATATTCCAATCTGAATTCTGGCAGGCTTCAGACACTCTAACAGCCAATGTTTCAGAGAAAGACCAAAGGCAGGATGGAACGAATGCCCCAGCTCAAACAGGCAAAAGGAGTTGCCTCTTACTCCTGTGGGGTCAGCCTTTTTGCTCTTTTCAGGCCTTCGATTGATTAGAGGTCCACCCACATGAGGAGGTCACTAGGCTTCACTCCGTTTACTGATTCAAATGTTAATCTCATCCAGTAACACTCTCACAGACACACCCAAAATAATGCTTGACCTATGTGAGCACCTCACAAGCAAATTGACCCATAAAAATATCCATCACATAGCCCAAGGCTGATTTTTTTAAATAACTCTTTTGATTTACTTTCTCCTCACCAGACTGTATTTTTTGCATAACTGCTTTCTTATTGCTTTCCATTTCTCCTGAACCACCTTAAGCTCTTGGGTTTTGTTTTTTTGTTTTTTTGTTTTTTTTTTTTTAGTTTAGGTATCACCACTATGAGTTTCTCCTTTGCAGATTCTTAATGGAACACTGTCAGTATAAAACTTGGAAGACTCTAGAGCACCTGGGTGGCTCAGGCCATCAAGCATCTGATTCTTGATTTTGGCTCAGGTCATAATGTCTACAGTTTCGTGATATTAAGCCACACGTCAGACCCTGAACTGAACAAGGAACCTGCTTGGGATTCTCTCTCTCTCTGTGTCCCTCCCTTGCTTATGCTCACTCACTGTCTCTCTCTCAAAATAAATAAATAAACTTTAAAAAAAAGGTTCTCTCCCTCTCTGTCTACCCCTTTCCCCCATTCACATTCTCTCTCTCTCAAAAAAAAAAAAAAAAACTTGGAAGACCTCAAATACTTTTAGTTTTATAAATAGTCAGAGCTATAATTGTTCATACTACAAAGCAGTAAATACCTGTCAGAATGGCCAAAATCAAAAACACAAGACACAACAAATGTTGGTGAGGATGTGGAGAGAAAGGAATCCTCATCCACAGTTGCATGAGGAAGGCAAGCTACTGCAGCCACTGTGGAAAACAGTATGGAGGTTCCTCAAAAAATTAAAAATAGAAATACCATAAGATCCAGTAATTCCACTACTGGGTATTTACCCAAAGTAAACAAAAACACTAATTCAAAAAGATTTGTCCACCCCTATGTTTTTATTGCTGTATTATTTACAATAGCCAAGATATGGAAAAAGTTGTGATATATATAAAACACACACACACACACACACACACACACACAGGAATATTATTCAACCATACACACACACACACAGGAATATTATTCAACCATAAAAGAGAATGAAATCTTGTCATCCATAACAATATGGATGGAGCTAGGGTGTATTATGCTAACTGAAATCAATCAGTCAGAGAAGGACAAATACCATATGATTTCCCTCATGTGGAGCTTAAGAAAAAAAACAAATGAACAAAGAAAAGAGACCACAAGAAAACAGACCCTTAAATATAGAGAACCAACTGATGGTTACAAAAGGGGAGTTGGCAGGGGGATGGGTGAAAAAAATGAAGGGAATTAAGAGTACACTTATCCCAATGAGCACTGAGTAATGTTTATAATTCTTGAATCACTATATTGTATACCTGAACTAATAACACTTCATGTTAACTATACTTGAATTTTAAAAATAAACATACAATTTTTTAAATATGTTAAATACCTCACAAGTAAGATCTTTATGAAGAATGAGGAAAGAAATACTTAATATCATAACGTTCATTTCATCACCTGTGCAGATAAGAAATTTCCCTCTATTGTCATGAATACTGTATGCACACATTAGTTTGGGCAGTACTGGAAAATATAAATACAAAATATCATATGCTGCTTCTTGGGAACCTCTGACTGTGGAACAGAACAAACATGAACAAAAATTAAAAACCTAAAAGGGATACTGGCCATACCATATACAGTAGATTGCTTGCAAAAATGTCTGTAATAGTTCTCATCCCTATCTATGCCTTTGGGTATTCCCATTCCACACTGACTTGGCTTTGCCATATGACTTGCTTTGGCCAACAGGATAATAATAGCTAACATGATACAAGCAGAGATTCAGAAAGAGCTTCCTTTCTTTGCTTCTTTTAGGACACTGCAACCACCACAGTACAAGAAGCTTAGGCCAGTCTGTGGATGATGAAAGACACAGCCAGGTGAGCTCCATTGTCCCATACACATCTTGGCAACTGCCAGACATGCGAGCAAGGCCAGCCTAGAACGCTCAGCCCTGCCAGCCCAAATCAGAACCACCCAACTTACCACAGATTGCGAGAAATGATCAATGTTTCTTGTCTTAAGCCACTAAGTTTGTGGGTGATCTCTTACAAAACAAAATGTAACTGAAGGAGAAATTGGTTCCAGAATTAGAATGCTAATATAACAAAATCTGAAGTATTAATGCTAATACAACAAAATCTAAAATCTGCCTTTTCAACCAGGTAGCAGGCAGAGCCTGGAAAAGCAGCAAAAAAAAGGGGGAGGGAGTTTAGGCAACTCTAAAAATGGCGAGCAAACTGTTAGCAGAGGCTGACACAGCAATGAAGAACCTGTCATTGCAGGCTGGAAAACTGGCACCCCACATTACGTAATGAAGAAACATTTGGCAAAACTATCATGCATGGTAACTTAGAAGATAAAAAAATAAGCATAATCAAAGTGTAGACCTTAGCAAGATGATTTCCTGGCAGAATCTTAAAAGTGTCAATCAGCTTATTTTACCTGATTATGATAAGATGTGAGAAGAGAGAGAGGAGCCGAAGGAAGAACGGTTCCATTTGCAGAGGCTACAGAGAGAAGTCAAAACTTGCTGATCAGACAATAAAATGGCTCTTCGTTTCCAGTCTCTCAAAGATTCCCAAAGTAAGAAACAACCTCAGGACAACAGTCAAGTTAAGGAGACCTTGAAAGCCCATTTGTTAATATCTCTGAAAGATTTTAGGCAGGGACTGTAGGCCTTCTCAGCTACATAAGGTGCTTCCATTAAATTTATTGTCCCACTACAACCTAGCAAGGATCCTATAGAAAAAAGAGGCCTTGCTCAGAATCGTAGGTGGGACTTCTACTGAATGGAGTAGATCTGAATCAAGAAACCCACAAGTATTTTACATCAGATAAAAGTAATGCCAGCTTGGACTAAAATAGACTGAGACACTTAAAAATGAAGAGAAGCCTCTGGGCCTCCAGCTTTCTATAGGAAAGAAGCAGAGTGAAAAATTTCCTCACCTGCAAATGCCAGCCATTGCTTATAGAATAAACTATATTGTGGACTAGGGAGCCACTCTCAGGGAGCAGAACACAGCCCTAATCAAGGACCATCTCTCGATCCCAAAGAGAACACATGTATTTGGCTGGATTTCAGAATTTCTGTGCACTAGTAAGTCTATGCAATTCCTATGTTTTGCCTGTTGGAACTGACATTTTTAATGTGGGTATTCTGGCTTTATCTCACAGAGGGCTATATAACCTTGTCTTTTCAGTTCATAGATCGGGATCAAGAAGCTCCCCACCCCAGAAGCCATCTGGACCTCATACAGATCACAAGATCCCAGACTTCAAGCCTGGTGCCATAGTTGGGATGAGACGTCTAGGGGCTCCTGGGTGGCTCAGTCAGTTAAACGTCTGACCTCAGCTCAAGTCATGATCTCACAGTTCATGGGTTTGAGCCCCTCGTCAGGCTCTGTGCTGACTGCTCAGAGACTGGAGCCTGCTTTGGATTCTGTGTCTCCCTCTCTCTCCCTCCCTCTCTCTCTCTCTCAAAAATAAATAAAACATTAAAAAAATTTT
Source organism: Cryptoprocta ferox (assembly GCA_028646485.1). Lineage (NCBI taxonomy): Eukaryota > Metazoa > Chordata > Mammalia > Carnivora > Eupleridae > Cryptoprocta > Cryptoprocta ferox. Next base: position 47,275,586 of record CM053560.1, on the reverse strand, counting down.
TTAAAGGATAAGACTTCTAGGGTCTTGAGTTGGGAATAGTTTGCATATGAGAGAAATGTGAATAACTGATGGCCAATGGCAGGCTAGGGGTCAATTGACTGTAATAGTGGCCACAAATTCTTTCCATCTCACTATGTTCCTTTGCAATGTGACTGTACAGGTACTCCCATTAAGAGGTAGACTCTTCTCCACTCCTGCTGAAATCTGAGCTTGGCCCTGTGACTTGCCAATGCAAATAGAACATTAGCAAATGTGACACCACAGAGGCAAAAAGCATTGCTCATTGGGGCTTTCCTTCCTGTTTGCTGTGCTTTGAATCCTGAGTCTGCCATGTGAACAAACCCAAGCAAGTCTTCCAGAGGACTAGGGCCCTTGTGGCAGAGAACTGCAGTTAGTTTTACCCGCTGATAACCTGACAACCAACAGACATATGCGTGGAGCAATCTTAGAACATCCAGCAACCAGCCACTCCAATAGCTGTCTGCAAAAGAACTGTCTGGCTGAGCTCAGTCCATACGTCAACCCACTGTATTGTGAGTGAACAGATATGGGTTTATAAACCAATAATTTTGAAGAGTTATTATGCAACAAAAACTAATTTGCACACCAATAAAAAAATGTTTATCGAGCCTTTACTCTGGGGAGGTCATAGTTTTAAGGAAAAAATAAAGGAAAATATTAGGTACAATCTCTGTTCTCAAAAAGCTAGTAATTTACATTTAGAAAAAAACATTTGAAAAAAAATTAATAATACATGGCAGAAAATGAAGTATGTCAACAGCTGAATAGACATTGGACACTTTAAAAGAATAGAGGAGGGTGCAACCATTGTGGCCAGAAGGGAGGTCAAGAGAGATTTTATAGAGGAGGTGGGGTTTTAACTGTTTGAACCAGAATTGTGGAGGTCAGGTGAGGAAGGAGAAATGTACAAAGCACATGACTAGCAGAGTTTCAGGGGTCTATCAAGGACCTAGCATCTGCTGCAACAGTCAGCAGAACACTGCTCCATTCTGGGGACATAAAAACATAACCAGGCATTTGTTTGCCCACCCCTAGGTCAAGCCATAGCTAAAGACCCCTGGGATCCATAATCCTGAGTTCCACAGACACACCCAGATGGTGCTACTGAGTGAAACAACCCACCAACTTATCCCAGATCCTGACACCTCTTCTCATTCTTCTTCACTGAACTCCACTCCTACCCATTTCCCAGTACCTAGCTTCAACCCTAACCCTTACTCCTGCCCAATCATCCCTGCTCTCCATGGACATACAGAGGCAATTATCTCAGCAGATGTCCCAGTAAAGTTTAGGCTTCTAACCTTTGAACCTACCTCAAGTCCCCTGATTGGGTCTCATGTTCAGACACTCAGATTTTGGCCTCCCTCTACATGTGAATTTAGTTCAACCAATAACTATCAAACACCTGATTTGTGAAACGCCCTAGTCCCTGTAGTGCCAGATGATTGAGTCAGAATTCCTGCTTTCTGGAAGCTTAGAGACAAAGCCATGCATGTGATGCTGTGGTAGATTCTTTGCAAAGATGGCTGAAATGATTTTTCCCCTCCCCATAGTCATGCCTCCTTTGGAATGAGACCTTGTAGATCCTCTTATCAAGAGATGGAATCTATTATTTCACTTCTTGGATTAAGAAGCTGAGCTTTTGGGTGAGTCTGGGTGGCTCAGTCGGTTAAGTTGGTTAACTTCAGCTCAGGTCATGATCTCATGGTTTGTGGGTTCAAGCCCTGAGTCAGGCTCTGTGCTGACAGCTCAGAGCCTGGAGCCCGTCTTCAAATTCTGTGTCTCCCTCTCTCTCTGACCCTCCTCTGCACATACTGTCTCTCTCTCTCTCTCAAAAATAAATAAAACATTTAAAAAATTTTTAAAAAAAGCTGAGCTGTTGGGACGCCTGGGTGGCTCAGTTGGTTGGGTGTCTGACTTCAGCTCAGGTCACGATCTCTCACCCCGTGAGTTCAAGCCCTGCGTTGGGCTCTGTGCTGACAGCTCAGAGCCTGTAGGCTGCTTCAGATTCTGTGTCTCCCTCTCTCTCTCTATGCCTCCCCCACTCACTCTGTCACTCACTCTCTCTCTCTCTCTCAAAAGTAAATAAACATTAAAAAAATTATGAAAAACAAACAAAACAAAAAAAAAAGCTGAGCTGTGCCTTTCTTTCTTTAACCAGTAGAACGCAACAGAAATGACATTGCATGATATATGAGCCATTATGTCCAGAGGCCTTGAAGATTCAGCTCTAGCTCTCTGAAAGAGCAGTGCTACCTTGTGAGGAAACTCAGGCTAGCCTGCTGGAAGATACATCCATAAATGGCAGAGATGAGCCTTTCCATATGAAGCCCCTAGATACTGCAGAGACACTGGTGACCACAAGACAGGCCAACAGGAGAAGCAGCCATCTGACACCAGACGGAATTGCTGACACATAACATTGTGAGCAAATAAAATGATTGTTGCTCTTAAACCACTAAATTTGGGTGGCATTTTACATAGGAAGAGGTAACTAATACAGAAGTATAGAAGAGAAAGAGATTAATTCTACTTGTGAGAATATTACTTATGCTTTCCATAGATAATGCATGTTTTTAGCAGGTGTTTATTTACCTAAATGAGTTCTGACTGGTAAAATAATTACCAGGTAAAATAATGGGGCTGGAGGATTAACTAACATTAACTAGAACATTCCTACTTGGGAGCTAGCCTGGATTGGGGAATGATTGGTCACTTCCTTTAGGCCACTCCTGATTTTCACAGCTTCTTCCCCAATTCTCCACCCACAGATTATTTTCAAGCACTGGTGTATTGACTATGACTCCCATGTCAGTGACAGATAAGAAAGGACAGGATTAGAGTAGAGACTTCCTGTATAGAAGAATACCCATTTGGTGCACATAAAAGATAGAGGTATTGTTCTTGCCAGGTAATAAGACTTGGAATCGAAAACACACTCCTACACATTCCTGTACTTCCCAAATAAAGTTATTTTCTGTCCTCTGCTGAAACTTTGTTTTCTATCTTAAGCACACAAAAGGGAGAATACCTGTCATCTCCATCAAACAAATACAAAATGAATATTTAAAAATGCATGCAGCAAGAAAAAGCCATTATTCCTGTCTTTTCTCATACATGGATTTTTGAACAATAAGCCCATTCTCCACAAAAGTGACAGAAGACCCACCACTGAAGATCATTAACACCAGAAATAGTCTGTGAGGAATGTGCAGGGTAAGATAAAAGCCCAAATAGGAGCCATATTGCAAGATCGAGGAAGGGACCCACGTCAGTCTTTATAACCAAAATTAACTATAGCTGTACCCCCACGCCTACCCCCCAGAAAGTGCTAGCCAGGATCTGGAGACCATAAATCTTGGATAGCCACCTGCAATTTTCCTAAAGCAAGAAATGATGGTGTACCCACATTGTAAATTCTAGGCAAAGGGAAAATAAATTACTAGTTATGGGCAATTCCCTTCTGCCATCCAAGAAGGGAGCTTTATATGGATTTTCTGAGAAAAGTGTGTGAGAGATGGAGCCAAACTAGTTACAGTTCGGGAAAGATTCTGGATATAGAGTGAGAAGCAGGAGAGTTGAAAAAAGGTGGAACTGAGAACAGAGATGTTAATGAGGAATTTTAAGGCCAGGTAAACCCTCTCCCCCATCTCCCTCTAAAACCTTAGTAAACCCACCTTACTGCCTAATGTTTTGACTATTGGATTTGGATTTTTTTGGTTGAAATGCCTCAAAATAGATATGGAGCAGGGCATAGGCTCTCCCCAAAGAGGCTCAGTTACATTTGGATTCTTCTAATTAGGATTTTACCCATAAATCCTTCTCTAGTCTCCTGTGACTCCGGATTAGATCAGAAATAGGTCCCAGTCATCTGAACACCACCTCCTTTGCTTCATTTCCACTGGCCTCCTAAGGTAAGAAAGTGAGGCGAGAATCCTCTTCCAGAGCAGGGGCCCCCATTTCTTACTGCATCAGAAGGAAGAGTAAAAAGAGCAAAGTACATCAATTCAAATAGAAAATGGATAGAAGAAAGAAAGGAAGTAAAAGGAAGGAAGAACATTAAATCTCTTCCCACCTTCCTTCTGCCATTTATTTGTGGTGGCATCATCATCAAAAACCTAGCCTCAGTATATACCTGGATCTTCTTGAAATTCTCTGTCCTGTTCCATTAGGTCTACTTCTCTGTTCTTGTACAAGAGTCTTACTGTTTTTATTATCCTGGCCTTCCAGTATGCTTTAATTTCTAGTGGGGTGAATCCCTTTCTGATTTTTCTCCTCTTTTCAAAGTAGACTTTAGCTTCTCTCAGACCTTTATTCATTCTTCCATATATATTTATTCTAAAATCAAATTTATATTATGCTCTAGTCCTCTATTAAGCATGTGGTTTCTTAAGTAAACCTTCTCCCCAGAAGGCAATGCACTGGGCAGAACAATGTAAAGCAGGACATTCAGGTGGATAAATCAGAACCAGGAAAGCTTGGCTACCACCCAACAAAAGAGCAATAGAATTACTTTTCTGAACTTGCAAATCCAATTCTAGAGCCTGGTGAGTCGTCCAGCATGCAGCTGTTCCAAGAGATGTTTCATGAACAGCTTTTCCTTTACCTTATTTTACTGCAGTTCCTAGTACTTTGAACTATAAACTACTCAGTGACCATGAGGTCAGAAAGACCAAGCAAGCTCCATGGAAGCAATACACATTTTGGACCTGATTACCCACAGTCACAGAAGGCAGTGCTAATGGGCTTAATCCCAAACATTTGGGTATGTTAGATGTAACATGTGTGAGTTGACTTTTAACTGCTTTTACACCAACTTCTTCCTCCTAATTCTGCATTTCTCAGGGTAGTTTGAAGTATGTTTCCTTTTCTGAACACATACCAGAAAATCTAGGGAGGAAAATAACCTGGATTGAAATTTACCTAAGAGTAAAATTTTCCTTCAGATGTTCAAATTCAAGATAGTAACTTGAGCTTATAGATGGACCTTTCATTCCCCAAATCCCATTGAAGGGGCCAAGGAAACCTGAAAGTGAAAACCTCTGTAACAGAGCTGGAATACAGGGAATTGTGCCAACAGAGTTAAAATGGAATTTCTGAAATATGCAGTAGAATAGGATCAGGCTGAAAGGAAGTCCACCAATACAGGAGAGTCAACCCCTTACACAGGCAAAGGAAGGTCCCCTGACAATCAATGAGCCAATTTCTTCTATAAAACACTGTAAAGACTTAGGAATCAAGTAAAACTCATAACAACCATTGAGTCCTCTACCAGAACACTTTCTTCCTCCCTCTTTGGCTCACCCTTTCTCTCCTCCAACTGCTATTTTCACTTACTTATTTGTTTATTCGACAAATATTTGTTAAGCTACGTCTTCTGAGGCAGGCCCTGCTCTAAACACTGATAATACAGTGATGAACAAGGCTAACAAGGTTCAGGCCCTCATGGAGCACATATTCTGATAGGAAGAAGAGCAATAAAAATATCAGAAAACACCATATAATGATAAATGCTCTGAATGAAATAAAGGAGTGACTTGGTAGAAATTATCTGTGAGACTTCTTAAAATTGGCTAGTTAAGGAAGGCCTTTCTGAAGAAGTGATCTTTTAACTGCATATCAAGGAGTCAAGGTCAGGGGACAGTATTCCATGCAGAGGAAACAGGTGGTACAAAGGCCCTATGGCACAAACCAGCTTGGCACATCTACTACCTCAGCTGAGACACTGTTTCCTCCAGGACGTATTCCTCACATGTTCTATGTGCTTTCAGAGCACCCTGTCCTCCCTGACTACATCATTAGTACACTCTATTAAAACTGTGTGCCAACTTGCCGGTAGGCTCTGGAGTTATTCCCTATGGTAGTGACCATGTTGTACTCTCAGCACTGAGCAATGTCGAGAGATAGAAAATAACTAAACAATGTTATTTAGCCAATGAACTAATAATTACTCACATGCAGTTCTGATCCCTTCTGCCGTAACATGTCATCTCTCCAATAAGTGAGGACTGTTGTCAAAGAACTTTTCTTTTATGTTTACTTCTTCCATCTTAGAATTTCCATCAACTCATCTCCAGCTAATAATTAAATTTTGTCCTCTTTATTAAGCTTTTATATTTTATTGCAAACAATGGTGAAAGAGATGTTGCCCTACTTATGTTTTTAAACTATCAACAATCTCCCTCATTTTCTTAATTTTCCCCTACAATGACCTGTGTAAGCAGCAGCCAAGAATACTTTCATATGCTTGTTTCTACCAACTCAATGACATCTTTCCCTAATGCCTCCTTCTGCGTTTTCCCTTCTTTTGATAAAGCCCAATTTCTGACTTTATTATCATGATTAGTCTGATTTTTAAATCCCCAGTTACTTTCCTCAGATAATCACATCTTTATCATTCCACTCTGCTAGCAACTGCCTGTATGTTGACTTTACCCTTGGTACACTAAATTCAAATTCATTCACTCTGTAGTCCCCAGACCAAGTAATGCCACATTCAAACATAGCAACCAGAGTGCTCCCAGGTGTCTCGGCAATAAACACTGCAATCAAGTCATTTGATTTTACTTTCCTAGACTCCTAAGCTCATAACTTTCTTCTGCATATACAAGAGTCTAATAAAAGGGGGAAATTTGTGATGCATATGGCAGAGACACTCAGAAATGAGCCCGGGGAAGGTATCACTCAATGATCTCAACAGTGTGCACTGTCTGGTGCTTTCTGTTCCCCCGTACCTGTACACACATTATGTCATTTGATTTTCACAGCACTGTGTAGTGCATCTAAATGGTACCATTTAGGGGCGCCTGGGTGGTTAAGTCTGTTAAGCTGACCAACTTCGCTCAGGTCATGATCTCACAGTTCATGGGTTCGAGCCCTGTGTTGGGCTCTGTGCTGACAGCTCAGGGCCTGGACCCTGCTTTGTATTCTGTGTCTCCCTCACTCTGTTCCTCCCTCACTCGTGCTTTGTCTCTCAAAAATAAATAAATGTTAAAAAAAGTTAATAAATGATACCATTTATAATCTCTATTTCAAATGAAAAATATGAAACTCAGCAAGGTTAAGAGAATGGCCAAATACAACTAGTATTTGGAGGCATTTGTTCAACAAACGTTCATTAGTGCCTACTGTATGCCAAGTCCTAGTCTAAGTGCTGGAGGTAACAGCATGAAACAAGCCTGAAAACATCCCCACTCTCATGACACCTACATTCTAATTAAAAGGCAGATTATTTAAAAGTAATCAATTAATCAAAAAGACATTTTCACATTCTAAGTGGTATTTTAAAATATATATACCATGGCAGAGTGCCTGAGCAAGAGTTGCAAGAATGGTGCTACTTAAGATTGGGTGCTCAGACCTCAGTGAGGTGACAAGCTGAGACCGGGGTGAAGATGAGGCAACCATGTAAAGATATGGGAGAAAGGAGTTTCAGGCATGGGGAGAACAAGTGCATAGACTTGGCCAGGAGGTGGGAAAGAGCTTAGTGTCTGAGTGACAGCAATAAGAGACTGGTTCGGGGGCCAATCAGTACAAAGTCAACACCTCTGTGATTCTGTAGGTCTTTTCCTCATGGTCACAAGATGGTTATGATGGTTCCAGACATTATGTCTACATTCTTGGCAGAAAGAATGAGGAAGGGCCAGTATGCTAACTGCATCATCTCCTTTCAACAGGAAACAAAAACCAAAAAAAAAAAAACAAAAAAGTGTATACATATTCTCAAAAACTAACAAAATTCCATTGTGTACTATTGGCCTGAAGTGGTTTATAAACACCACCTACCCACGCATCCAGCAGTGTAATTAGCTTGGATTAGTCTTGTTCCATCACCTCGGGATATTGACACCTCCCAAAAAATCAAAATTCTGTTGGTAAGAAGGAGAGTAAATGACAATTAGGTAGACAATAATGGTGACTGTCATTGGAAGTGGCCAAATAACAACGGGCCTTGTAAACCATGGCAAAGAGTCTGTTTCCAAATGCAAGGTAAAGCCCTGAAATATGTAAGGAAAAATGTGATATGATCTTATTTACATCTTTAAGAAATCACTGTGGCTGCCATATGAAAAATGAATTGCCGAGGCCAAGAGTATAAACAAGGACAGTTTATTTGCAGTAGAACAGGCAAGAAATAATAGTGACCTGACTAGGATAGCAGCAGTAGAGATGAAGAGAGGCGAATGGACTCAAAACATATTTTTGGAGTTGTTGCTGGGAGGACTTGTTGGCATATAGATATGGGTCAAGGCAAGAAAGAAATAAAACAACAGCTGTGGTCTGAACCTCATAGATCCATTTTAAAAACCATTTATAAAGATGAGACTCTGAAAAACAAGCTCAGAGAGAAAAAAAAAAAAAAAACAAGGGCTGTGCTTTAGCTATGTTAAGCCTATGATGTCTATTAGACATCCAAGTTACAATCTCAGATGACACTGTAGTAGACACTGTGGCATGCCTCCCCATTTTCTTGTCAAGGTCAATGTACTAATTCCCTCAGCTGCCAGGAGTGATGCCTGCTGATGGCCTATAGTTGAGTGTGGAGCCTGCATGAATTCTCTCTCTCTCTCTCTCTCTCTCTCTCTCTCTCTCTCCCTCCACCCCCTCCCCCCTCACGCACTTTCTCTTTCTCTCTCTTTAAGAAAAAAGAAAGAAAGGGGCGCCTGGGTGGCTCAGTAGGTTAAGCGTCCGACTTCAGCTTAGGTCATGATCTCATGGTCATGAGTTCACACCCCACATCAGGCCCTGGGACAGCTCGGAGGCTGGAGCCCGCTTCGGATTCTGTATCTCCCTCTCTCTGCCACTCCCCTGCTAGAGCTCACTCTCTCTCGCTCTCTCTCTCTCTCTCTCAAAAATAAATAAACAGTAAAAAACAGTTTTTAAAAAGAAAGAAAAATAAAATAATAAAAAAAATAAAATGGGATTTTGAAGCTTATCCACCTGCGGACTGACTGCCAATAAAGACCCCATCACTACCCTTGGCATTTGGTAGGAGTGCAACTGTTAAAATCTTCACTGATAGTAAATGAGGATGGGATATTGGTAGAAAGAAATGGACTAACAGGTGTATTATCTCAGGCATTTGAGAAGTAGTAATTTTAAGGGCAATGGAATCATATGGTTATTGCTGGGTGTGGTCAATGTACTGGAGAAATACAATGAAACCTGAAGGTGAGGAATCACTAATTCAAAGTGAATTATGAAAACTAAAGTTCCTAGTTGATAACATACAAAAATATTTTAAAATATTTTCATCGCCTGCAGCCAAAAGATGTAAAAAGCTAAGAATTAGCCTCAGGACCTAATTACAAGGAGAGAAGATGTCAAGATAGGGTTGAAATCTCAACCATGACATGTCTACTGTGCCAAGATCAGAGTTCTGGCTACGAAGGTTCCTTAAAATTGAAATGTAGACAGCTACGCTAATGCACTTTACGACCTTAAAACCTAAACACCTCTACAGAGGTGTCCCATTGTCCTGTGTTGAAGAGTAGAACTTCCTTCTTGCTTGCAATTAATGCAAAGGTCGCTACTTTGCAGGACAGCATGAGCGCCTCCCCTCCACAATCTACCTGTAGCACCTCCATTCTTCATCAGTAACTAAGACCAGTAACTAAGAACAAGTCAAAATATAACCTAACCAGAAAGTACGGGGCCTGTTAGAATCAAAATCACCATAGCCTGAAGAAACTACAGGAACTTCTCAACATTTACCATCAAGAGCCGGGACATATGTATGGGGGCCAGATCCAGAGGGAGCTTTACTGGAAGAGATTGGGAGATGAAACATGAATTTGCAAATGAGATACAGGATTTAACATCCTTGCAAGGGCCCCCAGAGATGAGACAAACATGCTGCTGATCTAGTTCTTGAATGCTAGAAAAATTGATGGCCCAAACTAAGTGACACAGAAATGTGAGAACAAGTATAGAAGATGATAGGAAAGGAATCAAAGGACTCAGAGGAGTGGATACACTTTTAAGATGAACAAAGAACAGTGGTTAATAGAACATACCGTCCAAAGGCACAAAACAGGTAAGAGCCGACAAGGGTATTTCTTGTCTATGAATTTTTTTTTAAATCAAGAACAGGTAATTTAGAGAATGAGAGAAACCTCCCTATTCAATAGTTATGATCCCTTGTCCAATTTCTGGAGATGAGCCTGTTTTTCAAACCTAGAACTCATTGACTGAATGACTAGGTCCTCAGGAGGAAAGACCCTGAAATACAAACATAAATGTAAATTATGATCACACACACACTCCCGCCCAGTCCCTTGCCAAATGAACCTACGATCATTTACTCAGGTAACCATACATTGGGTAAAAAGCAATCTCAAGACATTTTGAGGACTGCTGGACACAGGCTGCAAGCTGACATTGATATTTAGAGACCAGAAACATCACAATGGCTCCACTATTAGAATAGCAACATAAAGCAGTCAAATAATAAATAGTTTTATCCAGGTTTACCACAGAATGAATTCATTGGATCCAGGGAGCTACCCAATGGTCATTTCTCTGATCCCCCCAAAATATAAAAATAGTAATTGACAGAATTCCCTAGACATTGTTTTTGTTTCTGTTTTTTTTTTTTTTTTTTGAGGGTAGGGGGTTGGCCTCTGGGGTAAGAACTGGCATAATATGGGAGGCCAAGTGGGACCCTCTGAGCACCACTCCCCAAATTGTTTATGATAGTAAAATGAAAAATAAGTAGCATACTGTGAAGGGAATCGTGAAAATCTAGCACACCGTAAACTAAAGCCCTAAAGGAAGCAGGTGTAGTCTCTTTTATCATATGCTCATTTATTCATTAGGTGGCCCTCATAGAAACCAAATGAAGCATGGAGGATGACAGTGGACGACTGTAAGCTAAACTGGGTAATGGTTCTAATTGCAGCTTATTGTGTCAGACATGGTATCATTATTAGAGCAGATTAACAAGACTTCAGGTACCTTGTATACAGAAATCTGGCCAATGCAAACTTTTTTCCATCCCTACTAAGAAGAATTAGAAAAATTTTGTATTTACATGGGATGGACAACAGTATACATTTACCATCTTGCCTCAGAGCTAAGGTAACTCCCACTCTCAGTCATGATAGACTCAAAGAGCCTTTACCATTTAGGCATGCTTCAAAACATCACATTAATCCACTATATCAGTGATAGCATGTTAATTTTATCAGATGAGCAAAGAGTAAATAGTTTATGACATTGGACCCATCCATGCTAGAAGAGGCAGTGGACCATCATGACTGGAATTAATACTTATTCTAAGTATATACTGGGTTTGCCATGACCACCTGCAGGACCTCAACTAGGACCAGTGTTGGAGCATATGTAAGGGACTCACAGTGTGTTTGAGTCACTGATATGGGATCCCACATTCTATCTCATGAGGCCAAAGAGCCTACTTTACAGTATATCATATACCGCAGTATCTTAGAAGCCACTGGCATTACAGAGCAATGAAATGGCCTTTGATAACACAGCTGAGGTTCCACTTTTGAGATGATACCTGGTAAAGATGGGTGCAATCCTCAAGGAAGCACCATTGCCCTAAATGAAGCACAATTATATGATGCTGTTTCCCCAATAGGCAGAAAGTAAGAGTTTGGGAGTCAAGGGGAAGAAGTAGGAGTGACCCCTCTCACCATAACTTCCAGTAACCCTTTGTGAAATTTGTGTTTCCCATCCCTGGAACTCTGGGGCCCACAGGTTTGAGGGAGAATGTTTCCACCAGAGGACACAGCAAAAGTTACGTTAACCTGTAAGCAATAGCTGCCACTCAGTTTCTTCAGGTTCCTCCTGCCAAAAGACCAGTTGGCAAGGAAAGGAATCATCATCTTGACAGGGGTGATTGACCCAGATAAGCAGGATGAGGTATGGGTGCTGTAAGACAATAGGGACAGGGATCAGATGAACCTGTAGATGAGGATCTGATAGGTGATTTACTGGGGGTGTTTTGGTATTCTTTTGCTCATTTTTGACAGTAAATGAACAAGTACAGCCACCATGACCTGAGAAGGTCACAGTGACCAGGGGCTCACACCCCTTAGAGATGAAGGTCTGGGTCAGTCCACCAAGTAAGCACCTATACCAGCAAAAGCACTGAGCATGAGAGGACCCTAGAGCAGGGAGACCATGATACCAGTAGAAGCCCTGAGACCCACGGCAGCAACAGAGGTTGTAGTTTATGTCACTGGCCTGTCACTTGTAAGTTTTCCCAGGAAAAAGGAACCACAGAGAATCCTAAAAGAGCTGATCTCAGAAGGGGTACATTTATTGTAAGAAGCAAGTGGATCCTGGTGGCGTGAGATGTGGAACTCCATGGGAACTGTGGTGCACCATCCACATCTTCCCTCCTGGACCAAAACACTCGTTTTTTCCCAGGGCACAGGCATTCTGGCTGCTCACAGCTGAGTTTTCAGGAACTGCCCTTGGCTAAAGGGAACTGCCTGGATCCCAGGTCATTTCCTCTTAAGCTTTGGTTGCAATTGTATACTTCAACTTCTCCTTCTGCCCAAGACTGCTTTCTTCACTCCCTCACCAGGATAATCCCCAGGCTCACTCCTCAATAAACAGCTCTGCTTGCAAATCTCCATTTCAATGTTCATTTCCTGGGTAACCCTTCCTTCCTGCCTCTCCTCCCTCCCCCCGACCTCCAAAAACACCAACTCACTTTTTTAGTAGATTCAAAGTTGCAAAATCTAACTCTTAAACATGGGTAGTAAGGAATAAACTAGAGGAAGAAATGGCAATCATCTTTGATTACTTTTCATAAGACTAAAACATGAAGAAAGAGATGTTGTTACTGCATTTGTTTTTAGTGAATAGGTGGGCAGCCAGCCTGGTTAAAACTTAAGAGGCCCTGCTAGCATTATGTGTGTAACACTCAAAAACAAGAAGAGTCAGCCAATCATCCTCTTCCTGCTGTGGAACTTTTAAGCTCAAGAGAAAAGAGTGAGATTGCAAAGAAATTTCCAATTTATAAAAAAAAAAAGGAAATAAAAGTGAAAAATAAGGACTCATTACTAGGTTTTGTTTTGTTTGTTTGTTTGAGTAGCCACACAAAGAAAAGTTTATTTGCAGCAAATAAGGAGACAACAGGGAATGACTCCCAAAGCTCTGACTCCTAGACTCACTAACAGTTTAATGAGATTTGTATTTCCCTGATAATGAATGACATTGAGCATCTTTTCAATGTGTGTGTTAGCTAGATTGTGTTATGCTAAGTAAAACAGTTAGTAAGAGAAAGACAAATACCATATGATTTCACTCATATGTGGATTTTAAGAAACAAAACAGATGAACATATGGGGCAAAGAAAAAGAGAAGCAAACCATAAAAGAGACTCTTAACTACAGAGAACAGACAGAGGGTTGCTGGAAGGGAGGTAGGCAGGGAACGGGCTAAATAGGAGATAGGTATTAAGGAGAGCACTTGTTATGATGAGCACTGGGTGTTAATGTAAATGATTCTGACAAGGGAGATGATTCATTTTTACTAACACCAAACAAAACCTGTGCTGTCTAGTTAACAGTATGTTTACAATCTCTTGGAAATATGTATGAACACCTCCCCACACACACACAATGGAGTCCCAAACTGTTAGACACTTCATTTCCTGGTCTTCTTCCCCTCTCCATTTCTTGAACTTATTTTCATGGGTTTTGCATTGAGCATGCACCAAAGAACAGGGAGGAGGGACTGAAAATCTCTGTGTCACCTCAGAGAGGGTGATTTGTTCCAATCAGACTACTTTTTGCCTTACATGGGCATAGGTGACATCGGGGAAAGTCTGTAACCTCTGTAGTACTCAACCTGAGGGAACCAAGGGAGGGACTTGAATGCTAGGAAATAAATTGTCTACTGTAACTGACCCGAGTGTGCCTGTCCCTCAGACACCTGCTCTTGCATGAGCATTGATTAAAGCCTTGCTTCACTGTGCTCCGAGTCTCCTCATCCCCTCCTTTGATTGCATCAGTGGGCTTATTTCTCACAGTGATGAATCACTAAATTCTACTACTGAAACCAATTTTACCATATATGTTAACTAACTTGAATTTAAATTTTTTTAAGTTTAATGAGAAATTAGCTCAGAAGTCAAGAATATACACAAAATGCATCCAAAATCTATAAGGAACTCACCAAACTCCACACCTGAAAAACAAATAATCCAGTGAAGAAATGGGCAAAAGACACGAACAGACACTTCTCCAAAGAGGCCAACACACACATGAAACAACACTCAACATCACTCATCATTAGGGAAATACAAATCAAAACCACACTGAGATACCACCTCACACCAGTCAGAGTGGCTAAAATGAACAAATCAGGAAACTGTAGATGCTGGCTAGGATGTGGCAGGCACCCTCCTACACTGTTGGTGGGAATGTAAACTGGTGCAGCCACTCTGGAAAACAGTGTGGAGGTTCCTCAAAAAATTATCAGTAGAACTCCCCTATGACCAAGCAATAGCACTGCTAGGGATTTACCCAAGGGATACAGGAGTGCTGATACATAGGGGCACATGTACCCCAATGTTCATAGCAGCACTTTCAACAATAGTCAAATCATGGAAAAAGAGCCTAAATGTCCATCAACTGACAAATGGATCAAGAAGATGTGGTTTATATATA
>CM053560.1:47248428-47260817 GCA_028646485.1 Cryptoprocta ferox | reverse complement strand
GCCTGAAGCCTGCTTCAGATTATGTGTCTCCCTCTCTCTCTGCCCCTCCCCCACTCATGCTCTTGCTCTCTCTCTCTCTCTCTCTCTGTCTCTCAAAAATGAATAAATGTTAGAAAAGAACTTTTTTTAATTTGCATGCTGAAACTAAAGGTGATTTTTTAAATATTTTTATTCATGTTTTTTCCATATTGGCTAAATTTTAAGGAAAAATGAAGCTATTTTAGATTGGTTGCCAGAGGCAGGGGGTGTGGGTGGATAAAATGGGTGAAGGCAGTCAAAAGGTACAAACTTTCAGTTACAAAATAAATAAGTCCTAGGGATGTAATGTAAGGCAAGGCAATTATAGTTATTAACACCAGAATGCATGTTTGAAAGTTGCTCAGAAAGGAGATCTTAAAAGTTCTCATTACAAAGGAAAAAAATTCTGTAATCATGCATGGTGACTGATGAACTAGATGTATTATAGTCATCATTCACAATATATACAAATATTGAGTCATTATGCTGTACACCTGAAACTAATAATGTCTGTCAACTATACCTTTATGTGTTTTGAAGTGTTGGGGTTCAAAGCCTATGGCTAAGAAAATTCTTGAGATGTCTTTGGTACAAAAAGGTGGTTTTATTAAAGCACAGGAACAGGACCCTTGGGCAGAAAGAGCTGCCCTGGCATTGTAAGTAACTGATTATATAGTTGGGAGCTGGGGGAAGTAAAGATTAGGGGAAGTTTCCAAAAGGACTTTCATATGTTAAAGATGACTCATAGGACCCTGGAGGCCTAGCTATTGTCAAGCTAAGGTTGTTTTTCTCTCTATCCGAAACATTAACATTAAGAGAGTTGGAAGTTCCTAGAGGAATGTCCTACTCTGCCTGTCTCAAGTATTTGTCAATGGGCTGCACATTATAAGGAAATTTAATTGTATCTACATTTCTTTCTGCCTTTGTTCCCAACATTATACCTCAATAAAAACAATAATAAAGAAGCCATTTTAACTTTGAAAAATATTTAGAGTCACTATATACATAAGAGCCTCTTAATCCTAAATATGTTTACTCCAAATGTATTTGGATATAAAAGTTCTAGAAAGTTATACATAGACAAAGTCATATCTTACTGATGACTGAGGTCCTTGAAAAGTCCTCCTCAGTGCTCTCTCTTCCCTCTTCAGTTTTACCACACATCCTTCTCCATTTCCATTGCCACAGCTCAAGTTCAAGACCTCCCCACTCAGACTCACATAGTCTTTCACCTGAGCCACTCCAGCGACCTCTAAGTCCTCTCTTCTTTAGGTTCATCCCCCTCGATCTATTCTCCATAAGGCCATACGTCACCCCCCTTTGGAAGCTTCTCAGATGACCTCCTGTCTTCCTTTCCAACTTCACCTTCAAGGCTCTCCAGACACTAAGTTGCTTCTGGCTCCACATTGCAGAACACACCATCTCTCTCAAATTTCTACAGGGATTCCACTTATTTGTCAGTTTGTGTCAGCCAGTTCTAAAAAGAAATTAGGTGGCCACTTTTTTCTTCACACATCAGAAGAAAATCAGTCAGGGGTGATGAGGGCAGCCCTGAGGGGAAGAAGGAATTCCAAAAGAAGGAAACACAGAGGATGCTAGTACTATGATAGGGAAAGATAAGATTCAGTAGACAGAAAGGAAGAGGCTAGGACTTGAAGGTCGCTAGTTGAGGAAAAACACACTTTAAAACATTTCTTCTGGGAACATGTAAACTCAAGCAAACTCCCTCAGGCATAAAGTTCCTCGTAAGAATGTAACAGACACCAACAACTCCCTCTCAGGTTTCCCTCTGGAATTTGACAAACAAAAGACCTGACCAAAAATAAATAAAACATAAAACGTATGACCCACAAGGAAGGGTATGGCCATAGACCACCCCTCTTAGAATGGAAACAAGCCAATCAAAAAGGAATCACTAGGCATTCAGAGTTACCTAGCCAATAAGGGTAGAACCTGAGAAGAAATAAGAGGGAAGGAAAGGGGCCAACCAAAAGCCTATAAAAAAAGAGTCCCTTGCCTATAGTCATGGGCATTCACTTTTGAATGCTCCATTTCTGTAAAAAGAGCTTCCATACTATTCCTTACTCTCTGATCTTATACCCTAATAAAATTCTTGCTTGCCACTCACTTTATTCTGTGTCGACCTCTTCATTCTTCAAAGCAGTAAGACAACAAACCCCAGGTACTGAGGTAAAGAATCCTGCAACAGTATATATTTTAATGGGTAACAACAGTCCCTGCCCTGAGAAGTCTGTGAGCTTTTCAAAAAGCCTATTCTTTGGATAGAGGTTCATAATAAAACAGAGTTAAACGTTAAGCCTAGTTGGTAGCTAAACAGAATTGTGATGTAAACACACCTTGTCCAAATGCTCTCCACCACTTAGCCAAGAATTCAGCTCGAATTTTTCAGATTCTCCACATAATATTACTGTGTCATGAGCTATTAGTACATACATGAAAAAAGGATCTGTGCTAAGGTGTGGGAAATACTGCCCACAGTCACACTCCTGGGAAGACATATTAATCTATTAGCTCTCTGAAGACATCAATCACTTCATTGCCAAGTATGTGAAAGTATAGTTGCATATATTCAACAATGAGTCTCAAAAGTGTTTAAAATACTTATATTTTTAGCTCCACAGTTGACGCTGCAATTTCAGGTATAGGAATTTATCCTAAAGAAATAATCACAGACATGTGCACAGATTTTGCCACAAGGATATTCATCCCCCAGGCTGTATATTTAATAAAATAAACAAGGAATTATTTAAAAGCCCAGTAGAGTAGGGGATTGTTGATATAAAGCATGGCATATCCCTATAATAGAAAATAATACAGACAAAGGCAATGATACATGACATTTAATGGCATGAGAAAATGTTAATAAAATATTAAGAGAAAAAAGATTATACCTGAATATGAAAGGATAACTCCCTTTTAAAAATTAAACATTATTGAAGAGGAGTAAGATGAGAAGGACTCACAACTGGGGTTTCAAACCCAAATATTCTCAGACTATAGGCAGATAAACCAAGAAAGGGGTTCTTTTCCTAAAGATAGTAGCTCCTACTCAGCTTTGAGCCCTGACATGCCAGAATACAGGGCACATGATGCCAATGGTGAACATTTTAGAAGAATCTAGAAATATATGTGTTTGTGAGAAATCACCCAATTTTTATATGTAGAAACTCTAATTCAAAAAATGTAAATATTACACATCCAAATAAAACACATCTACAGACTACCGTTAGCAGCTCTGACTTCTGAAGAATGTCAACAGTGCGTACATCAGGTAAGTTTTATTTCTTTTTTTTTATGCTTTTTCCATATTTTCTACAATGAAAAATCATTTTTAATGAAAAAAAGAACACCTGGGTTAAATTTTTCACAGTTCAATAATCATCATTGCCACTGAGAGGAAGAGGAAAGTTAGAATTTAAGAATTTAGGCTAGAGGTAAAGTACAAACCAACCCATATGGTGGCAATATGGACCATAACATTTACACATAGCATCAGAAAAGTAGTGTCCTTCCTTCCTATCCTTGGAATGACCTGCAACAACAACAAAAACATCTCTGACATTTTTACAGATTCTTTCCTTTTCTTCAAAACATTGACAATATTACAATTATAAACAACCTAAGGTTATGGGAAATTGTATTATAGTAATTTTTCCATAAAAAACATAAGAAAAATAGATCATCCATCTAAAATAGTTTTTTCCAAACTGGGTTCCTTGGCAGCTTCATGGTCAAATCAGTTTGGAAAGTAATGCATCTCTATATCCCTCAAGAGTCCAATGCATATTGACAAGACAAGGCTCTGACCTGTCCCTTGTGCGTTCGTGTAAACACACACACACACACACACACACACAAAACCAGGCGGCTTTGTTTAGCCAGAGAGTTTCAAACTGATTTGTCCATAGAATTCTCTTTTATGGAGCATCTATTACTATCCCATACGTGCTCATATTCTTTAAGACACAAATAAGAAAATATAAAATGGTCAAGAACAGAAAAAAGATTCTCTTAGAAATCCATTCTGTATTATTGATCATTTGTAGTGAATTTCCAAATTACATAGTCAACCTTTCTTAAAGAAGAACACAGATTTCTGGTATTTAGAAACTCAAGGAACAAAAAACTGGCTCTTAGGAGATTGGCCCAGCCATTCTCCATAAGGTGTATCTAGAAAATCCACATATTAAAGCGTCCCTTGAGGTCAGATTTTGAAGTCCAATAACAAAATGATACTGAACTCAAAATCAATGGGGGTCAGCCACGGGGCAAAGTGAAAGAGTGCCTGAAAGTGGCTTTCCTTTTTTGGACAATTTTACTTAGACCTCGGTTACCAGGACTTCCCTCACTGTGATGGTAAAAATAAACAGCATCACTTTATTTTAAAAGAAAACAACTCTTGAAGCTCCCAGTCAGTCTCAGGCGCCCTAACTCAACATCAGAGCCATCTCCCTGGAGTCACTTGTTTTAAAATAGACTCTACCTTCCAAAAAAAGCCTGATATTTAACTATTTGTTTTTTCACCTACCACAGCCTGGAGAGCACCTAGTGGGATTAGACAGCAGAACCATCTCTTCTGGTCCTCTCTCCTTTCCCCTCTTCCCCACCCATCCCCTGTTCCCTCCCCAGCCTGTATTGCGCTGGTTCCCATGATCACGTGTCAGCTTACATTACGGATTCTTCACATTGATTGCTATTTATTTAAAATGGATTGTTTTGTCTGGAAAGGATATATATCATGTTGATATCTGACAGCCTCCTTCCAACAGACCCCAGCAGCACACATTCAGCTCAGTCTGCTTTCCCCCTCAGCTAAGCTGCAGCTGTGACTCTTCCCCTACTGAAAATGGGCAGCATCTTCCACCCGGGAAAATGTTTTCTTTCTGGGGGATTTTAGTTTTGGTTTTTCCTGTTCTTGATTTTTCCAGGAGATACACTATTCCTGGATGTTGCAGCATTGGCTTGCAAAATTCAGAAAATGGCCTCTCTGGAGAACTCTGCCTCTTTGCTTTTGTTTGTTCACTAATTTTAAAGAAAACAAACTTCCGATCAATAACTACTTGTTTCAGAAAGGGTACAGCTACTAAAATACACCCCAAATACAAAAGAATTAAGAATTATTCAGGGCCAGAAAAAAAAAAAAGCTACCTTTTTCAAGGACCTCAGTACATACAGGGAAGATAAGGACCCTATAGTCTTTGTCCCATAATAAAGCTTAACTGAAAGCAATTTCCAGCCTAGAGTTCTTTCCATGGTTTACCTCAGAAAAAGCCTGTGGTGGGACTTTTTTCCCCCTTTGAATCATGTTCCCCTTCTCATTCAGTTGATAAAAAGCCTTCTTTTGTGAGAGCCATTTGATGTTAGAGGGCTCTTCAAAATGCATGTGAACAGCCTTTGGAGAATTCTTGGAACACCCATCTAAATGTGGGTCTAAATAACAGGAAAGTTTCATATTCTGTAAACAAACTGCAATGCCAAAATTTCGAATAGCAAGAACTCTTGTCCTCCAATCAACGGCCCCTGAAGTCAATCAAGGACAGGTAATAGTTTGACTTTTCACACACGTTCACCCCTCACCATTTAAATGTCAGAAACAGCTAGCACTGGACAAAGGATACTGGTAGACTGTCCCAGTTAAAGTCAGCTTTCTTCTGCTTTTGTCCAATCATAACACAAGAAGTGCAAAAATATCCATGGTCCCCATCTTTCAAAAATATTCCTACCGTGAAGTCCTAGATCCAGGTTCCCCACATGCATGTGTAGCTCTGTGAACACAGAGGGGAGGATGTCATCAAGACTTGCATCCTTTTTTCCCATTTGCATCTTTAAATTTTTTCCATCAAGGAAACATACCTTAAAGCCCTAGAAGTAGGTAAGAACTGGGTCAAAAAGAACAGACTGACTGGTGTGATTTTCCATTTTTCACTATTTAGTCCAAATACAGACCACTTTGGGTTTGGGTTTTATTTGGGCTTTTTTCTTTTCTCTTGCCCTATGGGGGAGATTCTGAATCCTCTGCTGACTGCAACACGATCTTGCAGACAATCCAGAAGGTGAACCCTAGAGGACTCTAATGCTTTGCTTTTTATTTATTTGTCCTTGTTTGTTTGGTAATTGAATTTCTGGTAAATAACCTCTTGTCCCTGAGAGGTCACAACCACAAAGATAGAACAATTCAAGTTTTTTAGGAACTCTCACCAGTTGACCATTTGATTCTTCTATTCTGACTTACTTAAGCTTCTGGCTAACTATGATAAGTGAACTAACCAAGTGTATGGGCCCTTACTAGGTGCATCTTACTGTCTCACCAAAATTCCATTTAATCCACATAAATTCTCCCTCAAATGGGGGAAGTACAGTGTGAGTTTTGAGGTAAGACAAAAGCTACCACTAATCCTGTATGTCCACCACTCTCAAAAACCTATTTTCCAATCTATACCTCTTCTGGGTCAAAGACCCAAATATCCAATTCAACTGAGATATCCTAGAAGCACCCCAAACTCAGTTCTCCAAAACTGACTTTATCTTTTTTACTAACCTTCTATTCTTCCTCTGTTCTCTGTAGTAATAAATGGCATCAACATCCACCCAAGACCAAAACCAGAAAGTAAAGAATCATCCTCAACTATTCCCTTCCCCTTCACCTCTAAGACTGCTTTAACACTCCCTGACTAAGGTCTAACCCTTAGTCAGGTTTCTTCCTCACTCTAGGCCCTGATCCCCCTTTCATAGAACATTTCCTTTAGAAAACATATCATTGTGCGTTCTTTCTGTGCCCTTTTGAGATGTATGTAAGTCTTTCTAAAAACTTCTTCTCAGTTTTACAATCCAGGACTGTCTTTCTTGAGGACCTGGGAACCATCTCTTTGAAATGTAATCATCAAAGAAGAGACCTCTGTCTCCCAGTCTCTGTGGGAGGATAGGAGCCTAACTTCAGCTCCAAGTTGTAAAACGATCACCTGGCACCAAGATACAGGGGATCTTGCTTTTCCTTTGGGTAAAGACAGTTAGTTAACATAGATGATCTGCATTCTCCCTCCCACCCCAGCTCTTAGGAATCCTCCCACACTTTGTTTCAGGGGAATCAAGTTCAGAGTGAGTTCTGTTCTCTCTCCTCCTTCTACAATAGCTTTGAATAAAGTCTTCCTTGCCTGTTTAACTTCCTCCCTCATGCCAAGGCCCAGTCTTTCATGAGGGCTGCCAGCTCACTCCTCTGGATGATTACACTCCTTTCCCCATGAGTCTCCCTGATTGCAGTCTCTCTCTTTCCAATCTCTTCCCTACATGGCTGCAGCAAAATTAGTTCAAAATATGACATTTAATCATGCATTATTCCTACTTAAACATATATATTCACATTTTGCTGAGACAGTCCTGGTTTATGCTGACTGCCCCCAGATTAATTACTATTAACAGCTTCCTTTTACTCTCAAAAGAGTCCCAGGTAAGAAGATAATGACACCTTAATATGGAATCTAAGAGCCAACCTCTGACTTCATCTACCTCCGCTCTTCTACACACACTCAACACCAACCGTAACAAACAGCTTATGCCACTGGACCTCAATGCTGCCTGCACAGTAAAATAACCATCTATGGTTAGGCTTAATAACAGACTAATTAAAACTGACTCTCTGGGGGTGAGCCTTAAGCATTCATAGATTTTTAAAGCTTCCCAAATAACTCTAATGTGGAACCCAGCTGAGAACCCCTGACATATAATTTCCAGATCAACCATATCATGTTATTCTGTTCCGTCTGCTTGAAAGGTCTTAATGCCTGGTGAATCTCTCCTTTTCCCAAAAGTCCGCTCATCTGTGAAGCTTTCTCTGACCTTTTACAGTATGCAGTATATGCCTTTATTACAGGACTAAGAGCACCAAACTACAATTACTTCTTTACATGTCCATCAATAGCTAAGTCCTATTGACCTGTATTCAATCAGTCTCTCACATCTGTCTCTCCTCCTCATTTCTCCACACTAGCTCATTATCACCTCTCACTCAGAAGACTACTTAAGCTCTTCAGTGTTTTTTCTGCTTCCAATTCCACTACACTCCAAATTGCTCCCTGTTACTTTTTAAATAGTATTATTCCACCATTCAAGTTCCTGATGACTCATCACCTACAAAATAATATCCAAACTCCCCAGTGTGGAATTCATGGGCCTTCCCAAGTGACTCCAACATACACCAGATTCCTCTTCCGCTCACTCCTGACATCAGCCACCTCCAACCACACTGGGTGGTTCATCCATCTGGGATCAAGCCACCATGCTTTCGCTTGAGCAGCTCCCTCTACCTAAATGACTTACTCCCATTTTCCATCAGGCAAACTCTTTATTTTTAAAAGCTTCACGAAAGTATTACTTCTCTAAAGCTGTCCCCTCACTGAGAAGTCATCACTCCCTCCTCTTTCCCACATTTCCCATTTTAAATAGCTATAGATGACTCACCATGATTTGGTTTGCATTATGTAAATGCCTGCCTCCCTCATGGCAGTAAACATCTCTAGGGCAGAGGTGCCTGGGTGGCTCAGTGGGTTGAGCATCCAACTTCAGTTCAGGTCATGATCTCACCATTCCTGAGTTTGAGCCCTGCTTCAGGCTCTGTCCTAACAGCTCAGAGCCTGGAGCCTACTTCGGATTCTGTGTCTCCCTCTCCATCTCTGCCCCTCTCCCACTCATGCTCTGTCTCTCACTCTCTCTCTCAAAAATAAATAAACATTTAAAAAAAATTTTTTTTAATCTCTAGGGCAAAGGCCAGGTGATACTAGTAAGTATCACCACCCTATAAGTGATTGCTGAATTCATTTGAGAAAGCATTTTTAAATCCCTAACTGGCAAATATAAGATAAGCATCTTTAGAAATTTCTGTTCCCCTCATCCACTGGAGAAATTGGCATTAGAAATAGCTTCCAAGTCTTAACATTGTAAGAATTGTGGACCACAAAGAAATCTTTGGATACTGGTTCCAATCGGTACATATTTTGCTGGTTAAAAAAAAAATGAGACAATTTCCAGACAAAAATACTTACAAACAATGAAATCTATTAAGCCAGGGCCTTCTAGCTTTTCAATTTTGATTCTGTATTTTAAACATGCTCACTGGAAAGTCATTTATTGACAGAAATGACAATGCCAAGTGATTTCTTACAAGATCTTAAGAGAGTTCAGGAAGGATTTCTCATTTCTAACCTTTATAGTAGAGTTTCAAAACCCCTGGTTTTATAGTAAGAGCTACTATGAGCTGTAAACTGGAGAGGTTTGAAGGCTTTTTTATGTCTCATAAGACTGATACTACCCTAGGAAGTCTGCTAGATTCCTAATTTTAGGTTAGTAATTGTTGATTTGTATAAAAATTAATATCCAATGACAGAGTCCCCCAGATACTTCCAGAAATTACTTCTACTGCCTTCTCAAATGTCAGTGTGGTATCTGATTCTGCATTTAGGATAAATGAAGTCTAGAAGAAATATATTAGGGATAGGGTCCAGAGTTGTTTCTGAAATATGCTAAAACACATACTGTTCTCTGAAATTTCTCACGCACAAGAAAATGGAGGTAAAGGCCTTAGTGCAAATGAAAAATGTTTTAACAGTTCCTTAAATCAACCCTCTTCTACAAACAGATTGTTACCTGACCCAAATGTACATGGACCTCTTCCCTCATGGGTGATAAGTGGGCAACTGTTGAATTATGAGTTACACCACAAAATATGTTTTATAATTGTCTACCCATGTTAATGCATCTTAGGGGAAAAAATATAACTGTACAACACACCCAAGGATCTTGTGGCTTAGAATGAGAAAACAGTTATGACTGCAGTAACC
The DNA here is from genome assembly GCA_028646485.1 of Cryptoprocta ferox. Taxonomy (NCBI): domain Eukaryota; kingdom Metazoa; phylum Chordata; class Mammalia; order Carnivora; family Eupleridae; genus Cryptoprocta; species Cryptoprocta ferox. The sequence continues at coordinate 47,250,948 of CM053560.1, read as the reverse complement.
TGTCTTATGTTGATCATTTTGTTGTCTGACTGCTGATTCTAGGACCTCCAATACTATGTTAAACAACAGTGGTGATAGTGGACATCCTTGTTGTGTTCTTGATCTCAGGGGGAAAGCTCTCAGTTTTCCCCCATTGAGAATGATAGTAACTGTGGGCTTTTCATAAATGGCTTTATGATGTTTAACTATGTTCCTTCTATCCCAACTTTCTCGAGGGGTTTTATTAAGAAAGGATGCTGTATTTTGTCAAATGCTTTTTCTGCATCTATTGACAGGATCATATAGTCCTTATCTTTTCTTTAGTTAATGTGATATATCACAGTGATTGATTTGTGAATATTGAACCAGCCCTGCAACCCAGGAATGAATCCCACTTGATCATGATGAATAATTCTTTTTAGATACTGTTGAATTCGATTTGATAGTATCTTGTTGAGAACTTTTGCATCCATATTCATCAGGGATATTGGCCTGTAGTTCTCTTTTTTTGTTGGGTCTCTGTCTGGTTTGGGAATCAGAGTGATGCTGGCTTCATAGAATGAGTCTGAAAATATTCCTTCCATTTCTATTTTTTGGAACAGCTTGAGAAGGATAGGTATTAACTCTGTTTTAAATGCCTGGTAGAATTCCCCAGGGAAGCCATCTGGTCCAGGGCTCTTATCTGTTGGGAGATTTTTGATAACTGATTCAATTTCATCACTATTTATGGGTCTATTCAAATTTTCTATTTCTTCCCGTTTGAGTTTTGGTAGTGTGTGGGTGTTTAGGAATTTATCCATTTCTTCCAGGTTGTCCAGTTTGCTGGCATATGATTTTTCATAATATTTCCTGATAATTGCTTGTATTTCTGAGGGATTAGTTGTAATAAATCCATTTTCATTTGTGATTTTATCTATTGGGTTCCTCTCTCTTTTCTGAGAAATCTGGCTAGAGGCTTATCAATTTTGTTTATTTTTTCAAAAAACCAACTTTTGGTTTCATTGATCTGTTCTACTGTTTTTTTGGATTCTATATTGTTTATTTCTGCCCTTATCTTTATTATTTCTCGTCTTCTGCTGGGTTGGGGTGTCTTTGTTGTTCTGCTTCTAGTTTCTTTAGGTGTGCTGTTAGACTTTGTATTTGGGAATTATAGCAGCACTTTCAACAACAGCCAAATCATGGAAAGAGCCTAAATGCCCATCAACTGATAAATGGATAAAGAAGATATGGTTTATATATACAATGGAATACTACTTAGCAATGAGAAAAAATGAAATCTGGCCATTTGCAGCAACGTGGATGGAACTTGAGGATATTATGCTAAGTGAAATAAGTCAGTCAGAGAAGGACAGACACCATATGTTTTCACTCATATGTGGAACAGGAGAAACTTATCAGAGGACCATGGGGGAGGGGAAGGGGGGAACTTATAGAGAGATAGGGAGGCAAAACATAAGAGACCCTCAATTAATGAGAACAAACTGAGGGTTGGAGAGAGGGGAAAGTGGGTGATGGACATTGAGGAGGGCACTTGTTGGGATGAGCACTGGGTGTTGTATGGAAACCAATTTGACAATAAATTATATTTTTAAACAAATGCATTATGCCCTGGCATGGGCATGAATGCTTCACATCTTTAGTAACTGACTTTCTTAACTGCTTAGAAGCATTACTGATGATGATGGTCTAGATCTCTGACATAGATCCTCCCCATGCCATATCTCCATACCTGTCACTGAGCTCTTGTACTTATAAGCATGAGTAATTTTATTAGAAAATGCAACCATTTATCCTTGGCTCTTTCTAACCATACACACCTGAGTAAAACCTTAGTGATAAGTGACACCAAAATCCAAATTAATAAACTAACCTTCAACTTTGTTTTAAACTAGGTGACATGAGGGCATAGACAAGATGGCGGAAGAGCAGGGAGCTCTGTAATCCGCACACGCCCATATGGATTGAACTGAGAAGGACTGAAGGGATAAAACTTAGATTTCAAAGTGGGGGAAAGAAGAAACAGACGCCAGAAAGAAGACAACCTCAAAGATGCCTGAGTGAGTGACTGTGATCTGGGAAATTAGGGGACGGGCAGGTCCCGGTGGTAAAGGGGAAAGGAGCCCCCGAGCCCAACACAGGGAGAGCGCGCTGTGCCCCGGAGAGACCAGGGGAAGAGAAAGAGAGATGGAAAACGCACCTAGAACCATCTCCAAGGGAGGAAAAACTCGCCTGTCTCCCCATATATATCTGCCAAGCGCTGGGAGAGAAATCCGTCCCATCTGGCCAGCGAGTTCTTCCTTGGGCGCAGCCGCACCGGGAGACTTGAAAAGCGGCAGCGGCGGCGGCGGCAGCAGCGGCTCCGTGAAAAGGGCGGCGCAAGCCGGCCGGGAGGCCAGCCACCAGCGTGAACACATCTCATCCCCGGTGACGGTGTTGAACTGCACGGACTGGGATTTGGAAGTGAGGCGGAGCTTGGAGAATACAGTTTGGCTCGCCCGCGGCACAGGGAGATCGGACTCAGAAGGGCGGTTGCAACGCTTG
>CM053560.1:47223388-47247928 GCA_028646485.1 Cryptoprocta ferox | reverse complement strand
AGAAAGAAAGAAAGAAAGAAAGAAAGAAAAAGAAAGAAAGAAAGAAAGAAAGAAAAGGAAATTTTAAAAAGGAGTGTATTTTTTAAAAGATAATAAGTAAATAATAGTACAGATGACAGGAAAATCATAAAGATGACATGAAAAACATGTTTTGGAAACCCCGTCCTAAAGAAAAGCTCTTCACACAGGTGAGACCTCTTCCACAGAGGTACATAACTCACACTGGTACCACTGTCAATTCCAAAAGCAAATGACATGAAATAGGCAACAAAACATGAAGAATATCCCTCTAGAAGACATATGTAAGACTAAAACTTGAAAAAAGCATTTGGTTTTTGGATAGTACAGAAAAACCCTAACAGGGATGAGTAATTATTTCATCAACACCAAGAGAACTAAAGACTAGTTTAGTCCCTTTTTAAACCCTTAGGTCATTCCTCCTTTACATGATATAAAATATCAAGCTTCCCAGTGAGAATCACCAATAGGAAAAAAGATATTACCTCCCAAGTACCCTTACCAGACAAAGAAATATTTTGCTGTGCTTTATTTTTCATTGTTCATATTTTTACAATAGGGTACCCCACACAGATATTTGAAGAACTGTACCTTGGTAAATATGTTTTTATATAGTCCACACCTCATTTTTGGAGAGTCCTTAGACCACACCCCATAGGGAGTCATGTACCAGGAGTTGGGAATTACTGGCTACCTTAGTTACCGTTAGACATTATTCATTACTCCTCACAAAGGCACACTATAATTACTTCAAACTGTTTAAATTTTTCCAGTGATAGTGAAATGCACTGTTAGAAGCCATAGTTAACTTGCTACACTAAATCAATCTGTATAGAAACACAATTAAACTAAGTTATTTTCATTCTTATTTCAATAGCACAAGACGAGTGAATTTGAGGTAACATAGCAACTGTAGTTTGCTATAGAAAGTGAAGTAGTAATATGATTTTTATAATAAAAACAAAATAATTGTTGAGGATGAAATGTAAGCCTACCCTGATCAGCATTCCTAACCTTGCAAATATGCAGAAAAACAATCTTTTATACAATGTTAAATGCCAAGGCTAAAAATGGTTCAACAGCGATTTGATGGATATTACAACTACAGTGCATATTGTCAAACATAATGTAAAACAAGCTGTAAAATGAAAATCACAAAAGTAAAATAAAATCACATGAAATGTAGGAAGCCAACACTACAAGATATATATGGAAATTTTAGTGTTCAGGACACCTGGGTGGCTCAGTCAGTTGAGCATCTGGCTCTTAATTTTGGCTCAGGTCATGATCTCATGCTTCATAGGATTGAGCCCCATGTTGGGCTCTGTGCTGACAGCACAGAACCTGCCTGAGATTCTCTCTTCCTCCCTCTCTGCCCCTCCTTTGCTCACACGTGCACGTGCATACTCTCACTCTCTCTCAAAATAAATAATTATTTTTTAAAAGAAGACATTTTAGTGTTCTTACAGAATTTACTTTGTATGTAGCATAGTAGCCATAAAGAATTTCCAATGTACCCAAAATTTGTTGAATACAAAACTAAGGACACTGCTGAAAAGATAATTATAGGCATACATATGGCACATATAACTAGTGTCCCTCAAAAACCATTCTACGCTTCTTTTAGTAATAACAACTCTCCTTTTTAATTGAGTACCTGGCAACCCAGAAAAAGGACTACATTTCCCAGCTACCATTGAAGATAGGGATACCAATACCACTTAAATTCTAAATGATAGAATGTAAGGGAAAATATTAGACGCAACTTCCACGAAGAGTCCTTAAAAGGATGAAGCATAGCCTTCCACTTTCTCTTCCTCCTTCCTGCTGGCTGGAAGACAAAAGTGATGGCTGAAATAGGAGCACTCTCTTAGGGCATGAAATGGCCTTCAGAAGAGAGGCCAAATGCACAGCAGAGAAACAAGACCTAAGGAGTCTGGATGTCTGAAACCATGCAGCAAAGGCCCTGAAGCACTTACCTTTAGACTTTCACATGAAAATTAAATAAATTTCCATCTTGTTTAAGCTGCTGTTATTTGGGGTTTACTGTCACTCTCAGCCAGACCTAATCCTAATGCGTACATGAATACATTTTCAACCACCCATGAAATGTGTTCCTTCTACCAACTCTTTAAATTGCTTGAGTTTCACTATTTCAAATCTTTTTAGAACACATTTGTTGTAGATTGTTTAAAGGATTAACTATCATGAATGAATTGTATCAAATATATATACAGGTAATACAGAAAGAGTTCAGCAGTTAATCATTTAATACAAATGTTTCCAATGCTTTTAAAGTCTTGCATTTCACTGATGAGCAAAGGAACCACCAAAAAAATAAATAATGATACTAAGTAATTTGTTCAAGTTCACATTCAACGTTCAACAAATATTAAGTAAATGATAAATGGGAAGTGAAGCTTAGATTCTACTGGGGGAGAAGGACAAAAAATAAGAAATAACAAGTATGAATAGAGATGCAAGGAAGGAGTAAGGAGCTGAGATAAAGCCTAGCGAGGAGGAGGAAGGGAAGTGGCAAGCCAGCTTTTGCTTAGTGTCATGGAAGGCTAAGGCCTAAAGGACAAGATGGAGCTAGCCCGGCAAGGCTACAGGAAAAGACATTGTAGGCAGAAGCAGGCTCAAATACCTTCACGTGGACAGTGCTTTACATTTGAATAACTGGAGGTGCCTCTTCCACATTCCTGCAGTACACATGACTTTCACACTTCCCTAAGTACCATAAAAGCATCTGTAAATGCATGATTACTTTTTCACCCAACAGAGCAAATCAGCAGAAGGATTTGCACTGAGACTTAGATCCGCTAACATCAATGTTACTGTGTGGGGAATGGATTGGGAAGGACACACCAGGGGCTACCATGGATCCTAGCCGCCATGATGGGACATTGGAAGACTAGCCAATTGAAAAAAAAGGGGGGGGGTCAAGCCCAGGAAGTCCAGCATGAGCATCAGAAAAGCCCAACAGGCTTCTGACCTGGAACATTCTCCAAAACTATCTCATCTCCTGCTGCTGTCTCTCTCAGTCCCCATTATATGTTCTTCTTGCCCTATGTCTACAGTAAAAAGAAAAAGGAAAAAAACCTAAAACAGTACAGAAAGTCACAAAATGAAAAGTAGCAGCTCCTAGCCCTTTCCTAACCTACCAATCCCTCTTCTTAGATAAACTCATTTTAATCAGTTTCTGCTTTTAGTTCCTTTGGTGGTTATCACCACATATCTAAAATGTAAATTATGCCTGTTTCCTCATTTATCAGTTTGAAACCTTTTCTATTTGCTGCTTGCTTTTTTGTTACCTCGCTAAGTATCTTGTAGATCTTTCTAATATTAATATAAAGAGTCTCTTCATTGCTTTTTAACACTTGCAATTGTTCTTTCCTAGATACCCACATAGTTTATTCCACCACTTCTTTCAAATCAACTTAACATAAGGGCCAGCAGGCACAGCAACAATTCATTATAAAAGGAAGTGGTACATTTAAGATCAGGCCTAAGCTGACCCATAGATCACAAGTAAGCTGCACTAACAAGTGTCCCAGAACCCCATGTTACTTATCACTGTTGCTCTGATGTCTTCCCCTCACCTTATGGGGGGCTCCCTCATGACCAGCCGATGGAGGATGAAAATTCCCATGCCTGAGTCACAGGAAAGTCAGCTCAGTAAAGGAGTGCAAGCAGACAGGCACTGCACTGCAGCCCCACTCAGGTGGACCTGAAAGAAGGAGAAAGGGGAAATTCTCCCAGTGGGTATAATACCAAGTCGCCTACTTTGTGCAGAGAGAAAGGGGGCCTGAGATAAGAATATACATTGACACGCAGGTGGTTGATCAGAGGCCTGGAGTGAGCAAGAGTGGAAGAGGGGAAAAGAAGATCTGGGGAAGAAGTAAGTCAGTAGATCCACTGCAGAGGGCACAAACGTGAGGATCTTTGACTTGCACATTAATGCCCACCAGAGAACACACTTCAGAAAACTTACCAAACAACCAAATAGACAGGATACCTCAGCCAATGGATGTCTGCCAGATTCTGTCTTCAGCCACCCTAACATGTACACAAGGTTCTCATGAGCCTAGTAATCATTTTGGCAGTGCTGGAAACTACTCTTGGGCCTGCAGACTAGAATCCCTCTCACCAAAGCTTATCTAGCTACTGCTGCTGAGAAATATCTAACCTACCAGCCATAGGAACAAATACTGAGCCCTTAAGATGGTACCATCCTTCTCACCCAATCACTTGGTGGCAAGTTGATTACATCAGACCATCCATCCTGGAAATGGCAATGTTTCATGCTGAGTGGAAATGATACATACTTCAGGTATGGTTTTACCTTTACTACTCACAGCGCCTCAGCCACACCACTCTTCAAAAACTCATAAAGCATCTCAGGTTACCGGCATGGAATTCTATGTGTTCTCCAAACTGTGGAGACCTCAGCTATGTCTTCAAAAGGCTGTTGCATCACTCTATCAGGTTTGCAACTTCTGAATGGCATGAGATATGATAGGGCCTATACCACCTCAGCAACTTTGTAGCAAAATTCATTATTTAGTCTGACTTGCCAGCTTGGAGATAACATCCTGGAGAGATGGGACTTTATTCTTCAAGACACAGCATACCTTAAACCAACAGTGTTGTGCCTGAGTAGCTAGAATATGTAGGTTCAGTAACCTACTAATAGAATCGGAGAGACCCTGCTCATAAACACTCCTAGTGACCCACTTAGGGAATGTTTGCTTCTCCACCCCCATGACTTTAGGCTTTGTGGGTCAAGAGATCCTGGTCTTCAAAGGGTTGAAACCCTTCCACCAGGGGAAAAAGAGAGAGTGCCACTAAACTAAAAGCTACAGTTGCTGCCTGATCATTTTTTGTTCCTCGTAGAGTAGACCAGCATCAAGCAAAATTGCAATAATCATCATCAGGAGGCAGGGCTTCTGCAACATAATAAAGGCTTGAAAAAATGTGTTAGGCATTAAAATAAACCAGTGGACATATCCAGCTATTCACATGACCAGTCTTAATGTAAATGGACAGATCACAGCAACATGGACTAATAAGGGCATGGAGCCAAGAGCTCGGACTCTCAAGGAATGGAGTCTGCATTAATTCACCAAACAAGTCACTTAGACCAGCAGAGATGTTCACCAAAGAGAAAGAATCTGGTAAGGGTGAAAGGAGAGGAAAATTATGAGTATCAGTTACGACATTGGGACAAACTACAGCAGTACAGGGCTGTTTATCCTGCTAACCTTCCTCTTGTAAGTTACCCCAGAAATTGTGAACATCCAAAATCTTGAATTGTGTCTGAATATAGTGAACTTAATATGAGAAGCAAAATGATTTGAGTAGTGCAAGGGGTGCAGTTTAGTGGATGTTACTGGTACTCCTCCCCAGTGCCCTTTACAAGCCAGCACATCTATCCCTAGCTAGGAGTGAATGGTGACAACTTTGCTCCCTTCTGGGAGAACCGCCCTTTTTCAAATGGGAATGTCTCCCCCAGGAGGCTTCACTCACCACTACCAGGAAGCAGATCTTAGCCAATGACTGGATAGAATGTGTCTCAAGATGGGATCAACACTACAATACAATTTACACTCGAGGGCTTCCCTGTGGGTTCAGAGTGAGATGGTATATACCTGAGATCACATTCTTGCTTACTTTTGGTCCCCTGCCCTATGCTACTTTCTCCCTCCCTTTCTATAAAGAACACCACCACTGCCCCCACCCCCAGTGAATCATTTGATTTACTAAGGCCCTATCTCAAGGTCTGCTTCTGGGAAACCCAATCTAGAACCACCAAACCAAATTGATTCTACAAAAAGTAAAATTCACTCACTATTCTCTCACAGTTTATGTCGTATTTTGTCCTAAATACTAATAATAGAACACATTAAATGTTTAAATAAGAAAAAGCACACTTTTTAAACTGAGTCAAGGAGGGTATACCCATTTATTTTTCTAAGTGGTTTATTCAAAGCATAACCCTCTGAATAAAACATTAGGGTGATCTGCCCTTTCTATAATCATATTATATGGCCAATATAATATGAGCATTTAAACTTATAGCTAAGATAGCCTCACTAGGAAGCTATGTGCTCAGATACAACAATTCTGATCATTGAAGGCAGGCCCTGTCACCAGCTCTGTCATGGGAAGATTATAGGCCAAAAACCTTCTCACTCTACTTGTAAAATAAGCAGTCAGACAAATAGCTTCACCTACCTACCTTAGAACCTCATAGGGAATTTTAATCTGTCTAAAGCAAAATCAAACCTTTGTCTGTGGAGAACATTACTTTTTTTTCCTGGCAGAGTAAGTGAACTTTATCTACTCTACTCCTAAATATTAATCAAGTGTTTTAAAACTATCAGAAGTTTCTTCCAATGACTACCCTAAATTTCTCTTATGGCAATTTCATTATAGACTGAGAAGAGAGGTAACAAACTATTTTTCATCTTAAATAATTTAAATGTCTACACATTTCATGATAGGTCCTAGATTTCCAACCAACCAATATGTCAGACTATTTACTGACTTTTAGAGCATCTCATCAACATATCTGTTGTCTCCTCAAGATTAAAGGTCCAAATACATGCAAGATTGTTCATCAATGGTCACACTAATAGTAAGATCAGTCTTGAAAAAGAAAATCACTACAATAATAAGTCATTTAGCATTACTGTTATTGCTCGGTTGCTCTTATGGCTTGTCCTTTATTCAGATTTCATTTTGATCCCCTACTTTTTCTTCCTCTCCACTTTATCCATAGAAATTCAGCTTTTTTTAATCTAATTGTTTATCAAACAATCTACCTTAATTGTCGTTAAAATCACATCAACTACTCCCAAAGCATTAGCAATGGCTCTCCATTATATATTCAATTTTAAATTGAAATAAGTACAGTAATTCTTTTTCCTCCTTCAAGATGACCTTTAAGAACAATTGCCAAATGGTGCCATTCAATGTTCACTTGGACCAGTGTCTCAGAGTCACATATCAAATCATCTGTAGATCTTTGTAAAAATAAACACAGGCCTGGGACACTGCCCTGTGGATTCTGAATCTAGACAAGGTGCAACCTGGACATTTAACTTCAGAAGCTCCACAGGTAATGATAATAATTAGAATCATTGGTTTATCAAGTGCCAAGCACTGCACTAAATGTTTCAGCATGATTCTGATGATTACCTCTACTTAAGAACTACTTCTTTAACAAGCCAGAGACCCTAAATTACCTTTGCAATAAAGATTATTAGCCTTGGAGTCCATGGTCAAGCTTAGGAGTTCATAAATCTCTTCCTGTTGTAGGCAACATTGTTTCTGGGCGGGGGGGGGGCGGTGTCTGTGTGTCTGGGTATCTGTGTGTGTGTGACAGAGAGAGAGAGACAGAGAAAGAGAGAGAGAATTTTCCTGGGAAGAGGATTCATCATACCTTTCATCATTTCTTTAAAAAGATTTCTGACACAAAAGTAAGAAGTACTGCTTAGAATAAAATTCTCCTGTCATTATATATTCACCCACATTTATTCCTTCATTCACCAAATATTTGAGCACCTACTATATGCCAAATACACTTTCAAAGTTTGAGAATATCAATGAACAAAACCAAGCCCCTGCTTGCCCTCAAAGAAACTTCTATTTATTTAGGAATAAATATGTAATTATATAATATATCAAACAAGCCTTTGGCTCAGAACATAAGTTCTTAAACTATTGACATAGATTGCACAATCAACAGTGGCGCTTGAAACTCCCATTCCAAAGCTAACTCCAAAATCCATCCTATTTCCGTTTCTTGCTATTTTCAAATACAACATATTTCATGATGACAAAATTCTTACCCATTATCTGTTACTGCTTACAGCAAATTGTTTCAAAAATAAATGGGATTTTTCAGTTTCATAAAATGTTGTGTAGTGTTTAGTTATTCAAAAGTATTTCCAAAAGATTGAAATAATCATGTTGTATTTCTCTAAACCCCATGTGCAAATGCAGAAACCAGCAGATGAGGCAAGCTTTTTGTTATTGATATCACACATTTATCTTTACATGTTATAATTCTCAGAATACACTATGATGTTTTGCTTTAACAATTATCTTTTAAAAAAAGTTAAATAATATTCATAAATGTCTTCTATTTCTAACCACATAGTTACAATTTCTGATGTTCATATCTTTATGTAGATCCAGGTGTCCATCTGGAATCATTTTCCTTCTGTCAGAAGAACTTTCTTTAATGTCTCTTTTAGTGCAGGTCTACTGGTGAATAATTCTTTCTTTCATCTTTTGTATGTCTGAAAAAATCTTTATTTCATCTTGATTTTTAGAAGATATTTTGTTATTATGAAATTTTAATGTGAATGGGCTTTGTTTTACTTTGTTTTTTTCTTGTTCTGATTGCTTGCCTTTACACAGTTTAAAAATGTTGCTCCTCTGTCCTCTAGCCTATGCTGTTCCTACAGGAATTGGCTGCCAAATTTTCTCATTAGTTCTTCAAATATTTTTCTGTCCATTTGTTTTGCAAGAACTTCAGTTACACATGTATTTGGCCAGTTGAAATTGTCTCACTAGCTCACTACTACACTTTATTTTTTTTAGACTTTTTAATCTATGTATTTCATTTTGGATAGTTAACATTACTATGTCTTCAAGTTCACTAATCTTTTCTTCTACAGTGTTTATTCTGCTGTAAGTCTCATCGAGATTTATTTCTTAAAGTCCAATTTAAGTATTTTTTTAATATCTTCCATGTCTCTACTTAACATACTCAATCTTACCTCTAACTTCTTGAACATATGAAGTACAGTTATAGTAACTGTTATAATGTCTTTTTCTTCTACTTGATCTGTTTGGAGTTTGACTTTCGCTTAGTAGGTACATCCAGTTCCTATAACTCTATCTTGATCAGAAGCAGAATTTAATTTAACTTTCATTTAACTATAATGCAATTTTTTAAATTACATTGTGTGATAAAAATTATTCAGTACAGAAATTTTGAAGAACATAGGTTCAATATAGAAGGAACACCTTTAGGATATAAAACACAAATAACTTAAGTAAATGGATTTAAATAAAGGAATAAGTTTAAATAAAGAAATCTTTAAGCATGTAAGTATTTGAGGAAATACACTAATTGAAATTATCTTTAAAAAACCACCTGATTATATTATCAATCACATTCATCTGTTTCTTGACCCATGGGAGTTACACAGGTGTTCATTTTGCAACAATTTGATAAGCCACACATTTATACTATACACACCTTTTTGTTATATCTCATCTTTTTTTTTTACCTTTTTTTAAGACATGAAGTCACATCTTTAAGGAACTTATAACAAAAAGTGAGACTATGTACACAAATAGACTAAAAACAACTGTCAGATACATGATCTGAACAAAGTGCTCAGTGCTTTAAAGCAGGGAGTAAGTATTCCAGCTGAGTATAATAAAAGATGACTTAATAGAGGAAACTGTCTATGAACTGAATTACCAGCAATAACAGTTAAGATTTGTAGAACACTTTACTTCTTACAATGGTATTTAGCATTGACACATCATTTGAAGGACAGGTAGGATTTTAATAAGAATGAGAAGAGAATACATTCTAAGCTGAAAAGAAAAGGGGTAAAAATAAAGACCCTGAAGTATGCTGAAAGTTCAATAGGAAAAATCCTGTTTGTCTGGGACTAGGCATTCAGACTGGAAAAATGGGTTGGACATATATCATGGTGTATATCATGGAAGTACTTGAATGTCTAGATAGTGAGTATAAAACTGATCAGGCAAGAGTAGGGAAACTCCACCCCTTCTAGTCTGCCCTGTCTCTCCTGATGGTCAGGGTGGAGGACACTTGTGGGGAAGAGCACTGGGTGTTATATGGAAACCAAGTTGACAATAAACTATAAAGTTAAAAAAAAAAGCCATCCTTGATTTCTCTTTACCTCTGCCTTCACACCTAATCCATCAATAAATTCCATTTATTCTGCCTCCAAATTATATCCCCAAACTATTTTTCTCTCCTTCCCTGATGCTGCCACCCCAGGCAAACCAACCACAAGCTCTCATTTGGGTACTTTAGAGTACCAGGGAAGTTGCCCAGAATAGATGGCATCTGCACTGTTCAATGTGCCCATGATGCTTCTATGAATTTTATGAATCCTTGGCTAAATAAATCAGAAACTTCAGTAGGCATCTGTGTGTATGGCCTGTTCCACCAAACAGCCCATCTAATATAATATAGACCTAAACTGCATTTTTTTCATACTGTTCTGTATTCCCTTTTCAAAAACCAAACAAACTACATGCCAAAGTCCAATGTGAAAAAGAAAAGATAATCAGCTAAAATTAATGTTGCATCTGAAATTCTATAGAATTTCTGGTAGCAAATAACCTGTCAAACTATAAAGTTCAAATTTCCTTTTAAAAATTTTCCTTTCTTGGGAAATACAATTTCGTGCAAATTCAGATTTCCTGTAATAAGACTTTTATAGCATCTGACTTGATATTCAAATATATTGCTAAGTTTCTGTATACAAGCTTCCACTCCTTTGGGTGTAGCCAGTCTTGCCATATACCTGTGATCTTTCCAAGATAGCCATGGAAGACTGCTTCCTTCAGCTGGTGTCTACTCTCCAGTGCCAAATGAGGTTATACTGCTTCTGAGGTAAGCTCTGACTAGCTGCAGGATCAGGAAAAATTCCATCTTGGTCCCAGGAGTATCACCAACCACACTCTGCAGAAAGCAATGTTCATCCAAGCTTCATTATCTGCAATGGATTTTCTCAGGGAAAGGAGTCAGATGTTAACAAAATAACACTTTTCTGTCTAAAGTTATCCCAGGTTTGCCATATGTACTGACCAAAATGAACTCAAGATAGACTACGAGATCCAGCCAGAAGCTTGTGTTCTTGCTGAAATCCCATCTCACCTCATCCATCATCCTTTACCCAGAAAAAACATAGTAAAAGTTATTGAATAATAAGAAAGAGGAGGAGGAGAAGGAGGAGGAGAAGGAGAAGGTGAAGGAGAACAAAGAGGAGGAGGTTGGGGGAAAAGAGGAAGAGAACGAGATGGCATGGGCAATAGTGCAAGCATCCATAAGGAGGTAAAACAGATTAAGAACTGAGAAAATGCCACTGACACTATTAATCAGGAAGTCACTGCTGTTCTTCCAAAAAAATTTCAATAGAAGAGATAAATAACACTGTTCAAAAAATATATCTTCTTTTCCATCAATAACCCAAACACAAAAGATTGACTTGCTTAAGCCAGTTTCAAAATGGCTATACAAGGATACCAAGATGAATCTGGGCATTCTGATTCCCTAATCAAAATACAACCAAGCCATTTAACCATTTAATATGATATCTTGGCTGGGCACATATCCACAGCATGTTCCTTAAACCAAATTATGGTGTGATGAATACTGTTGATGCCTAACCCCAGATCCTCCTTAAGTTAATGAAATTAGTGGTTCACAACAGGCTGACAGCTTCCCACCTCATGCACCTGTGTGTCTCTACCTCTCTATCTGAGGGCTTTCTCCAGAGGAGAACTTGCTTGACATAAAGCAGGCTCAAACTCTAAATACATGGAATAGACCTTCAAATCCCCAACCAATGGGGTATAGGAATTGTTAGATAATCATCTCAGCCTCCCTGTCCTCCTCTGGGACAGTTCTGAGGTATGCCCATGCAGTTTCTCAGAATGTCCCCACTGGGAATAAACCCCAGTTGCCCAGAGTAATAACCATTTATTGGCTTCTTTCTCTTTCTTTTTTCACTTTTCCCACTCCCTCACTGTCCAGAGTACAGACAATAAAATGGTGTGTTGTATGCAGAGAATTTTAAAACAATAAGAAAACCAACTTAAAGTCAGCCTGCTTTCTATTAATACCATTGAAAAGTCTGAACAAGGTCAGTTAAAATGCCCCTACTCACTGTGCAAACCACCCCCATACATTCTCCCCTAACCATGGTATGCCACTACTTAAGGTTAGTCATGCCCATGATGGCCTTGACACCAGGTGGACTTTAGTTCAACCCAAACTTACTAGCAAGTGGCACGTAACCTTGAGCAAATGACTTAATCTCTGTAAGTCCCATTTTGTCATGTGTAAAATAGAAATACTAGTCGGACATAAGGCATAGGACACAGAGTTCCTGTGTTAAATGAGAAATGCACAGCAACTGTTCACCAAAATATCTGATATATATGGGCTCAATAAACAGTAGGTTCTATTAATATCATCTGACCTGAATATTTACCACACATTTAATCTATTGAATTTAAAACAATCATTAATGTATATACATTGGTCCCTTTTATCATCCAGAAGGCATATGTGGTCAAATTAAGATTAGCACAAACTATTCATATTCCTCAAAGTATTTCGTTTAATTATACTCTGTTCCCTGAAATAAAATGTCACCAGATATCTCAAACTCATAATTTTTTCAACATTTATTCAACTTGTCTCTAGTTTTCTATCTCCTTCCTTCCCCTTTATCTTCAATTTTATTTTTTTCCAGTCTCTATTGAATTCCTGATGAGGCCTACTGAGTCCTATTTACAATCCATAATGGGAGCTTCATAGCAAAAGAGAAGTGAATTTTAAGTTCACTTAGGCTGCTACATTACCTGTTTGAATTTTGAATTTCTTTGGCTCTTAATATTTTAAATATCCTTTCATCTATCTCTAATATCTTTGAATATGACAGAATCCTGCATTCTTCCATATTCTTCATTCTGATAGGACCTTATAACTCATAAATATATTAAAATGATATTCAACTAAATTCTGATTATTTCTCATGGCCTTATCTGGCTTTGCCATCCCAGCTTTTAAGGTCATTCTACTGACAAACACTTTATCAGTATCTGCCTTAAAAGCAGCCTTATAGAGGATAGGGATATTCGCTCTGGAGTCAAAATGTGGCTATGCCAATCACTGCTTGTATCACCTTGGGTAAGTCACTTACACTTTCCTTACCATAATGTGGAGAAGACAATAATGTACCTCTCTTATGGAGTTGTTGCAGGGATTAAATAAGGAAAGTGCCTAAAATGCTGTCTGGCACATAAGAAGTATGCAATCATTTTAAGCCATTATTATTATTATTATTATTATTATTATTTCCAATTTATAAAGTTTTTTATATACATTTGTCCTCCTTGACAGTGAATTCCTATATGCCCAAATCCAAGACAGGTTCATCTCTTTGAAGTGGTTTCCACAAATGTCTCATAAATACAAGTTGAATTGAGTGGATAGCTTGGTTTGTCATCTCCTGGTATATATTTAGGCATATGGGAATTTAAATAGTTTCAGTGTTCTCCTTTGTCACTTGCTTCATTAGTGAATTTTACTAACATAACACATAATGACTGAGAGGCATTCTTCATATATTTTACTCAGGCTAACAGGATCTCCCCCAACTGCAGCTCTACAACCCTCCTTTCCAGCTGAGTGCTATAACCCTCCTTCTCTCAGGTGCAGTCTCCCTGTTCTGACACTCCCTCTTTGAGGTGCCTGATGCAGCTTCATTGTTCAGTACCAAGCACCATGATCACTGATACCTCAAGCCAACTTTCCTGGCTGCCTGAACTGGGTGTGTGATCTGCTGTGTCCATCTGGACTTGAACCCCATCCTTATGTGGATCTATCTAGATCCATTGCCCATTCCTACAGTTATAATCACCTGAATCATTACAATAGTTATACGGCTGTATATTTTCTGAAGTTCTTTCAGGAACATTTTCTTATTTGGTCATCCTGTGAATAGGAGGGTTCACATTATTATTTGTAATGTGGACTAGGAGAAATTAGAAAAGGTAACAGAACTGAGACTTGAACAAGGATTTACAGTATGAGTCTACTGTATTGACACCAACAAGAGGAAGGTCTGGACCCAAAAGAAACAAACTGAAGGCAAGTACCCAATCTCACCTGGTTCATGTGATGGATGGACCTTGAGTACAAACTTTGGAAGCTTCATCTCTAATATAGTCCTGAGTATCTCACAAAGAATTAATTCCATAAAACATTAATTCTAAAGTAGACTTTAGATGCCCTAGTCTTTCTCAGTCAGGGTTCCACCAGAGAACTGAATCCTACAGAAAATGATTGGCATGACTCCTTTCTCAATTCTTCTAAGAATGGTACAAAGCTAGTACCATTCTAGATGCATTGGCAAGAAGTTAATTCATTATATTTATTGGATGCCTTAAGACTTAAATCCTTTGTGGGAACTTGGTTAAGAAGAGCTAAATGAGTATAAGAGAGTTTTCATTAGACCTACTATGTAGAACAAACTGTGCCTAAAATAAGTGTTTCCTATTAGGCATTAAAACAAAATATCAGACCTGAATAAAAGATTCCTCTTAGGAGTCATTCTTAATAGGGCAGTGCCTTAAGGTTAAGTCCTTACATGACTTAAAGAAAAAAGAAAAGAAAAATCTACTACTAACCTCAGACTATATGCTAATTGAAGCCATATGTTTTATTATATGGGAACCAGGGAATAGAAGGTGAACATATTAGTACCTTCCAGCCCTGCCAGGTGAGAGAACATCTCTGGAGAATGTGGGCAAGCCAGAACAGCTCAGTCTATGAACAAGAGTAACTTAAGGTGTCAAGACAGATGATAAACTTTGGAAGCAGGCTGACTGAATCAGGCTGGAGAGCTTTTTTCTCAAAGTACTTTCAGAGATTTGTGGAGGATGTTTCCAGAGGCTAGGAAATTGATCCCCATTGACTCCAGTCAGGAAACGATGACTTACAAGCCCTGTTTTGACTATACATTGGGAAGCCAGGGCCATCTGGCAGTAAAATGAAACCAACTCGGCCTATTCTGAACTGACAAACCATCTCCGACCAAGGAAACAAGTCTGCCTTAGCCATTAATACATCTCTTAGTTAAAATAACAAGCAAAAGGAAATATAACCAGCTAGATTCAAGGGAACAAAATCAAGGGAATTTCACTTCCCATTTATTCCCATCTATAAGCTTTTTTATACTTTAAACATGTTTACTTTCAAGATGAAGTAAGGAAGGAAATTCCCTCTGAGAGGAGGGAAAAAATGTGAATTTAGAACAGAAGCATAAAGGCCTAAGGAAATAGACCACCAAGGAATCAGAACAGAATATTATTTGAATAAATTGGCTTAATAAAGATTAATTCTGTTTATTGAGAACCAGAATTGTTATTAAAGCTAAATAAGCAGTGGTCTGTGTCCAATTAGGGCAGACCATTCCCAGCGGGAAGATAACCAGGAACCAGAGTGAAAGCTGCCCTGAAAATATGGAGGAAGACAAGGTCCTCTGACAGATCTGTTCAACACAAAGATCTGAAAGTGGGATTAAAGGCAGCTTTGAGACAACCTTTCCATTTTCTCTCCTTTTAAAAATTAAAATGTATTTGAAATAGATAAATAAGTATGGAATTTTGCATCTAAACACTACCTGATCCACTTATGAAAGTAATAATAGCTAACAATTCATCTACACCAGATGCCATACTAAGTGTGTTGTAAATTCTCCTCTAGTCCAGTTCCCTTGTAGTCCCAACCACAACCCTAGAGTACAGTACTAGTATATCTCCTGTGTGTCAGGCACTGTGCTGGGCTTTAGATATGGTTACTGCCTTCAGGACACTTACAGAAAGTATAAATTATGGAGGGGAAAAAGCAAAGGGCTGTGGTAGAAATAGGGAAGGGAAAATCTATTTGAGTGGTCAGGTCAGCGGACTCCTGAAAGATGAGAAGGAACCAGCTGGCTGAGGAGCCAGAAGGAAGAGCACACGAAGCAGAATGTACAGCATGTGCCAGGGCCCAAGGACAGAAGGAACTTGGTATATTTGCAGTTTGAAAAGTTTGGTTGGTGAGAGAATAGTGAGCAATAGGGAGGGGAGAATGAAATAAGTTTGCAGAGATGAATAATAGCCAGACACTGGAGGAGGTTTCAGAACTTGTTACAGAGTTTGAGTGCCTATTAAGTACACTGGAAGGGTTTTAAGCTGGGGTGATAGGACCTGATTTGCATTTTCTAAAAAATCACTCAAACTGACTTTTGGAGAATAGATTGTAGGGATTTGAAAGGGGAAGCAGGGAAACAAATGAGGAAACTACTGTCCAGGTAACAGAGACAGTGGTGGCTTGCACTACATATGCGATGGCCATGGAGAGGAAATAGAGTCAAGATATGCTTTGGAAGTAGAATTAATACAAGCTGATGTTCTACACAACTCTGTGATAGTACTTCTTACATTTTCTTCTGACTCTGCCTTTGCCTTTTTCTGCCAATGACTGTGACCTTTCTGAATGCAGGAGCAATCTCTCACTAGTCTGTGTGCTTCCTCGCAGCCAACCTTACTGTCTGACAAATTCCCAATAAGGATTTCATAAACACATGTTATTGAGGTGGGAAAGAAACAACTACCTCTGGAGGGAATGTAGTCTTACCCAGGTTAGTATTGTGAAAGATCAAGGCCAGCAGGTAACATCCTGAGAGAGAGGGAGTCATCCTACTTACTCTCCTAGATCAAGGGCCCCATGAGCACTATGGGGAGCATGGTAGATTCTAGCCAAAGTGTCTGTTCATACTGTTGAGCTTGGATGATCCAATACCCTGCTGCTAAAATATCAGAAGAGGTAGTACAGTATAGTGATTAAAAGAATGGGCCTTAGGGGTGCCTGGGTGGTTCAGTCAGTTAAGTGGCAGACTCTTGATTTCAGCTGAGATCATGATCTTATAGTTTGTGAGTACGAGCCCTGAGTTGGGCTTTGTGCTTACAGTGCAGAGCCTGCTTAGGATTCTCTCTCTCTCCCTCCCTCTTTCTCTGTCCCTCCCCCACTCATGCTTGCATTCTCTCTCTTTCTCTCCCAAAAATAAACAAACATTTTAGAAATACAAATAAACAAAAAAAATAAAAAGAATGGACTTTGTTGTCAGGATACTACCCCTAATCCCTCCTAGCTATGTGACTTTGTGCTTACTTAACATCTCTGTTTTATCACCTGTAAAATGGGCAATAATAACACTTTCTATAGTAGGCGGAATAATAGACCCCCCCCCAAATATGTTCACATCCTAATCCCTAGAACCTGTAAATATGCTATTTTACATGGCTAGGTGTTATTAAGGCTGCTTATGAAATTAAGGGTCTAATCAACTGACCCTAAAATAGGTAGATTATCCTGGATTATTTGGGTGGGCTCCTGGTAATCACAAGAGTCTTTAAATTTGGAAAAGAGAGATTGAAGAGCCATTCTCCAAGTGATATAGCATGGAAAAAAAACTCTAACACTGTCAGCTTTAAAACCATAAAAAGAGGGTGCTGGGTGGCTTAGTCAGTTGATTGTCCAACTCTTGATTTCAGCTCAGGTCATGATCTCAGGGTTCGTAGGTTCAAGTCCCACGTCAGGCTTTGCACTGACAGCACAGAGCCTGCTTCAGATTCTCTGTCTCCCTCTCTCTCTGCTCTCTCTCTCTCTCTCTCTGTAAGATAAATAAACATTTAAGAAGTTAAAAAAAATAAAAAAGCAGGAAAGGACTGTGAGCCAAGGAATGCAGGCAGGCTCTAGAAACTAGAAAAGGAAAGGAACTGGATTCTCCCCTAGAGCCTCCAGAAGAACACAGCCCAGCCAACACCTTGATTTGTAACCCTAGGAGACTCATCTTGGACTTACAAGGTCCAGAACTATAAGTTAATAAATGTGCGTTATTTTCAGTCACTAAATTTGTAGCAATCTGTTGTAGCAGACATATGAAGGTAATGCGCTATTATCCCGTACAGGTACTGTAAGGATTAAAAGAGTCAGTACGTTTAAGAATGTGCTTAATATAGACTAGGCTCATATAGTGTCTTCTCTCATCTTGTATGAGAAAGATGCCTGACTAGTTCAATGCCCTTGGCTGTACAATCTACTCTGGATAGCACTACTTCATTATATTATTAAATTATGAAAAACATATTCAAATATAATTATGTAAATAAAAGCTTTCAATATACAATTTGACATTGTAACTTAGGGTACAGACAACATTCTTAAGTATTTTCTAAGTCCCAATATCATTTCTGTCTCACCAAGGTGCTTTATTTGGATAGGAAACAAATGAATTGACTCTGAAGATCAGAGTTCAGTAATTCCAGATGCCAGTTCTGAAACTCAATTGTCATGAGATTCCTTACCTCCTCCTTCCCACCCCTTTGAAAGGAAGGATTTTTATATTCACTGTTAAGTATTTCTGTCATTAATAAATAATCTGAGCAAAGGCAAAGAGAATCATTAATATTTTCACCAATTAAAGACAACTATTATCATTAGTTGGCTTAAACTGAAATCCTCTTAGTTTAATAAACTCATCACTGTCATTCATTAAAATACAATACACCCTGCCAGAAACAGCCTTCTGCCCTGCATATCTGGCTCAGTTTAACTGGCAATTCAAACTGTAATATCAAGTGAGAATTTAATGCCCAGCCCCACTCCATTCATGATTATAACCAATCTTATAAAAACTGGATGATTCCTTGGAATGTTCATGACCCATAAGGCTAAAGATGTCATTGTTTTCATGAGGACCATTTCCCCAGCAATTTATTGAAAGGAAGGCTATGTTTATTCCAGTCAGGTTTCACCCATCCATTTAGAGCTTTCTAATTTCACTTCTTGGTAATTGTTCCCCCAGCATTTCCTGTAACTATGCCTTATCTGATTCTTTCTACTCCAGAGTGTTATTTTTATTGCAATGTAAAACAGAAAACATTCTTGAATTATAATTGGAAGTCCTGACTGGTTTCCCATGTGATGCTGAATAATTTAATCCTGGCTAATTAGGCATGGGGAACCTCCGACTCACCCTGCAGAAAGGCTTACCCTGACTTCTAGTGATCCTTCTGGAATATGGCTAATTTTCAGAAACCATGCGTAGTGATAATGAGCACATCTTTGCCTCTCTTGCCCTCATGAGGGAAACTGGAAATTTCTAAAGTGGTATTTAGATGAACAATGATGCTTTTTGCAGCATTCTAAATTATCAACAGGAACATCCTGATAAAGGCCGGACCATCAATCTTCTCCAACTCTCAGTTGAAAGGGAATGTGCCTGCCTCAAGTCTCCCTACTGGGGGTTTTCCCAGGAAACAGAATGTTAACCTTATGTGGCTTTTCTTTTTTTTTTTTTTTATTTAAGAAAAATGGGCAATTACCTTTGCTCTACAGCCTTCACAAACTCGAGTTTACTCTTCAGAAGATTTTAGCAGAGTTACAAGGTGAAGATTTGTGTCTGTGCTAATTATCTGTTCCTACTTCAGTTTGAGGAATTGCACTATGAAAACACAAAGCAGGCCAACAGGACCAGAGTGCTTCTGGGATCCTTACTGAAGTACTTCTTTGACAAATGTACATTTGCAGGCTGAAAAACCACATCTATTCTTAAATATATTTTCATCAGACTCTGACGATACTGCAAGTGCCTGCTGCCTATATTCGTTTTTATTAAATGTTGACTTCATATTACCACCCATTTTCATCTTTCATAAATGTTTCATCTGTTCCTAAAAAGAAAAATAAAGCTGTCAACATAATTTTAATTCTTTTTCTGACACGTCATTTTATGTTCTTATATTTTCATTTTTCCTTTTTTTTGCATTATTTGGTCTATTTGGTCTTCTTTTAAGTACTGATAATGGAAAATTCAGAAGGACATCAAATTCAATTGGTTTTATTTTTTTAATGATGAAATGTATCCAAGGAATAAGATTTATATAGCCAAAAAGGAACTTTAAGGTTCTTCTACATCTGATAGCACTTACTAGAATGCATCTCCCACAGGGACTCTTTTGTTTGACCACTCTGCAAAGCCAGCACATACTTTTTTTTTAAATGTTTTATTTATTTTTGAGAGAGAGAGAGAGACAGCGTGAGCAGGGGAAGGTCAGAGAGAGAGGAGACACAGAATCTGAAGACAGGTTCCAGGCTCTGAGCTAGCAGTCAGCACAGAGCCCGACGCAGGGCTCGAAACCACAAACCGCGAGATCATGACCTGAGCCGAAGTCGGAGGCTTAACCGACTGAGCCACCCAGGTGCCCCCAGCACATACTTTTTAAAGGCTGTGTTATAGGGCATATGTCCTGCCTGATCACGATCCAGGAAATTTTGCCCTTATTGTGTTTTACTTCCAGAATCTCACTCATTTACGCTAACCACATTCCCCTTGCATGTGGGTTTGTCCAATAGCCTCATTTCTTTTTTTTTTTTTTAATCCAGTATAGCTAACATACAGAGTTAACGAGTTGCAGGTGTACAATATAGTGATTTGACAGCTCCATACATTACTCAGTGCTCATCAGGAGAAGTGTACTCAATCCCTTCACCTATATCACCCATTCCCCCCACCCACCTCCTCTCTGGTAATATCAGTTTGTTCTCTATAGTCAAAGGTCTGTTTTTTGGTTTGTCTCCTTTTTATCCTTCATTCATTTGTTTTGTTTCTTAAATTTCATGTATGAGTTAAATCATACGGTATTTTTCTTTCTCTGACTTATTTTGCTTAGCGTTACACCCTCTAGATCCATCTATATTGTTGCAAATGGCAAGATTTTATTCTTTTTTATGACTGAGTAATGTTCCATTGAACATATATACCACTTCTTTACCTATTTATCTATCAGTGGATATTTGGGCTGCTTCCATAATTTCACTATTGTAAATAATGCTGCAATAAATATAGAGGTGCATATATATTTTTTTCAAATTAGTGTTTTCATTTTGGGGGGTAGATACCTAATAGTGGAATTACTGGACCATATAGTAATTCTACTTTAATTTTTTAAGAAACTTCCATATTGTTTTCCACAGTGGCTGCACTGGTTTACATTCCCACCAGCAGTGCACAAGAGTTTTGTTTTGTTTTTTCTCCACATCCTCACCACAACAACACTTGTTGTTTCTTTCTCTTTTTTTATTTTAGCCACTCTGACTGGTGTGAGGTGATATCTCATTGTGGTTTTGATTTGTGATGTTAAGTGATGTTGAGCATCTTTTCATGTGTCTGTTGGCCATCTTCTTTGGAGAACTATCTATTCGTGTCTTCTGCCCATCTTTAAATCAGATTATTTGGTGTTTTTTGTGTTGATTTTTGTAAGTTCTCTATATATTTTGGCTATTAACCCTTTATCAATAGCCTCATTTCTTAAAAAATGGCACTAAAGTTCGATAATCTGTCCATTACCCTTTGCTGGTTAGTGGCAGTACCAAGCACAAGAACCAGAAAATCTCAATAACCAATTTTTTTCCACTATACTAAATCATTTGCCACAATTAAGGGACTGAAAGAGTCACTGAATTGTTACTATGCATTTCAGTACTGCCTCTCATATCAGGGACCTGACATCCACCCCTACACACAAAGAAATTGTCAGATAATTGACAGATGAATAAAAAGTGGAAAATTTAGAGGCTATCAAAGGCTGTCAAAAGTCAGACTTCTTGGGGCCACTGGGTCGCTCAGTGAGTTAAGCATCCCACTCTTGATTTTGGCTCAGATCGTAATCTCATGGTTCATAGGTTGAAGTCCTGCATCGGGCTCCATGCTGACAGCACAGAACCTGCTTGGGATTCTTTCTCTCTACCCCTCCCCCACTCACACTCTCTCTCTCAAAATAAACTTAAAAAAAAAATCAAACATCTTCATATAAGCTTTAATGAGTGAAGTTTTTTCACTAAACCCTCCCGTTTTTGGCTAATTTTTATTAGCCAAAATCAATAATTTTTATTATTGATTGAGCAATTAGTATGTGCCAGCAGCATACAAAACAGTTTACATTTAAATGTCATATTATCTCATTTAGTCCTCATTTTCCTATGAAGTGGATCTTGCTTTACAGATAAAGTAACTGAGGCTTGGAGGCCGTTAATAATCTCCTAGGTTTACACAGCCAGTAAGTGGCCAAAGCAAAATTTTATCTAAAAATAGAGCTCACTATACTTCTGCAATCAATTAGTAACTCCTCTCTCAAATAGTCAAATCAAATAACATTTATTGAAAATAATTTTCACTCTATTTGTATTTTTTTCCTGCCCTATCTTTGATCAAGCCGAGAAAATATATTACTAGCATTCTCCCAAAGCTTGAAAATTTTATTAAACCAGGTTATAGCTTTCTTAAAAAAGATTGATGGCACATCCCAATGGTAGAACCCTTTTGGACCCTGGTGTAAATTCATTATATTGATTCTTATTATGTTTTCAATGAAATACAGAGTAACTGCTTACAAATACCCACCCAGCCTCTATCCTTTTATTTTTTTTCCCTTCTTTTGTTTTCTCACAAGTTAAATAATTCCAAATCCTTGAGGCTTTATTCAAAGGGTCCATTTCCAATAGGGTAAGTATACTGTGCTTGCTTCAGCAGCACATATACCAATAGTGTAAGCATATTTACGCATCATTCCTAAATGTGTGGTTCTTCTAATTGGGGTGTACATGAGCAAAAACTCTCGGGCTCTCAGGCAGTCCTGGAGGAGTCAATTTCAAGAGATGCTCTTTCCTAAAAGTGATCTTCCTGAGAACAAATACACTTAGGGCACCATGCAGATTCTCTGTTCCCTCCTCCCCTTTCTCAGCAACTCCTTTCCTTTTTCCTATTCTGTGAAAGGCAGACCTCACCCAAGCTCGATCTCCCATCAGTGCATGACCCTGCAATGTAGAAACCACAGGCTACAAAGAGACAATTCAAAATGCTGCTGAGAATGTGAGTGACTCTATTGGGCTATGTATCCTTCTATATATCAGATGGCTTCCAATTCACTGCTTTCAATCTAGTTAAATAAAAACTAAGTGAAACAGTTCATGATAAAAACTTTTCTTCCCCTATTCTAATCAAAGATCACTAGTTGATTTTTTGGCATTTAACTTGAAAGTATTCCGAAAATTGACACTGCAATAGCCAACTTGCCATTTATTCATTTATGAGCAAGGTTTCAAATACTTACAAATATAAAAAGGGAAAAATAGATTTAATATTTATGCTAATTCTGTTTTGTTTTAGCAAAAGTAATCCACAAATATAAGAACCAATTTTTAAAATGTCTATCTCATTATGTGATGCATTTCTAATAAATTTTACCTTTTATATTTAATAATTACCCAAGCTGTAATGATAACTCTTTACAGAAAGAATAGTAACACTTTGAGACATATGGTGAGAGAAATACATTAAGATAAATCCAACTTCATTGTAAATTGCTGTGGTCTTTAGACCCTTAAATGTACTGAATACATTTAACAGAAATAGAATAAAGTATGAGGAGTGCAACAGTTTTATTTTGAAATGTACATATTTACAGGTGGTAAGGTATCTCTTTGCATTTACTTAAATTTACATTTAAAATTTTAGAAGTTAAATTTAAAATGTGGGAAGGAATATCTCATCTTTCAAAATCCTTACAGGTATACAAAGGAAAAAATTAAAAGATAATGTCTATGACCCAACTCCAAAACTCTTTTTCTCCTTCTTAGTATTTATTCTTACAGCCTAGACTAAATAGTCCTTAGTAGAAATATCCTAAAAATTCACAATGTCTTGAATAAATCTACAGCGCAGAGCTGCATCTAGGAGAATTACTTTGTGATTCCTATATTTTTTACCCTGTGTAAAAATCTCAGACTCATACTTTTTTTTTCTTGGAACAAGATCATATTTTACTCATTCAATTCAAAATACAGAACTTAATTATATGCTGTTTTTTTCTTTTCAATATTTATTTAAGTGCTAGCTAGGTAACATACAGGGCAATATTGGTTTCAGGAGTAGAAATCAGTGATTCATCACGTACATATAACACCTAGTGCTCATCACAAGTGCCCTCCTTAATGCCCATCACCCCTCTAGTGCATTTGGCACCCACCTCCCTCCATCAACCCGGTTTGTTCTCTTTCTTTAAGAGTCTCGAGGGAGAGCGCGCTGTGCCCCGGAGAGACCAGGGGAAGAGAAAGAGAGACGGAAAACGCACCTAGAACCATCTCTAAGGGAGGAAAAACTCGCCTGTCTCCCCATATATATCTGCCGAGCGCCGGGAGAGAAATCCGTCCCATTTGGCCGGTGAGTTCTTCCTTGGGTGCAGCGGCAGCGGGAGCCTTGAAAAGCGGCAGTGGCGGCTCCGCGAAAAGGGTGGCGCAAGCCGGCCGGGAGGCCAGCCACCAGCGGGAACGCATCTCATCCCCGTCCGTCTCCCCATATATAACTGCCGAGCGCCGGGAGAGAAATCTGTCCCATCTGGCTGGCGAGTTCTTCCTTGGGCGCAGCCGCACCGGGAGCCTTGAAAAGCGGCAGCGGCGACGGCGGCAGCAGCGGCTCCTCGAAAAGGGCGGCGCAAGCCGGCCGGGAGGCCAGCCACCAGCGGGAACGCATCTCATCCCCGGTGACGGTGTTGAACTGCACGGACTGGGATTTGGAAGCGAGGCGGAGCTTGGAGAATACAGTTTGGCTGGCCCGCGGCACA
>CM053560.1:47203966-47222888 GCA_028646485.1 Cryptoprocta ferox | reverse complement strand
TGTCAGTGCAGAGTCCAACGAGGGGCTCAAACTCACAAACTATGAGTTCATGACCTGAGCCGAAGTCAGACGTTTAATTGACTGAGCCACCCAGATGCCCCTCATCTGTTTTGTTTCTTAAATTCCACATATGAGTGAAATCATATGGTATTTGTCTTCCTCTGACTTACTTCAATTAGCATAATACACTCTAGCTCCACCACATCCTTGCAAATGGCAAGATTTTGTTCATTCTGATAGCTAATATTCCATTGTGTATATATACCACCTCTTCTTTACCCATTCATTAGTCGTTGGACATTTGGGCTCTCTCCATGCTGCTATAAACATCAAGGTGCATGTACCCCTTTAGATCTCTATTTTTGTATCCCTCAGGTAAATGTCTAGTAGTGCAATTGCTGGATAACAGGGTAGTTCTTTTTCAAACTTTTTGAGAAACCTCCCTATTACTTTCCAGAGTGGCTGTACCAGTTTGCATTCCCACCAACAGTGCAAGAGGGTTCCCCTTTCTCTGTATCTTCCCCAACACCTGTTGTTTCTTATGTTGTTAATTTTAGCCATTCTGATACCATGACAGTATCTCATCATGGTTTTGATTTGTATTTCCCTGATGAGGAGTGATGTTGAGCATCTTTTCATGTGTCGATTAGACATTGGGATGTCTTCTTTGCAAAAAAAAAAAAAAAAAAAAAATGTCTATTCATGTCGTCTACCCATTCCTTAACAGGGTTATTTATTTTTTGAGTGTTGAGTTTGATAAGTTCTTTATAGATATTGTATACTAAGCCTTCATCAGATAGGTGATTTGCAAATATGTTCTCCCCTTCTGTAGGCTGCTTTTTAATTTTGCTGATTGTTTCCTTCTCTGTGCAGAAGAGTTTTATCTTCATGAAGTCCCAATAGTTCATTTATAATTTTGTTCCCCTTGCCTCCAGAGATGTGTCTAGTAAGAAGTTGCTATGGCCAAGGTCAAAGAACTTGCTGCCTGTGTTTTCCTCTAAGATTTTGATGATTTCCTGTCTCACATTTAGGTCTTTCATCCATTTTGAATTTATTTTTTGTACGGAGTAAGAAAGTGGTCCAGCTTCATTTTTCTGCATGTTGCTGTCCAGTTTTCCCAACACCATTTGTTAAAGAGACTGTCTTCTTTCCACTGAATTGTTCTCTCCTGCTTTATTTCAAGATTAGTTGTCCATATAGTTGTGGGTCCATTTCTAGGTTTTCTTTCTGCTTCATTGATCAGTGTGTCTGCTTTGTAATATAGTTTGAAGTCCAGAATCATGATGCCTCCAGCTTTGCTTCTCTTTTTCAGGATTGCTATGGCTAGTGGGGATCTTTTGTGCTTCCATATAAATTTTAAGATTGTCTGTTCTAGCTCTGTGAAAAATACCGGTGGTACCTTGATAGGGATTACATTAAGTGTATAGATTGCTTTGGATAGAATAGACATTTTAACAATGTTTGTTCTTCCAATCCATGATCATGAAATGTTTTCCCATTTTTGTGTCTTCTTCAATTTCTTTCATAACTATTCCATAGTTTTCAGAGCACAGATCTTTTACTTCTTTTTTTTAATGTTTATTTATTTTTGAGAGAGCAAGAGAGAGCATGAGCAAGGGAGGGGCAGAGAGAGGGGGATAGAGTATCAGAAGCAGGCTCTGTGCTGACAGCAGAGACCCTGATGTAGGGTTTGAACTCATGAACCATGAGATCATGACCTGAGCTGAAGTCGGACACTCAACTAACTGGGCCATCCAGGTACTCCAATCTTTGACTTCTTTAGTTAGGCTCATTCCTAGGTATCTTATGCATTTTGGTGCAATTGTAAATGGGACCAGTTCCTTGATTTCTTTTTCTGCTGCTTCATTATTGGTGTATAGAAATGCAACAGATTTCTGTATGTTGATTTTATATCCTGCGACTTTGCTAAATTCATGTATTAGTTCTAGCAATTTTTTGGTGGAGTCTTTAGGGTCTTCTACATAGACTATCCTGTCATGTGCAAATAGTGAAAGTTTGACTTCTTCTTTGTCCATTTGGATGCCTTCTATTTCTTTTTGTTGTCTGATTACTGAGGCTCGGACTTCCAATACTATGTCAAATACTAATGGTGAGAGTGGACATCCCTGTATTGTTCCTGATCATAGAGGAAAAGCTCTCAGTTTTTCCCCATTGAGGATATTAATTGTGGGTCCTTTGTATATGGCCTTTATTATGTTGGGGTATTTTCCATCTATCCCTACTTTGTTAAGTGTTTTTATCAAGAATGGACGCTGTATTTTGTCAAATGTTTCTTCTGTATCTGTTGAGAGGATCATATGGTTCTGATCTTTTCTTCTATTAATGTGGTGTATCATGTTGATTGATTTGTGAATATTGAACCACCCCTGCAGCCCAGGGATAAATCCCACATGATCGGGTGAAAAAAAGCTTTTATTTTTTTAATGGTTATTCATTTTCTAAAGAGAAAGAGACAGAGCGAGAGTAGGGGAGGGGCAGAGAGAGAGGGACACAGAATCTGAAGTAGGCTCCAGGCTCTGAGCTGTCAGCACAGAGCCTGATGCAGGGCTCAAACTCACAAACCGCGAGATCATGAGCCGAAGTCGGACACTTAACTGACTGAGCCACCCAGATGCCCCAAATTCTTTTAATGTATTGTTGGATTCGATTTGCTAGTATCTTGTTGAGAATTTTTGCATCCATGTTTATCAGGGATATTGGCCTATAATTCTCCTTTCTAGTGGGGTGTCTGTCTGGTTTTGAAATCAAGGTAATGCTGTCCTCGTTTAAGGAGTTTGGAAGTTTTCTTTCCATTTCTATTCTTTGGAACAACTTGAGAAAAATAGGTATCAACTCTTTCTTAAACGTCTGGTAGAATTCCCCTGGGAACCCATCTGGCCCTGGACTTTTGTTTGTTGGGAGATTTTGTATTGCTGACTCCATTTCTTTGTGGATTATGGGTTTGTTCAAACTTTCTATTTCTTCCTGTTTCAGTTTTGGTAGTTTGTATGTTTTTAAGAATTTTTCCATTTCTTCCAGATTGCCCAGTTTGTTGGCATGTAATTTTCATAATATTCTCTTATAATTGTTTGTATTTCTGTGCTCTTGGTTCTGATCTCTCTTTTATTTATTTGAGTCCTTTCTCTTTTTTACAATATTTTTTAATGTTTGTTTATTTTTGAGAGACAAACAGAGACAGAGAGACACAGAGAGAGACAGAGCATGAGCAGGAAGGAGCAGAGAGAGAGGGAGACACAGAATCCAAAGCAGGCTCCAGGCTCTGAGCTTTTAGCACAGAGCCCAACATGAGGCTCAAACTCATGAACCGTGAGATCATGACCTGAGCTTAAGTCAGATACTTAACCAACTGAGACACCCAGGCACCCCTTCCTTTCTTTTTGATAAGTCTGAGCTAGGGGGTTATCAATTTTATTAATTCTTTCAAAGAATCAACTCTTAGTTTCATTGATCTGTTCTACTGGGGTTTTTTTTGGTTTGTTTCTATATCATTTATTCCTAGTCTAATCTTTATTATTTCCCTTCTTCTACTGGATTTAGCCTTAATTTGCTGTTCCTTTTCTAGCTGAGTCTGTTTGCTGAGACTTTTCTTACTTCTTGAGGTAGATCTGTATAATGATATAATTTCCCCATTAAGATTACCTTTGCAGCATCCCAAAGGCTTTGGACGGTTGTGTTTTCATTTTCATTTGCTTCCATGTACTTTATTTCTTTTTTAATTTCCTGGTTAATCCATTCATTCTTTAGTAGGATATTCTTTAACCTCCATGTATTTGTGGTCTTTTCAAATTTTCTCTAGTGGCTGACTTCAAGTTTCACAGCATGTGGTCTGAAAATATGCATGGTATGATCTCAATCTTTTTGTACTTGTTGAGGGTTGATTTGTGACCCAGTATGAGATCTATTCTGGAGAATGTTCCGTGTGTACTCAAGAAGAATGTGTATTCTGCTGCTTTAGGATGAAGCGTTCTGAATCCATCTGTTCCAGTGTATCATTCAAAGCCATTGCTTCCTTCTTGATTTTCTGCTTAGATGATCTTTCCATTGCTGTAAGTGGGGTATTAAATCCCCCACTATTACTATATTATTATCATCAATGAGTTTATTTACATTTATTAATTATTTTATGTATTTGGGTGGTTCCAAGTTAGGGGCATAAATATTTTACAAATATTAGATCTTCTCTTTTTAAAATTTTTTAAAATGTTTATTATTTTTGAGAGAGAGAAACGGAGCATAAGCAGGGGAGGGGAGAGAAAGAGGGAGACACAGAATCTGAAGCAGGCTCCAGGCTCTGAGCTGTCAAAACAGAGCCCAATGCAGGGCTTGAACCCATGAACCACAAGCTTATGACCTGAGCCAAAATCAGACGCTTAACTGACTGAGCCACCCATGCACCCTGTTAGATCTTCTCGATGGATAGTCCCCTTAATTATAATATAGTGCCCTTCTTCATCTCTTATTACAGCCTTTGGTTTAAAACCTAGTTTATCTGATATAAGTATGACTACTCCAGCTTTCTTTTGAAGTTCATTAGCATGAGAGATGGTTCTCCACCCTCTCACTTTCAATCTGCTGAGGTCTACAGGTCGAAAATGAGTCTCTTATAGGCAGAATACAGATGGGTCTTGTTTTTTTATCCAAGAGGGCATGATACCCTATGCCTTTTGAATGGAACATTTACTCCATTTACTTCAGAGTAATTATTAAAAGATATGAATTTAGTGCCATTGTGTTATCTACAGAGTTAGTGTTTCTGGTGATATTCTCTGTTCCTTTCTAGTTTTTATTGCTATTGGTCTGTTTTTCCCCACTCAAAGAGTCCCCTTTAATATTTCTTGCAGGACTGTTTTAGTGGTCACAAACTTCCTTTAGTTTTTGTTTGTCTGGAAAACTTTTCAACTCTCCTTCTATTCTGAATGACAGCCTTGCTGGATAAAGTATTCTTGGCTGCATATTTTTCCCATTCAGCATGTTGAATATATCCTGCTATTCCCTTCTGTCCTGCCAAGTTTCTGTGGACAGATCTGCTGTGAACCTGATCTGTCTTCCCTTAAAGAATAAGGGCTTTTTTTCCCCTTGCTGCTTTCAGGATTCTTTCCTTGTCTGTGTATTTTGTGAATTTGACTATGATATGTCTTGGTGATGGCCAGCTTTTGTTGAATCTAATGGGAGTTCTCTGTGCTTTTTGGATTTTGATGTC
Organism: Cryptoprocta ferox; assembly: GCA_028646485.1. Classification (NCBI taxonomy): domain Eukaryota; kingdom Metazoa; phylum Chordata; class Mammalia; order Carnivora; family Eupleridae; genus Cryptoprocta; species Cryptoprocta ferox. Next base: position 47,217,667 of record CM053560.1, on the reverse strand, counting down.
TGTGTTCTTGCCCAGATTAAAGAAGTTTTCGGCTGTTATTTCCTCAAAGAAATCTTCTGTCCCTTTTTCTCTTTCTCCATCTTCTGGAACTCCTAGAATATGAATGTTACTAAGTTTTAAGGAGTCACTGAGTTCCCTATCTATCTTCATGATCCAATACCTTCCATTCCCTATTCTTTTTGCCTTCATTATTTTCCATAATTTTATCTTCTATATTACTCATTCCTCTGATTCATCCATCCTCATTTTCATGGCATCAGTTTGGGTTTGCATCTCAGTTATAGCTTTTTATTTCAGCCTGACTAGACTTTAGTTCTTTTACCTAGTGTCTTCTATGCTTTTTTCAAGTCCAGCTAGTATTCTTATAATTGTTGTTTTAATTCTAGTTGAGACATCTTACTTATATCTGTATTGATTAAATCCCTGGCTATGACTTCTTCCTCTTCTTTGTTTTGGGGTGAATTCCTCCATCTTGTCATTTTGTCCAGGAAAAAAAATAGCTAGATCCTAGGCATGTTTTGGTCTGCTTGTTAAAAGAAGCTAGATCTAAAATATAATAAATGATAAAATTTAAACTTTTTAAAATTTTTAAAAAGTTGAAAAATGAAAAGGAAACTAGATCTTATTTCCTCTAGAAGTGATACTTTGCAGCACTCTACGTTCAGTTGACTTGGTACTTTCCAGGGCTTTGTACTGGTTTTCCAGGGAGGGGCAGATTGTGCTGATTCTCAAGCAAACTTGCCCTAGTAGAGATACACCTTCAGAGCACAGGGGAGCAGGGCCTTGGTGTAAGTGACTCTGTTCTCCACTTGGTGGTGCTGTTTAGCTCACTGAGATCAATCAGACTGATCCTTTTTAAGAGAGTTCTAATTCCTCCTTGCCCCACAAGTTCTTTTCTGTCATAGGTATGTTCAACCAGTGTGGAAGTATGATGTTATGTGTCATATTAAGATAAAATTAGCAGTGAAACCAGCGGGAGCAGCAAACATTCACTCTTGGCTAAAATGAACTAATCAGGAGACTATAGATGCTGGCGAGGATGTGGAGAAACGGGCACCCTCCTACACTGTTGGTGGGAACGTAAACTGGTGCACCTGCTCTGGAAAACAGTGTGGAGGTTCCTCAAAAAATTAACAATAGAACTCCCCTATGACCCAGCAATAGCACGGCTAGGAATTTACCCAAGAGATAGAGAAGTGCTGATGCATAGGGACACATGTACCCCAATGTTCATAGTAGCACTTTCAACAATAGCCAAATCATGGAAAGAGCCTAAATGTCCATCAACTGACAAATGGATCAAGAGGATGTGGTTTATCTATACAATGGAATATTACATGGCAATGAGAAAGAATGAAATCTGGCCATTCGTAGCAACGTGGATGGAACTCGAGGGTGTCATGCTAAGTGAAATAAGTCAGGCAAAGAAGGACAGATACCATATGTTTTCACTCATTGGTGGAACAGGAGAAACTTAACAGAGGACCATGGAGGAGGGGAAGGGGGAAAAAATAGTTGGGGAGAGAGAGGGAGGCAAACCATGAGAGACTCTTGAATACTGAGAACAAACTGAGGGCTGATGGGGGAGTGGGAGAGGGGAAGGGGGGTGATGGGCATGGAGGAGGGCACTTGTTGGGATAAGCACTGGGTGTTGTATGGAAACCAACTTGACAATAAACTATAAAAGAAAAAAAAAGAAAACATTTACTCTTTGGTCCTCTCCCCCTTTACTTCTAGGGAACAACTTAAAGTGGCTTTCCTTTGTTTCTTTTGTTCCCTGAGTCAAACAAATATGCCTGTAAACCTTGAGCCCAGTTAAATTCCCTCTGTGAACAGGCATAGGAGGGAAAGGAAAAGAATGTCAGTTTTCCCCTGATATATGAGATCAAAAAATTAATACTTTATAGATTTCATATGGGGGGGGGTCAAGGAGTCTGGTTATGGTTTCAAACTCTTTAAAAACAAGATTAGCCCCCAGAAGATCAAAGGTCAAGATTGCTATATATACAATCACAGAGTTGTGGATGGCGAGTATACTCTAGTAATTTCATGAGAAGGATGGACCTGTTGGCTTTTGGAGAGGATTTAGGGAATTATTGTTAAGTTTGGTGCTTAGATCTTTCTCAAAGCCTCTCTCTCTCTCTCTCTCTCTCTCTCTCTCTCTCTCTCTCAACTACCTCCAGCCTCTGAGACTTGGTTGAGTTAATGTGGTCAACAAAATCCAAAATCTCCTAAGATACTGTCAGACAAATAGTGTTTCTCTTTCCTCATCCAAGACAGTGGTGGGGGCCACAACCTTCCAAAAGGATGGGCCTACATACCCCAATACCCAATCCTCTTACCAGTTCTCCCACTCAAGTTAGGGTAGAGGCATTGAAAGAAATTTTCTCTTAAAAATATTAATGGAAGATACTAAATGAGCATTTGGGGGCCTCTAGTTTCAAGAGTTGCAGTGGAAAGAAGCAACAGCAGGGAGGAGGGTGGAGGAGGAGGAAAACAAAGTGAGGCAGAAAGAGGAGAAAGAGGAATTCCCCAGCCCTAAAGAGTATATCATCTAAGCAAGATAACAGTAGAGATCATACTGAAGTATAAGAAACCCTTCAGATGCTTAGTCATGACTTAAAAGCACATACAGTCTATAGACATAGCAGGGAATAATAATTAGCAAATTTCTTAATTAGGATATTTCTTAACCTTCTAGAGTCAGGTTTAATTTTTTTCATACAACCAAGAATTCTTGCTACTTGCTAAATACAGAAACACCCATGAACAAACGTGAATGAATTTCCACCAACATGTTTGCATTTCACCCTCTCACATTTCACTACAGGGACTCAGGTTCAGTCAGTGTCATGCTGTGATTCCCACAAGTAGGTATAAGGTAGAAGTGAAGCTAGCATTTTCCTTTCAGATAAATGTATAATTAAAATCCTGATTCATGGATTTGCTAATTGAACTTCCTGCTGTGGACATAGGACATTCTTGGCAGGAAGAATAAGGAACTGTTCCAAAGGGCTCAAATTGCCTTATTTTTTTTTTAACTACTTCAATTTGCCTGTCTTTGAACAGTGATTGGAAATAAAAGAATGTGAGTGGGAGTTAATTCAAGAAGGAGATAAAGGAGATAAATGGTTGTAGAAATGTGATAGGTGTTTCTCAAATGAAAAGAAATTGGAAGTGGAGTTTATCTACTATAACAGAGCTCTCTGTTCCTGAAACCCAAGAAGTCATTAAGCAGGAAGGAATTTGCTCTTTGTTTCCATCACAGCATGGACAGTAATGTCAACTCCTAGCCAATGACAGATGTTTGTACTCTTACTAAGGCTGTATGTCAATAGCCCACATCCTGCTCTTAGCAATGGGGTTTGGAAATTAGAAGAATATCCCTGGTCCCAGGCTGCTCTGCACAGTACCACTCTGGAAGGCCACCTCTTACCCAGGCTTTTCAACGTCTGCACAAATTCTTGAGTATCTGGTTTTCTCTGTTCCTTTTCCTCTCCACTCCAAACTCTGAACTTGAGCTAGCTGGATGGGTCCTACTTGGTGACCTCATTAAACATTTTTAGTTCTTAAACTCAGGTGTTCAAAAAATTTTAAAGATTTTTATTTCTATAACAACTCTGCCTCCAAGCCTCTATTCTGTTGGATAAGTTAAAAAAAAAAAAAAAAAAAAAAAAAAGAAGCAACTTCAGTTTTTCTTGGAATACCCTCCCGACCAGATAACTCCCCAGGATTTGGCTACAGTTATTATGAAGGCCCAACACTCCAGGGTCGTAAGTTTTTTTCAGATGGCTACCATTCTGTGGACATGACCTCTTCAGTTCTGGTGACTCTCTATGGCCATGCTTGAGGCATGGGAGTCTGTATCAGGGCTGCTCATGATCCAGATGCAATCCATGACCAATAAGTATATGTTGCACTTATGAATAATTATGCTGGTTTCCATCTCTTTCCAATTTTGGTTTTCTGACAATTTTAGCACAGCACTTTCAAAGCCATTTCTCTATTCCACAAGCTGCTGGATCTGCCAACCTATACACTATACTCTCAATCCCTACCTGGAAATGGATCAGATTTAGAAATGAATCAGATTTACTGCCCATTTGGTCTTGATCTCCAGTGGCTGGTACCTTTGTACAAATGCTCCCTCACTGACTTCCCACTAAAGCTTTTATTCTTTACCTCTAAACTCAGTTGCCCCCTTCATTCTCAGCACGTGTACAGCCAGCTAGTCATATAGAGTATCTAGTCATGTAGTCTAATTTAGCATTCCCAACGTCTGTCCTGATCTATGTAATGCTAATTCTGTGAGATGTTAATAAATATTATAAGAAAAAATTCACATCATTGTGAAGTGTTGGAAACTCACATCATTGAGAAGATCTGGTAAGGGATTCAGCAGGCAAGGGGGCAAAATTTTGTCTATTTAGGATTTTCAAACTTATTTTAACATGGGCCCTTTTTGTCATGTGATTATTAACATCCCACCAAGCTTTATCTCATGCAACACCTTTTGGAATATGTTGATATAACCCATTGTGAGAACAAATTTTGAAATGAAGTGCGGAGGTCACACCAGCAAGGAAGTCATCAGTAGACTGATCAATGTAAGTTAAGGAAGACTTTGGGAATAAAGGGGGTCTGGGGCTTGATCTCAAGAAAGTAATGGGTACAACTAAAAGAGAGAAAGCAAGGGGCACTTTCAAATAGTAAACTCTAGGAAAGGTAAGTCTGAAAACTCTTAGAACTGGCAGTAAAAGTCAGAAGAGACTGTGTCAGACATGTTGTGTGGATAAGAACATTTGTGAGGTAAATACTCTCAGGATTGAGATCCCACTGACAGGGGAATGACCAGGAAGGAGAGAAATCAGTAAATCACCAAATGAGCAATGTATCACATCTAGTATGGGGTTCTTCTAATGTTTTAGATTTAAAAGTAGACTATTCTAAGGTCAGCAATTACACCTTATCTAAAAAATAAGCTTCTTTTTCAATTCTTTGTTCCTTCTGAGCTTAATATTTCACATTCTGATTAAACACTCCTCTATCTGCTTTCATCTTTAAAAAACCATCGTACAACTAAAATACTACTTGAAAGAAAATGGTGTCCAGACTTGTTATTTACCTTTCAGATTGTACCTATAAAATAAGCACATTTATCTCTCCAGGGATTTGTAGTGTAAACTGAATAAATCGCTCACTTTAATAATACAGCCCCATGGTAATTTAAATCTCAGCTATTTCTGAAATATCATATTGGTAAAGTAATCCTACCACACAAGGTTTTCCTTTTCACACATATGCCAAAATGAGATGTACCCACTAAATTGTACCCCAGGTGCTGAACAGCAGTCTGTTATTATTAAGGTTGCAAAGATACCCACTCTGCCAAGTGTTTGCGTATATCAATTTCTAAAAGCTGTTGTGTGTCTTATGATAAAAGCACCTAGTTTGTTATAAAGAGATGATAATCTGCATGCAACACAAGTGACACTAATCCCTGGCTAGTCTTTTTGCCTTCATAATTGGGTCACTGTTGTTTCCCAGAAAGCAGGTAGGATTAATTTCCTTAAAACATAAATAACAATTTTTCTTTAATACCTTCTTCAACCTTAATATACCCACATATAGGACTCACCTCTCCTACTCAAAGAATATATAATCTCTTCTCTTGCCCAATGCCAAATCCTCACCCTGCTAAGGAAACTTCATGTCAAAAGACCTCATTGTTCAAAAGAAAAGCTCCTTTCATTGTAGAAAAGTCTTCAGAGACACTGGAACCACAACAACATATGCAGCTTTATTAGCATATGGGATTTTAATTCACTTTTTCATCCTTCACTCTCTCAAATCTCTCACACAGCAAACTCTGGGACTATGGCATTGGCAGAACTCTACAACTGACTCATGCCCTCCCAGGAATTCTATTCTTTGGCATGTAAATTATTTATTTTGTTGTTCCTTTTCATAAATGTTCTTCCCCAACCAACTCTTTGTTAATTACCACACTGGTTGAGTGACTGAATTCAGAAATTCATTAAAATTCCTCAGTAACAATAATTAGTTTGAGCATTCACCCATATAGACTGCATACCTGCAAAAAGGCAGGAAAGAAATATTTTTAAGACAAACTCATTTGTTTCCCTTCACTTCCCTATTTAAGAGGAACTGCAGCCCCCCCAGCCAAAATATAAATAAAATTTACTACTTTAATTCTTTCTGTCAGAAAATATCTATTAAATGCCTCCTTATTGATTAAATACTCTATTAAATCTTGGGGAGAGAAAAGGTTATATATAACTCAATCCATGCCCCAAATCAGTGGTTCTCAACTGGGTGTGATTTTGCCTCTCGCCCTGTTTGTTGTCACAGCTGGGAGGTTGGGGTGGGGGGTAGGAATGGGGTGGGGGGCAGGTTACTGGCATTTACTGGGTAGAAGCCAGGGATGCTGCTAAGCATCCTACAATGCACAGAAGACTCCAATCAACAAAGATTTATTCAGCTTCAAATATCAATAGTGTTGAGGTTGAGAAACCCTACCCTAAATCGGAAAGGTGGTTAGATAGTAATTTGAAATACTAACTTACTTTTGTTCCCCAAGTTTTTTCCCTTCTCTTCTACCAAAACTAAATAGGTTAAGTCAGTTCTATGCCCCTTGCCTCAGGGCAAATAGATGCAAGGCAGGAAAAAAGAAGTTTACAAGGCTTTCCAATTTTTATGGGAAGAGGAAAAGAGCAAAGATGGAATTTCTAATAGAAACTTGAAAGAAGACAGATCTCCCTAAGTTTGGAAAGGGTTGCTTCTGGACTGGGAGAAGAGAGAAGTCAGGAAGAGGGTCTGTGTGTCTCAAGTAGAGAGGCCTTGCTTATTGGCAGCACTCTCAGGGAGTCAGAAAGAGAGGAGTGGTCATAGATTGCATCTGGATCATGGGCAGCCCTGCTGAAGACTCCCATGCCCCAAGTATGGCTGTAGAGAGCCAACAGACCTAAAGAGGTCATGTCCACAAGGATGGTAGCCATCTGAACAAAACTCATGACCCCAGGGTGTTGGGACCTCATAACAACTGTAGCTAAATCCTAGGGAGTTATTTGTGGGGGAAGGATTCCAAAGAAAGCTGAAGTTGTTTCTTTTTTTTTTTTTTTTTTACTTACCCAACAGAATATAGGCTTGGAGGCAGAATTGTTATAGAAATAAAACCTGTTAAATTTTTTGAACACCTGAGCTTATGAACTAAAAAAATTTAACTCTGCCTTAGGAAATAAGACTAACACAAAGAAAACAGGAGTTGATTAGTAAATCTTCAGTGTTAACAATGCCCACAATCTCTGAGACTTACAATAGCAAACATCTATGCCATGTTCATGTTTTACCTCAACTACTGCAGCACCACATGTTTTCTCATTCTAGGACTCAAGCTGAAGGAGCACCTTCATTTTTGTAGCTGAAAGGATGAGAGAGAGAGCTGACAGAAACACAATTTCTCTAAGAAGAATATAGGCTATGTCACATTTGTTCACATTCCATTGGACAAAGCAATCCACATGATCAAGCCCAACCTCAATGAAATAGAGATGGATAACCTCTTACAGGGAAGGGAAAACAAACTGCAGACAATACCAATAATTATCACAGAGAGCAAACATCAGAAAACATACTATAGCGATGAACTGAACTGAGATACTGTGGGAATCCTGAGAGAGTGAGTGATAGAAAGATCAGGAAAAACACCATGGACTATGTGAACATTGAAATGCGAACAAAGAAAGGAAACAGACCTAATTTGATGTCCTACCATGTGTCAGGAACTGAACTCCACCTCTCATGTTTCCTCAGTTAACCCAACCATACTCTGAGAAAACAAACTCATTAACTTGCCTGTCATCATTCAAGCAGTATCAAATACCTGATTCTAAAATCCACATTCTTTCCAACACATGGCACAAGGAGTAAAACTTAAGATAGTTGAAAGGAAGCGGGGATGGTATTACAGGCAAGCAAAAAGCTAAGAACATAGTCACAGAGGCAGAACTTTCATTTTTACATGACAGTAAATATCTGTCCTAATCAGAACAGCAGGCTGAGTCAAGGAGTTGTAAGAACTCAAGATTAGAGGGAGAGATCAAGTCATGAAGGGCCTTTATAGCCCAGAAGAGTAATAAGAGAAGAAATGATAGATTGGGTCGAGACATCTTGCCATTAATAGCTAGAGGAACCTGGGCAATTGTCTACAGGCTCTGAAGTTGAGCTCACTCATTTATGAAATGGAAAGATGTGGATAAGAGAATGCAGTAACACATGATTTCTTATTCTCTTATAGAGGCAATGCATAAAGGTCTAATAGACTTTAGGGAAGGTCATTGACTCAATCTCTTGCTTTTTTCTCTTCCCAATTCCTAGGTTTCCTAAGCCCCAGGCTGCAAGGGATGTTGGGAAGGGCAGGAGACCCATACTCACAAAGACCTGATTCTGAGTGGGGAAAGCAGCCAGTTTTGTCCATATTCACAGGCCAGAAATTCTGACGTTCTGTAAGAAAGCACTGTCACTGACATGACAAATGAGGTGTTTAAGAGCCATGAATATGGCAGGGAGATGCTACACAAAATGGAGGGTGGGGAGCCAGCATCAGAAAAGGCAATCAGAGGGATTTTGCAGCCATTTTGGTGAGGAGGCTTGAAAGGGGCATTTAAAAACATTTCCAAGGTGACAGTGGAAATGTACAGATCTGGGAGTGTTAATTTAGGGTATGAGATCAAAACTGGCCTCCCTTCTGAAATGGAGTCTTGAAATGATTTGTGAGTGACTCAAATCCTGCCCCCTTCACTTCCTCATGGTGAAAACTGTTCTGTGCTTTTTAACAAGTCAAACAAATCAGAACTTTGGCCACTTTAAAGTGCTCTAATACCACACAGATGGGAGTTGTCACTCCAGTAAATTAGCTAAGTATATTTTAGGTACAATTGTAAAGGGCCCATTATTTACAGCAGTGCTGGCAGTGCCAGGCACCCTGTGGTTGTGCATTGAATATGGATTGATAGTGATTGCCTATTAAAAGTTTTACATTTGAGTCCCACAGTTTTGCCTCCTGGCTCAACAGGAAAAAGAAACAATGACTTTTCTATGGGAAAATACATAAAATACATTCTCTAAACTCATGCCACCTGAAATATGACACATTTCCAAAACCTTAGGTGACTTTTACTCCCATAAGTTCAAATGTCAGAGTGAGGAGGATGGGATAGTAGTTTAATTGCCATGTTGAATGTGTATCCAAACTAGAAGGCAGACAGCAGATGAAATTCAACCTCTTTGTGGAGAGGAAAAGGGAAAGAGCCAATCCCCTCAACAGACATGTATAAATCAGACAACACTCAAAAATCAGTTTTAGCTAGAAATTTGAGATTAAAATGTACCAGAAATGGGACCTGGAAGGAAAAAAACTATGCCAGTGTTCAGCTATGGTCAGTATTCAGTACAGGTTTGCTCCCTCCAAAGATTGTGCTCTCACTCAGAGATAAACCATAAATAGATGCCTCAAGAATTTTTTCCATTAATTTAGCTCACAACAGTTGGTCTATTATGACTTAGGGTTTGAGGGGATACAAATGAAAAGGAAAAATTGAGTTTATATTTGAAGAATGAAAATGGAGAAGAAGGGGCATTTAAAAGACATTTAAAGATCATTGAAGGATTAAACGTAAGAACTATTAAATAACCACACAAGGGAAAGATCTACCCAGTTCTGAAGACAAGAGCTGTACTGAAAACAGCAACATGAACTTGAAAACTCCGGAAGCCTTGGTCCAGGTCTGCTGCCAATGATGTGGGTTTCATTTTCATTCCATCATTATTCCAAGTCCTCTGTGCCAGGCACCATGCTAAGAATATAAAACGTGATACTGTCCCCACATAAAATGGAGGAAACCCACTATATGAACCCTATGAACTATAGAGAGAGCCAATGGACACAGTGACCACTCAGGCCTCTGACAGTTCCAATATCCAACATCCTACATCCTCTCAGCTCAGAGAAGAGCGCGGTCAGTATGGGCTGAAATGGACAGGGAAGTCTTTGTCATGGGATGAGACCTGAGTTGTGCCTTAAAGAACAGGCAGGACTTGAATTATAACAGCCTGGAGGATGGGGCAGAAGAGTATGTGCTGGGGAGACAATGTAAGCAGAAGTGAAAGAAGTAAGAAGAGGAGTAAAAAGAGATAAATTGGAGTCACAGTAAAGGAAATCTTAAAAACTAGGTCAAGAAGTTTGGAACTTTTCCTTGGAGGAAACCAATAGAGGGTTTGGGTTTTGGTTTTCTTTTTTAGCTGGGATGATAGAATTTGATGAAAACAATATACTAGGAAGACTGAACCTATTAATAATGTCAAGCACAGGATAGACTGAAGCAATGGGGACCAAAGAAGATGAGCAGAAGGTTATTGCAATAGCCCATTGGGCCTTGATCCAGGGGTGTGGAGTTTAAACAGAAAGGAGTACAGGTCCTCTGCCAAGATGAGATAGATTTTAAACAGAAGGAAGGACAAGACCTGGCAAGTGACCAGAATTATAGGACAAACAATAGAGGATCCAAAGTGGCTCAGAGATCTTAAGGCTAGGTAAACTGGGTATTAGTAGGGTTATAGTTTTTTTTTTTTTTTAATGAGAAAGGAACATGTGAATATGGACAGGTGATAAGCTTGTCCATAGTAATCCCAAACTTCAAATGACATACAGAGAAGGGTTGGTTGTGTAGTTGGTATCTACATACTGCACATCTTTATTTTTAGAACCATCTATGAAACATAAAATGCCTTAGCTTGCCTAAAAGACAAACTGTTCCATTTCCAGCTGCTTGTGTATTAATTACCTTTCAGCCTGGTCATTTACAGACACACTTGTATCCTTGCTACAGTTAATTGTAGGTACTGCACAAGGTCACTCTTACCAAGAGAGAAGTTCAATTACAATGTGTATTCCATTGTTTTAATCACAGTTCTCTACACAAAGATATACACAGACAAGATTGAAAGAGTAATTGCAAAGCCTTCCTCCCAAACAAAGAAAAATCCATTTACCTGAACCAAGTAACACAATTATCATCATAGTGACATCCCTGGAAGGAGAGACTGGATGACAGGGTACAGAAGCAAATTCCTTAAGCACCCACAGTCTCAGAGCATAAGCAGAAGAAATGGCAAGAAATGAGTTTTTGGAGAAAAGACACAAAATATGGCATTCCCAATAAATAAACAAAGAGGAGAATGATGATAAGACAAAATGGCAATGAAGGAAAAAAACAGTGACTAGTACTGTTCTTTAAACAGTAACTTTTGAAAACTCATTTTTCTGAGTACATTGGGAAAAATTAAGAAATAAAAACAAGGGTACCTGGGTGGCTCATTCAGTTAAGTGTCTCAGTTCAGCTCAGGTCATGATCTAATGGCTTGTGGGTTCGAGCCCCACATCGGGGTCTGTGCTGTCAGCCCAGAGCCTGGAGCCTGCTCTTGATTCTGTGTCTCCCTCTCTTTCTGCCCTTCCCCCACTCACACTCTGTCTCTCCCTCTCAAAAACAAACATGAAAAATTTTTAATAGAAAAAAAAAGAAAACAAGCAGAAGTCAGATAAGATCTTCGGCGATGTAAACATTTGAAACAGAACATGAAGGCTTTCAAATCTCAGACTCCGCTAGAAATTATCAAACAGACCATTTTGTTTAGTCTATTCAATACATTTTTGCAAGCTAAAGACTATGATTTACAGTTCAGCTCTCCTTGGAAATACTTAGAGAGCATCTCTTAAAGAGCTATCACATTAAAATATTAAAATTATTGGCTTCATTTCCTAGTTCTTTTCTTATAGAAATTTTTGAGACCCCCTCTTTCAGATTTGCAAAAATGTTTAAGAACTTCTTGAAACAAAACAAAACAGGCACACCACTGAATTTGAGAGAAATTACAACCTTCATTTTTAGTTTCTTGTAGAGATGGACTATCTAATTTAAAGACAACTTCCCATTTGATCCTTGATATATCCATGCCCATCCTTCAGGCACAGACCGCTTCTACAAATAAACTGTTCAGCATCAGAAAGACTGGAGTCTCTATCGGGGTTCAGGCAACCTTTTGGATTCACTACTCCCCATTTCTCAATTTACACAGGATTTCATACATGAAAAAATCTCACATTCAAACAATAAAAATATTATTAAATTCTTGGATAACCTGGAGATTTTCCAGCAGTCATTTTGTTCAAGGAAAAAGAAAACGGGGGAATGCAATTGCTTAGAAAACACACTCACACAGCCACTTGGAGTTTCCCATGAACGAGAACATCACCTGGCTATTTATCATAGTCCAGAAGATGGCGGCTCCCTGTTAACGAAGAACAGCAACTTTCTTAAGTGAAGGTGTTTGACAATTGGGGACCCTCCAACCCACTAACAGTCTTGCAGAATGGGAAACCCTCTCTGATGAGTTCCAATCCTCTCCAAAAAGGAAAACTCACATGCTCAAAACTGATCAGTTGTCAAACCTAAAAATAGTCATTTCAACAGGACAAAACTATAATAGTATTTCCCTTATATCAACTGTCAGCAGACTCATAGATGCCTATCCATGGATCCATGCTTGACAATTTAGCAAAAACAAGAAAATAATCAACATCAAAATATATAAATATTAATTGTTTTCTCGGATGCCTGCTTAGCTCATTCAGTGGAGTGTGTGACTCTTGATCTCAAGATTGTGAGTTTAAGCACCATGTTGGGTATAGAGATTACTTAAAAATAAAATCTTAAAAAAATAATGGTTTTCTTATTTTTCAATGGCTTTGTACATTTTCAGCAAAACAATAACTGTTAGCAACATAGATCCAAGCTGACTCAAGCCTAATGACTTCACTTCAAGATCCAAATGAAGATGTCTCTTACCTACCTTTTTGTCAGCTTTTATTGGAGTTCACTATGGTATCATTTTTCTGTGGGACAGACTGTTCATTGTCCCACAGTATCCATTCTCCCCTCCATTCTTATTGGAACAGAGCATCAAAGTTTTAGCTAGGTACACGGCCATTCAGCATAAGTAATACAGTTCCCTGTTAATCATATGACTAATTTCTCACCAATAGGATGGGAGCAAAGTGATGTGGGCCTTCAGCTTCATTGAGGTTCTGGTGTGAGTGCGTCAGTGGTCCCAAATCAGGCATTTTGAGTTCAGCAGTATCAGTAGTGGTGTAACACTCTAGAGTGATTGGGGCGTTGTCCTGGCTACCTACTGCTAAGCCTGATTCTCTATCCCCTCCCAGAATACTGTGAGCTGTCTGACATCGGTTTTATAAGCTCTTTTCCTACTTAAATTAGCTAGAGTTGGTTTATACTGCTTGCAGCCAAGAACTCTGACTGAGATTCAGACACGGTTCTAGGCTTCCATGTGAATTAACATGGGTGGTCCCTGCCCTCGAGGAGTCATCAAGGTCCAAGGATGACAGTTTTTTCTTTAGCACCTTCCTGCCAATGTGTAAGCCCTGCAAATGAGATTAATCTCAAAATGAGATTAAAGAAATAAAACATTTCTTTTTTTAAGGTTTTATTTATTTATTTTGAGAGAGAGAGAGAGAGAGAGAGAGAGAACAAGCATGAGTGGGGGAGGGACAAAGGGAGAGAGAATCCCAAGCTGGCTCCACACTGTCAGTGCAGAGTCCAACGTAGG
>CM053560.1:47147277-47203466 GCA_028646485.1 Cryptoprocta ferox | reverse complement strand
GGAAGGGGAAGGGGGAAAGGTAAAGGGGGGTGATGGTCATGGTGGAGGTCACTTGTGGGGAAGAGCACTGGGTGTTATATGGAAACCAACCTGATAATAAACTATAAAGTTAAAAAATAAAAATAAAAAATAAAAACTGATGGAAAAGTAACAAAAAAAAAAAAAAAAAGGACTCCCTAAAAGAAATTTCAGAAATGTTTCAAGCAGTGGCTGCCTTACTGAAGTAATGTGTGACCTTCCAACGTGAGGATTAGAAGGACACAATCCTTATTTGGATGTATATACTTTGGTACATTTGTTTAAAGTCTCATTGCATTACAGGAGGTCACAGCATGTAGCAGTCAAAAACATACCTGGAAGTCATTTGTGTGTGATTTATTTCATTTATTCTAGATTTAGAAATCTAGAGGCACTACCACACTTTTACCTGGCCAAGAGAGCTAAACTGGGCACATCTGAGCTCTCTGAGATGGAAAGTAGAGGTGCCACAATATTAATTACTATTCATGTATGGTAGAGAAGTAGAGAGAAGTAACACTCAGATAGCAAAACTATATTACTGGGGAGAAATTATGATTCAAATGGAGGATTAATATAATCAACTCTATTCTTAGTTGAAAATACAATGCTGGTTTTCATTAAATAGAAATTTCACATGGAAGAATAAGCAGTCTCATTATGTTTAACCTCTGTATACCTGCATAGTATCATGAGTCCTAATCCCTGATCCTCTGTTCATGCATATTATGAGCCCTATAGGCTACTTCACAGTCCCATACCCTGTGCCCCACAACAGAGAAAGCCCTAAAAGAGTTATCACACAGAAAAGAGGAATGGAGCAGAGCCATGCCTGCCCTAAGAACAAGTTTCTGGTCCAGGGCTCCAAGAGGAATTGAATGCATCATCAAAGGACTGTGTTACTCTTCAGGACACCCTCAGATTTGGGGCTGGAGGAAGATAACTCAAAAAGCAAGGAGAAACTGTCAGCTCTGCCTATTTTGCATTAAATCCCTTTGCCTCCTTTATTTAATACAGACTTCTTGAGTGCCCTTTAATATTGGTCAAAAACTCAGGAACCACTAGACATGGCCCAGAACCTACAGGGAACATTCTCTTCCCACTAGGAAATATTTCTAGACATTAACTTCTGGGAAATGATAAAGTGCATACATTGCAAATATAAAGGGTTATATAAATACTTAACAGTTGAAGCATTTCTACTACTCTGCCCACAAAAAGCCGTTACCTCTATCTTTATGACAGAAGGTTTAATGTCGCTGAATCTTGCTCAAGTGTAATATTCACTTGAACACTAAGGTCCAATTTTATAGTGGCAATTTTTTATTCCAAATCACAGTCACAATCCAATCCAATTCAAGTTTTCTGATACCACATCTTCTATGAAAGAGCTTTTCTTCAGCCATACCTACTTCACGGCTCACTGTCTTCTTATATCCTCAGAGGCTGGCCTAGTGCTCAACTCGTAGTACATACACAATAAATTACAGGTGGATAGGTGAACACTTCAAAATCTTAACTTGTGTCTCCTTATGAAAGGTGTCCCAAACAAGAGAAATGATAGTAATAACTACCATATTTGCAGGTGCTTTAAGTATATTATCTCTACTCTTCACCACCACCTTACAAGGCTGATAAAATTATGATCTACTCTACATATAGGAAGCTGAGACTTAGGTCAGTAACTATCTTGCCCGAGAATTCAGAATTATTAAATGGCAAAGCTAGGATATAAACCCAATTTGTTGGTCACTGGAATCAGAACTCTTAACCACTTTGGTAAATTGCCTCTAACCTCAGAAGTCCCCTCAAAGATATCCCATCCTACGGTGTAACAGTAACCAAATTCCTCATGTCTTCTCATGGATCCCCATGATGTGGCATCCTCTTATTACAAAAAATATCACCAAAGCTTCTAATACCACCCAGTCATGACACCTTCATCTGCTTCCTGTCCATTTACAGAGGTGAGATGATGCATTCCCAAGCCTTGGTCTTCTCATCCATTCTGGGTTCCCACAAATTCCAAGAGGAAAGCACTCTTCAAGGACCCTTCAAGGACCCTTCATTTCCCCTCATTTTGTTCCCTTAAGTGCTATAGGGCTAAGCCCAGCAACAACGAGCAGTGTGAAGAACATTGTGCTATATTCAGCATTGCCCCTTCCTCATGGATACCAGATCTGCTCTCCCCAGAACAGTCTCCCACACCTCATGCAAATAGTCTCCCGGAGCCTGTGAGGACCTACAGTGGAGTTGCACTTAGGTAGAGATTTAGGTTCTAAAATCAGTGAGTGTGGCAAAATAAAAAAATAAACTTACCTCTAAAAAACATATGTATAATATATGTAAATAATTATATAAGCTATATATAAATAACAAATATGTAAAAAATAATATATAAATTATATCTAAATAAAATTACCATTAAAGTCACCCACAAAGTAGTGTTTATGATTTTGTATATTCAATTCTGGGATCAGAATTCTTATTTTGAGAACCACTAAGCTAGAAGAAAAGTCTCAATGCAGATGCCTACACATCCCAATCACTCCACCTATCAGAATGGGAAAAAGTTCCTGCTTGCTTGCAGGGTTTATTTCATTTTTTTTAATGTGTAATACCGTTATAACCTATTTAAAGGTGTGTTTGCTGTTGTGACATCTTACGCTACGTAGGTTCTGAAGTCAGAGTAGCCTGGGTCCTTGAGTAGCAGCAGTGTCAGCCAATTACCTGCCCAGACAGAACAGAAAGATCCAGGGATAAACACAGCTCAGTGTCTCAAGTGGAGATACTGTCATGTTAAGAAGGAACAATGAGAAAACAACTTACGAGAAAATAAACCCCCAACAACTTGCCGCAATCATACGTGTCCCTGTTGCCTTTCTCTTATTTTTCTCCTTCCTTTTGATGTGTATATTTTTTCATTCCTTCCTACACGTATAGTTTCCTTTCATAACTATGTCTTGGACACCTT
The DNA here is from genome assembly GCA_028646485.1 of Cryptoprocta ferox. Taxonomy (NCBI): domain Eukaryota; kingdom Metazoa; phylum Chordata; class Mammalia; order Carnivora; family Eupleridae; genus Cryptoprocta; species Cryptoprocta ferox. The sequence continues at coordinate 47,200,474 of CM053560.1, read as the reverse complement.
TATAAAGTGCCTAGTATTGGGCTCAGTCATAATATAAATGTCCAAATTTGCCCAGACGTTTTCTTTGCCCTGAAGTTTCATGTTTGTTTCCCTCTGTGTACTCTTGGCCACTCAGAGCTTATTCAAAGGAGAAATATCACACTTGGATCCTCTAACATTGTGCCCCATTTTCAAATTCACATCTCTCAGCTCTTTTTATTGACTGAAGTTACGAATGCCATAGAGATGTCATCTGGTTGAATTCTGAATTGTTTAAAGAAAGGAGAAAATCTGAGGATGACCCAGCACAGCCAGTAAAGCTGGGGAAAATCTGCTCTGTCCGTCTGCAGTCCAAGACTCACAGACACCCCACCAATGTCATCTGTAGGGATTGCCCCTGCCCTTCTATCTATAAGATAATCTCCAATCTGTTGCTTTGGTTTTTTAAGTAATTCTCAAAAGTTTTAAGAAATTTTCACAATCGCCATTTTTATAAGAAAAGAATAGTTTTGGGAAGAGTACAAAAGGAGTCCAACTTAAACTGGTAAAAGGCCAACACGAAAATCGAGCAATGGTCCTCCAAAGATGAATAAGGAAGCAAAAAACTCTCTGGGGCTGGAAGTTAACTTGGTCAGGAAGTCAAAGTCTTGAAAAAGAAAAAGCTGTAGAGCTTTGATTAAAATTCCCACTGCTGGTTATATTTATATGCCCATTCAGGTGCTCATAAAGGACGGGCATTTTTATTAAGAACACTGTAGATCATTTTGAATACATTTCCCCATACTTTTCTTTTCTCCTTCCTCCGTCTTTCTATAATGCTATAAATTAAAGGGCAGAGGCATCAGGTGATAATGATGGATTTTCTCAGCTATTTGGCTTGTGCCGCAACAAACCTTAACATTATTTTAGCAATGTGAGTTATTTGACCTAGAAGGATTCAGCCTGTTCAATACATTCAGTGGTAGTGCTGAGGAATTAGCTTGCTTAGCCTGGGGCAATCAATAGATTGACAAACTAGCCTTTTTTAAGTCCAAGACCGATTTTATAGGAATATTAAGCTTGTGGTGTTCATACAACAAAGGAACTGAAGCCTGCACAAAGCTTTCACAGCTGACAACACTCACAGGACACTTTTATATCTTTAAAGAGGTTCTCATATACACAGACCCAGCCAAAGGCAGGCAGGAGGGGGGTTAAATAGACACAGCCATTCATCTGAAATAACTATGGACAGGTTTAAAAATACACAAACACAGGCTTGAACATCTGGGAAGAAAAAAAGGTACTTTGTGTGAATTATCCTGTGGCTGTTGCAACTTCAAACAATGCTCCTAGAGCTATTTTGAAAACATTATGTGAGAAGCAAAATAAGTGAGTAAAAGATGAAAAACCATGGTAATGGGAAGAAGTGATATTCGTGCCCTTTCCCCAGATCTCACACAGAGCTTTTGCAACCCAACCCACACTCCCCTGTGTCCAAAGGTGGAAAAGGATTTTAAGTTCATAGGAAGTTTGCCCTGAGACTGCACAGAATCTCCTGACAAATCATCCCATTATGCTACTCTGGCTGGCTGCAGATGGTCTGGAAGGGAAATGTCAGAGGAAGAGATGTCTGGGATGCAGATTTTCAGGGGTTTCAGCCTCCTCAGGAAGATGCTGCCACTAGCTTCATGATCAGTCACTGGGAACTGCTGAAATGCATTTCCCCTGTGAAAGCTAATATAGAACGGCAGTTTCTTCAGTCATTAAAGACTAAGGGGAAGGGAGGGGGCTTGCATTGGAAAACTGGGCTGCTTTCTCAAAGAAAATAAATATTCTTCCAGTGGACTGCTTTACCATTATCATGGACTTTCCCATTGTGGTAATGTTTATTGCTTACCCCCTCTCCTGGGTTTTGTAAATGTCCCCTGTTGAAAAGACAGAACCTCACACAGTGAATTTTGATTAGAAGCTCATATCATTGCTCCTAATACCAAGCTGGTGTTCGAAGGATACTGTTACAGAGGCCCGTAATTCCTAGCTGGAGCACTGTACTATTTCAAACAAAGACTATGATGAGTGACAAAACAGGCAAGAAATTATTCGATTAAAAAAGACAGTGTGAGCTATTTCTCTCTAGAACATATTAACAGCCCTCCAACTGATCCCTCTGGTAGCCACATAGGGTGAAATTGAGCTTTTCCAAGCAGTGCACTGGAAGGCCAATGCCGGAGAAGGATGCCGGAGGAGGAAAGCCAGAAAAGGGAGGAGCAGGTGCAGCGGTACCGAGAAACATTGATTACACTCCAAATCAATGCAAGATGCTGACAGGGCTCGGCGGTAGGAGAAGCTGGCAACCAAATTGCATCTCCTGAGCCCTGCCCGTCAGTAGGTGTTACTATTCATACATGCAAATCAACAAGCACTGAGCAGAGATTAAGAGAGGGAGGCAGAAGATGGCAAGAAGAAAAAGACTTCGGCTCAGGCTGCAGATCAGAGCAGCAAGCATTATCATAAACATAAAAACTGAAATTCTCCCTCCATTCTGGTTCACAGGTGCTTTGCTTTAAAAAAAAAAAAAAGTAAACCACAGATCCCTTTACGTCAAAAAACTGCGGAAATTTTGTTTTATCATTGAACAGCTGTTCTTTCAAGTTCTAGCTAAGTCCCCTAAATCTCTGTCTTGATTAGTCTAATTAGGCAACAGGGGCATCTACTAAAGTCTAATGCCAACCTTAAATTTAGTTCATCAGTATCAACAGCAATATCATCATTCATTTGATTCCACGGGTCAGTCCTAGAAGTGCCAGGGGAAAATGTCTGAGGGTAAATAAATCTAAGGGCATGTGTGATGTATACAATTACTCAGCCGTCCTGGTAACGTACAGCAGAGAAAATCCCATGAGTAGATTCCTATTAGCATAGGATTTTCCATGATGATGTTTGCATTTGAGCTCAAGACACTTCCCTGAGATATTAAAAACTCTGACGTCACTATGATCATGCACATACAGCGTCACTAAAGACTGACTGATGGAGACAACATGATGGGGACAACAGGAAACTCCACAGCCAACATCAAAAGAGTATATTCTCCACCTGGGGGACTCAGTGATAGGCCTGGGCATGAACACCACAAATCATTAAAAACACCAGTATGAAAAAAATATTACTTCCAGCTGGGATTAACTGAAGAGTGATTACCAGTTCCCAGCCCTAAAGCTCAAATAAACATGAATCACACAGCTAGATAGACCTGATCCTGGCACCACCAAGTTCCAGTGTCCCCTCAATGAAAACAGGCCCAAAATGAGATTCAGTTTAAACGAAGGATCAGCATCATCCCCTCCCATTTTTGGAGAAGAGTTATCTTTTTGTTAATGTTTATTTATTTTTCAGAGACAGAGAGACAGAGTGTGAGCAGGGGAAGGGGAGAGAGAGAAGGAGACACAGAATGTGAAACAGGCTCCAGGCTCTGCGCTGTCAGCACAGAGCCCAATGCGGGGCTCAAACTCATGAACCGTGAAATCATGACCTGAGCCGAAGTCGGCCGCTTAACTGACTGAGCCATTCAGGTGCCCCAAGAGTTATCTTTTTGAACAAATTACGTCAATGAAAGCTGTTTTACTGGAAAATCTTTTTCAGAGTTTGAGGTATCTTGGAGCGGTACGTAACAGCCCTTTACATTTACAAGGTTCTCTCATACACTGATTCATTTACTCTCATGTACCATCCAGAAACTCTCTTGTCCAGAAATCTATCACCATGACTAATTCACCACCCATAAAATACTCTCTATAATAATTACCATCTTTTGCTTGGTTTTAAAATGTGCTAATTATTTTTACCTAGCATGCTAAAGTGTCCTAAGTGTTATCAGATCTCTCTTCGGAGCTGAGAAAATGGAGTCCTAAGTCATTGAAGCAAAGCTCTCGTGTTCCCAAAGTTCAGAATTAGCCTTTGATCAAAATCAGATTTGACATTTTGGTGGGAGAAAAAAATAGTGAAAAGATCCCAATCACTCAGGAAACAGAGTAGGGTCTTTCTTTCACCCAACCTCATGTCCTATTTCTAATCACATTTTGTATCCCCACATCAGTTCTGGGGAACAGTAGGCCTCCCAATAGTAAAAGCAGAGGCATTTTAAAAAAGAAGAAGAAGTAGCTTTGAGATAAGTCAAGGGGGAAAGGATTTAAATTAGGATCTTAATTTCTTTTTTTCAGAGAAAGAGAGAGCATGAGTGGGTGAGAGGGGCAGAGGGAGAGAAAGAGAGAGAGAGGAAGAAAGAGGGTCTTAAGCAGGCTCCACACTCAGCATGGATCCTGACTTAGTGCTTAATCCCAAGACCCTGGGATCATGACCTGAGCCAAAATCAAGAGTCAGAAGCTCAACCAACTGAGCCACCCAGGTGTCCCTGGCATCCTGATTTTAAAGCAGGGAGTAAATAAAGAGGTTTAAACCCCATACCCAAACGTTATTTATGAATGAAACACCTCCAACTTGTCTGTTCTAACCTACTCCAAATGAAATTCATCACCATCAAAAATCCGAAGAGTCGGGGTGCCTGGGTGGCTCAGTTGGTTAAGCATATGACTTTGGCTCAGGTCATGAACTTGCTGTTGGTGAGTTTGAGCCCCATGTCGGGCTCTGTGTTAACAGCTCGGAGCCTGGAGCTTGCTTCAGATTCTATGTCTCCCTCTCTCTCTGCCCCTCCCCCACTCACACTCTGTCTCTTTTTCTCTCTCTGTCAAAAATAAGTAAAGATTTAAAAAAAATTTTTTTTAATCTGAAGAGTGAATCCTTCCCACACTTAACATTAGAATGTTGGTTTCTCTTCTCATCTGTTTCCATGAAAAGATGAGATAATGCTGTCCATTATCATTCTTATCAACTTGCTCTATGACAGTGACAGCCCTTCTGGACTGATGTCAGAGACATTTTTATCCTCAGATGAAAACAGTTGCTCTTGTGAGGGATTTATTTTAAGGATCTGTTTTGCACAAATCTTAAAAGTCACTGGAGTTATTTTCAAATATGTCTGAAAATTCTTTTATATTCCTCCCTTTGGCGAAGCTTAATGTCTCTCTCTTTTTTTAACAAACAAAATATGGCAGAAATGATGGAGTGTGACCTCCTAGGGTCAATCATGAAATATCTTGCAGGTTCCACCATGTTTTCTCTCTTGCAACACTCACTGTGGGGAAGCCAGCTGCCATGTTGTGAGGACACTCACCCAGCCCTGTGGAGAGGTCCACATGACAAGAAACTGAAGTCTCCTTCCAATAGCCTGCACAAATTTGCCAGGCACATGAGTAGGCCACCTTAGAAGTAAATCCTCCAGCTCCATTCACACCTTCAGAGGACTGTGGCCCTCTCTAACATCTTGAATATTACTTCAGGAGAGACCCTGAGCCAGAACCCCCTAGCAAAGCCCCTCCCGGATTCCTGAACCACAGAAACTATGTGAAATAATAAATGTTTATTGTTTTAAGCCACAAGGTTCTGGGTAATTTGTTACAAAATAGATAACTAATACAGTCACCGTTATCAATAAAACTTTATTCCTGCCTACCTTGTGCAAGACATATGCATGCGACCCATGTCGGTGGGAATAGCACCCTTTTTGAGGAGGTCATGCTTTTTCTTCAAAGGCATTCCTGGATCTTGGGGGAATGTTTTCAAACAGGAGTCTGCTTTCCGATCTCAATTCATTTAGAGAAACAGGTTTTCCCCACCCACTCTTTTCTTCACTCTGGAAAGGATTTTGTTTGTCATTTTAAAACAAGTCAGGCTGCTATCACGGGTGTCTTCAGAATCTGACACCATGCCATATTTATGTTTTGTCCTATTTGTTGCCTTCCAAGTGCAGCTGAGACACCGCAACATTTTCAAATAACAGGCAAAGAAAACAAATTCTTGGAAGAAAGCTGTCACCCGATTTTATTGGCAGCACAAAACTGAGTTTTAGCTAACAGGACACACATAAATATTCCTGATGCCTGCTCATTCTAAATGTTATGTCTCCCTGGCTTGTCATTAACAATACAGATCAACGCCCTAGTCTCACGAATGGGGAAGGAACACCAATGCCAACAGAATGACAGTGCCTGTGGATGATACAGACGATCAGGCAACTATTTAGAAGAGTTCATCTCAGGAACTAAGTCTCAAGCAGTGAATAGAACAGCCTTTTCATCTGATTTACCCTTCATGGCTGTTTCACTTTTAAGAGGGCCTGAGATATTTCTGCCTGTCTCTCAACAAATGTTCTCTTCTCCTTCTGTACTCATTCTCTGAGAGACCCCATGGGCTACTGTCCTTCCTCTCCCAGAGACTGGGCCATTGCACACCCAGCCAGCGCCTCTCTCCAGATCACCAGCCAGAGCGGCCACAGGTCAAAGGTCAAAGACCCTAACACTTGGGCTCTAGCCTCGGTACCAGTGCCTGAGAGGAGGCAGCCCCCATGATGTTGTTGAGCTGGGAAACTGGCATTTCAGACTTTGGGGAAAAAAAGAAGAAGAAGGAAATAGGAAGGAAGGAAGGAAGGAAGGAAAGGAAGGAAGGAAGGAAGGAAGGAAGGAAGGAAGGAAGGAAGAGGAAGGAAATAGATACAAAGGCATCAAAAAAATCTTCAACTTTGTATGCTGCTCTTGTTTCACACCAAGCAAATGCCATGCAGAATGTGACCCACAGCAATGCTCAGTATTTTTGGCAAGAAGTAGAAGCGTACAGTTCAGCCATTAGTCATCTTGGCTCTGAATTCTGATTTAGCCATTTCTTAGGTTTGTGACCCTCAACAAAGTACACATTCTCTGTAAGCTATAGGTTCTCAGCCATAAAATGGGATAATAGACTAGCCCCCATCTCTCCAGGTTATGAGGAGATTTAAATGAGGCTGTATGGGTAAAGCACTAAACAATACCAGGCTTATAGCCTATGCTTATTATTTTTATCATAAGTGCATGATTGCAGGGCCAGTAGAAGCTGTTTCTCAAGCCCCCATCTGAGAACTAGGGTACATAGCCTACTTTCCTGCTTTGCATTCCCCTATAATCATCTACAGAGGCAATCACACTACTTTGCTGAACAACACCCAGGAGTCACACGGGGTCTAGGCTGAAGCAGATCACAATTAGAGGAAAGCTCTGAGCGTGGAAAACCTATAGCCAGAACCATGCCAAGTTGAGTCCAGACACCTGGATGGAAATGAGAGAATTCCCTCAATTCTGGTTCTAAAGCACATGGGGGGTTCAGTACAGAGAATAACGCTCTCTCTTTCCCGCAAATACTTTGCAAGAAGCAAGTTTTTAAAACCAGCTCTTGGAGAGGCATCACCTCCAGAGTCAGCTTTACTTACAAGCAGTTATAACGCCACCTGCAGGCCCTAGTCTCCAGGGCAACCAAAAGTCTTTTGAGTTGAAGTTTCTCAATCAGGGACAAAGACTTTTACTCCATGTGACTAGAAGTAACCCAAAATAGAATAGCTGATATCAGAACATCTCTCCTGAGAGTGAGGTTTCAGGAAGCGGGTGGAAAAGGGAGTGGAGAGAAGGCAGAAGGTGGAAAATGGAGGAGTGCACATCGTGAGGTACATCCTCTAGGAAACAAAAGTCAAAACAGGATGAACATGCACTAAATTACTCAGGGGAAAAGCGTATGAGACAAAATGGGGAGGGAGCCAGAAGAGACTTGGGGAGCCATCAGAGAACCATGCCAGTCTGAGTCCAAGTGAGGGGAAGAAAGATAGGATAGAAGCATCTTAGAATGTAATGCAGTTCTGAGTTCAGCAAGGCCATCAGGCAGCCCTTGACCCACAGATGCCCAGAAACAGTCGCTGGTTGGGAGCACCTGAGGGGAAGCATGACCTTGGCAGGATATAGTTAACAAGACCGTATCATGTACTGGAAAGTTGCTCAACTTGTTGGGATAAGAACTGAGTGCTATATGTAAGTGATGAATCACTGGCTTCCACTCTTGAAGCCAAGACTACACTGTATATTAACTAACTTAAGGGGGAAAAAATAATAAAAAAGAAAGTTGCTCAGACAGATCTTAAATGTTCTCACCATTAAAAAAAGATAATTATAAGGTAATTATATAAAGGTGATAGAAGTGTTAACTAACCTTATTTTGGTAATCATTTTGCAATATGTACTTAAGTCAAATCGCCATGCTGTAGACCTTAAATTTACACAATGTTATATATCAATCATATTTCCATAAATCTAAAAAATAAAAAAATAAACTTGAAATTAAAATATAAAAAAAAAAGAGAAACATGGGATGGGTATCAGAGCCCAGCAGCTGGGGCCCTCCGTCCGTTGTGTTTCCTACAGATCTGAGAGACATGAGCCCTGGCTGCCAAATAAAGGGGGGTTGGAGTTGATCAAGACCAGCATTGACTCCTGCGGTGCTAGAATCAGCTGCCATCAACATTAGATAATGTTTTTAGCACCCCTCACCAGTTCACAAAGAGCCACGACTTCCTTCTGATTCCACACAAAATCCATGAGGCCGCACTAGACCAAGCAATCTTCCTCAATTCTTAGTCATTTTTTTGTTTGGCATATGTTTTGGGATTCCCACCCAGAACCCCTAGAGAATGTGATCTAGAACAGGAAAGGATCCATGAGGGGCAGCCCCTATTCTCTCCTTTCTCCCCTTTCCCACTGGAGCAGTGATGAGCCCTGGGTAGAGAAGGAGGTAATGGTCTCTGAGGCTGTTGTACCAGAGAAATCAAGCCGTGGGATGCTCAAGGAAGAGGGTGAGTCTGGAAAGCCAAAATCAATATTTTTCTACTTCATAACTTTGCCCAGTTTCTATCTAGACATGGGAGAGGAAGGAATTACACCATCTATGAGAGCATTCACTAAGATTTCACTTTCCAGAGAGAACAGATTTTGAAGTTTCTCCTGGCTCTCAGCCCCTCAGGGGACAGGGATTAGAGAGAGTCTGTCCCTCTTTGAGCCTGAATTGAGCCTCATTTGCCATGAAAAGGGGCCCAGGCCCTCTTTGACAAAGTTGACCAAGAAAGCTATTTATTGGCAAATAACTGTTTCCAGCTCCCTAATAGCCATCATGAGATTCCACGGGTACCTTGTAAGAGATGCTTGACTCAAGAGGTGCATTAACAGAACCGAAAGGAAGGGGAAATAGGTAGTCCTACAAGACCTACTTCGACAAAGAGCATCTCTGCAGGTCTTATTTCATTTTAAAACGTCCTTGAGGAAGTTTGCTATATGCTCTGTAAGATTTCTAAATTGTACAGGAAGTATATTCATAAATTTTATCCAAATAATATAGAACATTCAGAGGATTCATGTGGCCAGCAAAACTAAAATAACTAACTCTACCTAGAGAGTAAAATAATCAAAACTTTATTACCCAGAACAGAAAAGGAAAGTGGGAGGTACTTAACTGTGCTATTTTTGCATTAATTTTTTTTATTTTAAAGATAAGATTTTATACATAAATAAATAGACATTATGTATAAATAAAATAATTTCTTTTGCAAACATACATAGAAATTTGTCTGGGTTGGGTTTTTTTCCACACTCTATAGAGCAGTGCTTGTTTTGCATTTATTCCTGGGACCCGAGAGATATGTTACGCTTATTGCAGAAATTATTTATCCCATGTATTTGTTAGGTTTGAATATTCATCTATTCTTGAATAGCAGACTGATTGTGACATTGAAATCTTGCATAATTTTTTTAAAGATTCCGCTTAATAACTAAGCTTAATGTGCATTCAAAACAGTATCTGAGCAGCAGTAGATCCTTGGCTCCTACATTGCTTCTTCTTCCAGCGTAAGTCAAGTGGCTGGACTAGCTCTCTACCTTCTGGCTCCTTTGTGTTAAACTTAGACTAAAACTCGTCCCCAGAAGGTGGAACACATCAGCCCGGCTTCTTTCCTCCTCTCAAACTAAATGGTACAGGAGAGGAAGGAGGATTTCTAAAAAGCCTATCGTGAGCCTAGCATCACACTGGATCAGTGTTTCTCGACCTTTTTTACATTATTACCTGGCAAGGAGCTTTTTTTAGACATTTTTTTCTAATCATTCCCTTCCCTCATTAATTTTTATTACTACAAATATATTCTATATCTCTTTATGTACTGTATGAATATCTTTCTAAATATCTATACAGAAAAGTATAAAACTTTTTCCTCCCTCCAAGAACCAGTTTTTACCCCCTTTTATCCCAATGTGGGGGAGACATCACCCCCATTGAGAATACAGGTACTAGATACTTCACATTAATGATTTGATTTGATTTCACTTGATTTGAGGCAGCAAAGTATAATAAAGTATACATCTGAGCCAGACTGTCAATCCATGTACCACCATTCCCCAGAGGTATGACCCTGAAAAATGAACTACAGTGTGCCTCAGTTTCCCCATCTGTAAAATGGGGATGATAACAATAATACATACCTAATAAAGTCGTTGTGCTGATTAAATTAGTTAATATAAGTAAAGTGCTTAAAATAGAGCCTAGCAATACCAAGCACTACACAAATGGTGGTGGTTTTATTTAGCAAATCCGAGAACACTATAGTGTATTGTAAGTATTATAAAGCCTATTTTAACAAAGAAGAGACATACATTCAGAGAAACATGAAAGCCATTCTCCAGGTTGCCAACTGCCCGCTTCTCACTTTGTCCTCTCATGGTGGAAGGTGGAGGGATCTCTATGGTATCTCTTTTTCAAGCACTAATCCCACTCATGAAGGCTCCACGCTCGTGAACTGATCATCTACCAAAGGCCCCACCTACTAATACTACCACATTAGGCACAGAACCTTCTGAGACAGTCTCCCTAAATAGACAGTAGTTCTTTCCCAGCAAAGACACTGAGTTCCTTCCTGTCATCTTAGAATGAGGGAAGCCATTTGGTATCACATAAAGTATCCTGGTCTAGGAGTCAAGAAGCTGAGTCCAGCCCTAGGTCCACCTAGCTATGAGCGTGGGCCCATCACCCTACTCTCTGGTCCTCAGTTTCTTCTCTTACTCTTTGAGCAGAGCCAGCTCTACAAATTCTACAATTCCTTTTTTTTTTTTTTAATGTTTATTATTTTTGAGAGAGAGAGAGAAAGAGAGAGAGTGAGCTCCAGTTGGGGAGGGGCAGACAGAGAGGGGGACTGTGGATTCTAAGCAGGCTCCACACTGACAGAAGTGGGGGCTCCACACTGACAGAAGTGAGCCCCACGTCAGGCTCGAACTTAAGAACCATGAGATCATGACCTGAGCCAAAGTGGGAAGTTCAACTGACTGAGCCACCAAGGCACCCCAACAATTCCACAATTCTGGGACCACAAAGCTCAAGTGGGAGGTAGGAGTCATGACTGGCACAAGCCCAGGACAATGTGAGTCTGCCTTTTACCCACATCTCCTCAGCAAGCTGACTCCAAAGCCAAGATAAGCAAGCACAAGCCTTCCCCAACAACTTCAGGAAGGCAGTGCCTGGCCCTGTGCCTCTGGTCCCTGCCCTCCTGTTCATCTAGACAAAAGGGACACTCCATCCCCATCCCAGGCTCAGCATAGGAGCAAGGGTGAGGAAAAGAAGCTTGAAATAACTCATTAGCAGGTCTGCCTCCTCCGAAGATGCCATGTTTCCTTAACCTGAAAAGACTTTGTAGCAATTAATGAAATGTTATTAGATAATAACAATGATGGTTTTATGGATATTTGATATGATTTTTAAAGGTGCTTATGACGTACAAAAGTCAGAGTAACCACCAGGCATTTGTTTTATATTAACATTTTATTATATTGGATAGTTTTGTGTGTGTGGTTTTGAGTCTTTTTTTTTAACTTAACATTCTACTGTGAACATTTTCCCATGCCTTTAAGTAATTTTAAAAACCATGATTTTTGGGGCGCCTGGGTGGCTCAGTCAGTTAAGCGTCCGGTTTCAGCTCAGGTCATGATCTCACGGTTCGTGGGTTCGAGCCCCGCGTCGGGTTCTGTGCTGACAGCTCAGAGCCTGGAGCCTGTCTTCAGATTCTGTGTCTCCCTCTCTCTCTGACCCTCCCCTGCTCGCGCTGTCTCTCTCTGTCTCTCAAAAATAAATAAAATTTAAAAAAACTTTAAAAAAAAAAACCCATGATTTTTAAGGGCTGTGAATGTTTCATCATAAGAGTAAGCAAGCCATCAGTTACTTAGTAATTCCTCTCTTGTTGGATCATTGGATTGTTTCCATTTTTTATATTAAATATAAAGCTACCAGAAATTCTTATACATAGATTTTTGTGTGAATCTCTAATTGTCTCCAAAGAATAAATTCCTAGAAGTGGAATTACAAGGTGAAAGTAGGTGAAGGTCTCAAGGCTCTTGGACATAGTGTTAAATTACCTAATAAAGAAATAATACCAATTTTTCCTCCCATCATCAGAACAAAGAGCTCCTATGTCACATATGTTCCTCAGTTTCCTCATCTGTAAAATGGCGATGATGATAATAATAATGTACCTAATAAGATCATTATGCTTAGTAAATTACTATAAGTAGAATATTTAAAGTAGTGCCTACACTCTTATCAATTATACTCTTGTCATTTTTCAAAATATTTGTTAGGTTAAAAAGTAAGAAATTGTTGCTTTAAGTTATATTTCTTTGATTATTACTGTAGTTTAAGATACTTTCATATATATTTCTTCTTTTGTGAAGTATCTGTTTATGTCCTTTGCTCATAAAAGGAAAACTTTCAAAAATCCCTCCTAATAATGCCCTTTATGACACAACCTAGTTAATGATTCTTAAAGCTACTGGAAACTTTCTTACTGTATCTTTGAGGCTTAAAATTTCAAATAATTCCTAATTTTTTATTACCTGACTTTTGTCTTATAGCAATTATCATTTTCCTACAAGGCCAATAGAAAAAAAATAGCACAGTTTTGTGGGGGTTTTTTTTAATGACTTTTGGCATGAGCCACACATGAATCAGCCTGTCCTGTCTTAGGAAGGCTCATCATCTGTTCTTTAACTGAAATAACTCTATGGAAACAGTAAAAAGCATTGTGCAAAGGAACAAATTCTCCTCCCAAGACTCTCAAACATCTGGACTCTCAATGTTTCTTTACTGTGGTCCCCCAGACACCCCACTACTCTGAGAGAACCCTGGGGAATCCATTCAAAAAGTAGACCCCAAGGCCCTTCCTCAGACCCCCTAAATAGAATCTCAGATGACTGAACCTTGGAATCTGCCTATTTCACAAGCTTCTTGGGTGATTATCTAAGAATCACAATGTTAAATTATGTCTTGTCTGCCAGAGTTCATAGTTTGTAATCTGTCTCACAAAGAATAATTAAGCCAAAGGTAGAAATTCTTTGTCAGAACTATAGTAAATACCTACTAAACTTAAAGTGTTATTATTTCTGTTAAACATGGATCTCCCAGTAATTTGTTAACAGATCAACCTAGGTAAATAGAGAGACTTTGCCCCCATCTTTGCCCCCATTTTTAGCTGTGTGGCCTTAGTAAGTGACTTAATTTGCTGAGCCCTGATTTCCTCATTTGTAGGGGGGAAATTAAGGGATGTGCCTCAGAGAATCATTTCAGGAACTGACTTAGACTACATATAGTCAGTGTCTTTCACAATTTCTGGCATCAACAAAGGAATGGTAGTTGGTATGTCAGTGGGATGAGAATTTATGCAACTGAGGAGAAGGAGGAGAAATCGGTCTAAAGCAACAGCTAATAATTATGGAACACCATGGTTTATAAACCACTTTCACAGAAGTATCTTATTTGATCCTCTGAACATTTCACTAAGATAGGAAGAAAACATTGTCATTATATCCCTTTTATAGACTGAGGCAACCACAGGCTGATCAAGGCTGTAAATCTACGTGGTTAGTAAGTGGTAGAGCTTGAACTTCTGCCTCTAGAACCCAGTATCTCAATGCTTGTTAAAAACATAAAAGCACAGAGCCTCCTAGAGACTATAGTCCCTATAGTTAGCTATTTTATGATTGGAAATGTTCTTCTAGTGTACTCAGTCTAAAGAATACTTTTTCAGGGCTTAGTGAGTACAATAAACAAGAGCTAAATGAAAATGAGAGCAATTATCATTTTTCCAGAATCTTAGCTTATTCTAAGTTGCATTCAGTTTACCTACAGTTCAAGGAAAGCAATCATGGCCATTTTTAAAACTTCCATACTACAAAACTATCCCAGATGGGCTTAAAGGACAACTCAAAATGCCCTCTCCTCCTCAGAGCGGGCCTCTCTCACTTAAAGCTGTTGGTTCTTTGCCGGTTCCCCTTACAATTCCCAAGTATCCTCCTCCTTTTCTTTAAAGAGTGTTTGCATAATATTCGTGGTAAGATTTAGGTCCAAATTATCAAAATGAAAATCCTGTGTCCTGAGGTACAAGCTAATGAAAACAGATCTTATTTTTATTCAATTCCCTAAACTCCTGATGTAGAAGACGCTCTCGTCCGCACCATTTTTCTTCAGCTTTCTCCACAACCAAAAATATTATCTGAAGAATCATAAAACTATGGGGGAAACAACTCACTAAGATTGTAAACAGCATATCACTCTTCACAGATCAATGCATCATTTGAATATAGCCTCATTCTGTGTTCCCAGCTTCCAGTCAGGGCCATTCATAGTTCGGCACTTCATAATTACATACAATTAGCAGCTTGGAGGCTGAGCAGCAGAGTGACTGGTAAGCACTGAAAGCTACAAATCTGTTTTGCAGTAGTGTATATTTTTTTCTCCCTTGATTTTCTTTATTGTTGTTTTGCTTGTTGCCTATTAGCATACCTCTGGGGAATGTTTCAAAGATGTAATGCTAACGAGCAAACACTTGTGAGATTGCCAGCCATTTCAAAATGACTTTCTTTCTTTCCAGGGCAGAGCAAGGGGAAAAATGAACGGACACATTGTTATGCAGCAAAATAGAATTATGCAGAAAATGCAAAATTATGCAAAACAGTATTTATGTAGAGCACATCCCTGAACAATTCAGGGCATCATTGATTAGCAGTAAGAAAGTAGAAATAGATCTGAATATTACCATCTACTAAAGAATCTTCTGGGGTGGGGCTCAGTCAGTTAAGTATGCAACTTCGGCTCAGGTCATGATCTCAGTTTGTGAGTTCGAGCCCCGCGTCGAGCTCTGTGCTGACAGCTCGAAGCCTGGAGCCTGTTTCAGATTCTGTGTATCCTTCTCTCTCTGCCCCTCCCCCACTTTTAATCTGTCTCTCTCTCTGTCTCTCAAAAATAAATAAATGTAAAAAAAAAAGAATCTTCTGGGGTGCCTGGGTGGCTCAGTTGGTTAAGAATCTGATTTTCGGCTCAGGTCATGATCTCAGTGGTTGTGACCTGCATCGGGCTGTGTGCTGACAGCTCTGACAGCTTTCAATTCTGTCTCCCTCTCTCTCTGCCCCTCCTTCCATGCACTGTCTCTCTCTCAAAAATAAACATTAAAAAATAATAATTAAAAAATAAAAAATATTATTAATACAAGAATATCATGGATATTTCACAGCAAGAGCCAGGAGTTACTGTCCCTAAGCTCATAGACCAAATGATAAGGTAATAACAACCTGAAGGGGTAAAGAAAGTAGAGATTTGCAAGGGGAGTAAGTGTACAAAGGCTGATCAGGGACTCAAAGCTCACTAGATAATAATAATAAAACAATAAAAACAACAGCAGTGATTGGGGTGCCTGAGTGGCTCAGTTAGTTAAGCATCCAACTTCAGCTCAGGTCATGATCTCATGGTTTGTGGGTATGAGCCCCGCGTCGGGCTCTGTGCTGGCAACTCAGAGCCTGGAGCCTACTTCAGATTCTGTCTCCCTCTCTCTCTGCCCCTCCCCTGCTCACACTGTCTCTCTCTCTCTCAAAATAAAATAAAGACATAAAAAATTAAAAAAAAAACCAGCAGTGACATGAACATAGCTAACATTGATTGAATGCTTGCTGTGTCACAGGCATTAATTCATTTACTCCTCAAAATCATGCTGTGAAGTAGGTAATGCTAGCAACCCATTTTACAGTTGAAGCAACTAAGGCTCATACAGTGCGGAAATAAGCAAAGATAAACTTGGAACCCTAAAACCTGCTCTGAAACCCTTTTCCTCGTGGCTGCCAACGAATGGGGCTCCACTGATGGGATGTTCTTGGCCCCCAGTCTTCTAACTTCTCAGATGTATAGGCCCTTGTAAAACTGATGAGAATGGTGGACATTTCCTCAGGAAAATGTATCTAAGCTCATACCAAATTTTGTAAATAACCTGAAGGTTTCTTGAGGTACATCCTTGGACCCTTTTACAGACCTCTATTCTAGATGAAGCTAGTAATGACATTGACACATGGGGTTGATTTGGGACATTCACAGATGAAATAAACCTCTCATAAGTCACAAGCCATCATGCTTGAAGTGCAGTGAGACACAGGACGCATGTGCCATCCCCCTTTTTTTTCCAAGAACTTAAGACCATGGCCCTTCTTTTTGCTCTCCAATTCTGTGCTAAGGTTTTGTGTTCACAATTATATAGTATCCCTGTAGTTCTAATTTGTTCAATTAGCACTCATTTAATGCTTCCTATCGGTGCCCTCACTACCCAAGAGCAGTTATTATTACTGCTTGTGGCAAATGGAAGGAAGGGAGGGAAGGCTGGAGGGAGGGAAGGTGTTCTATAAATGCCAGCCTTCTGTGGAATGCCTCTGTTCCCCAGACCCTCTGAACAACTCAGTTCTCATCATGTCCTCCTTTCTCTCAGAAACTTTTTGCTCTCAGAATTTCCAACTGGAACGGGCACCAAACTAATAGACCACTTATGTTTTCTTTGAAAAAAGTAGTAATTATATTGGCAGTTTACTAACATATCCAGCATACTCATGCAAGTAGAGCCCATAGCTCCCACCATAATGGGGTTTAAGGGCAATGTCCACTGTGCCAAAATCCAGGCACCTCCCAGAATTGCCCACAGCCGGAGAGTGCCATGTAGAAGGCAGGATGGGATGAGAAACCCTTCCCACCAGACTCAGGGAAGACGTCACAAGGACACTGACATTTGAGCATGGTATGCAGGATCAGTAAGAATTGGTCAGTAGAGAAAGGAGAAAGGGTGTGCCAAGTGGAAGGAAGGTCAGGAGCAAGAGCACATATGGTGGGAGGAGACCATGAGAAGTTCTGAGTCTTAGAGAGAAAGCCAGAAAGATGGGCTGGGGCCAAACCATGAAAGGGCACATACCTTGGGCCAAAAAATTAATTGTATCCTTTAAGCTATTCGTTCTCAAATTTCAGTGTCCATAAAAGCTACCTGAATATTTGTTACAAGTCCCTGGGCCTGCTCCCAGAACTCCTGAATAACAGGTGCACATCTGACAAAGAGGTGATCCTAATGCAAGTGGTCTTCAGACCACACTTTAAAACAAATAAACAAAAACAACAAAACTCTACTGAAAGCAAAGGAAAGGCTACTAGCACACTAAATGGTTTGCTGACAGAGGAGCTGTCTTTATACCCATTACATAGAAGATATTGTGCACATGGGAACCCAGAGCCCCATTTGGCCACATCCATAGTGATTCCTGAGTGTTACAATCCCATCCAAAGATACTCTGCTCTTACACCAGAAGATAAGGGCCAGAAACCATCCCCACCATTCAAGACAATGGCACACATGGCCCATACCTGGAAACACTTACCCATGGAAAGTGCCAGTTGTGATGCCTGGCTTTACTAGGCACTCAGTGATGACTGTGAACACTGTCTCCTCTCCGAAAGACAGAGGAAATTTAAGACCCTCATTTCAGCAATTCAAAAATCCTAGCAAATACCCAGCTGCATTTCTGTCAGCAAACACACCATTTCCCCAAGATAATGCAGGTGAAACAGCAGTCCCCTATAATGGGTATTCACCCTTGCTTCCTAAAGGGGTTTTGAAAGTTCTTCTCTGAAGTTGTATGATGACAATATCTTTCTAGGCTTCTAGCAGAGTTTCCACCTACTACTGGCTGAGGTGGGAAGACATTGCCCAGATCTTTGTGCTTAGCCGTGAGAGTCTGAGCTGAGTAGCTGGGAAGGCTTGGATTTACTCTCTTGGTTATCAGCAGATCAAAAACATGCAGTTAGCCCTTCAGAGAGCTATTGAGAACCATTATGTCACACATACCAGTGAGCACAGAATCTCTCTCAGAGGCACCAAACAGCCTCTGAGTGAACAATATGTGACCCACTCCTGAGCTCTCGGAGACCTGCCCCCATTGGAAGGCTTTCATTGATAGTCAAACTTCTCATCTTTGAAAAGCGAAGATTCAGATGTCTGGGTGGCTCAGTCAGTGAAGTATCTGACTCTTGATTTCTGGACAGGTCATGATCTCATGGTTTGTGGGATCAAACCCCAGGCTGCTAGCATGGAGCCTGCTTGGGATTCTCTCTCTCCCTCTCTCTCTGCCCCTCCCCCAACTCGTGTGCACACACATGTGAGTGTGCTTTCTCTCTCTCTCTCTCTCTCTCAAAATAAACAAATATTTAATATATATATATATATATATATATATATATATATATAAATTAAAAGGGAGGATTCAGCTCTTGATGCAAGAGACCCCCTCCTGCAGCCCACCTCTGTGCTCAAGTCACCTGCTTCAGGATCCATCGTGTCCCAAGGTTTGACAGCCTCAGCCTCACCACTTAGAAGGAATGTGTGATGTCTATTAGTCAGATGTTGGGACCTAAAAGCATAAATATTTGTCCAGGGTCACTCTAATAGTCAACAACTTTCTCCTGAAATGGATCAGGCTTCTTACAAGACATGCTGGAAAAAGGTAAATACCTTCCCTCTAAGACTGTTCAATGTTTACTTCACTAAAACACTCCATTATTGCACACTGAGTGAGAGAAGGGACATGGGGAGGACCTGATTTTGTGGTGATTAAATGCAGAGTAATTGTTGAAATTATTTGCATTTGTCTGAATAACACTAACTTTTAAGACTATATCATTTAAAGCAAATTGTCAGATATTATTTTTCTGGCAGCAAGAATCAGGCATTTTTCATAAAATGGCTTCCTTGCAAGAAAATCGCCAAATAATGGCAGAAACACACCCAGCTCTAAATACAATGAAGCGTGAGGAGGCAAAGTCAAGATTAAAACGGCTCTCATGCTGTGGATACACTGAAATGATGTCTTGCTGTTCCCGGGCACACTGGGAGCCACTGCTGAGGCACTAATGGGCCCCACACAGGTCTTTAGAGTGACATCCTCACAGGGCGTCTGTAATAACTGGGCTTAGGGGTATGCCAGACGAAGTAAATGCAAGGCCCGGCACTCTTGGGAGGACAAAAGCTTCTCTGCACCAGAGGAGATGTGGAGGCTTCTGCCCAGGACTTGCGCTGGTTCTGACAGCCTGTCTGTTTGCCCCCTTGTTCCATGGGGCCACACATGAGGTTCCTTGTGCATGAGAGCCACACAAGAGGCCTCCACACAGGCCCATGGGAGGGCCAGGGAACACTGGAATCCCAAAGCTAATTATTTTCCTATTGCCACCTTACCTCCCTTCCCCCCACCAAAAAGGAGAGGGAAGCGCAGGGTCCTTTAGAAGAGTGTCACCTTTTTCAAATGAGTTCTTATGTTATACCTCTTCTGCCAATGCTAGTCCCATGAAAAGCTACCTCTGATGCTTGGGGACAATACCCAAGTTATGTTTTCAAATAAGAACTACAGATTTGAAACCTCTTCTGATTTGTTTCATACATTACTTCTGAATTTGTTTTTGGTTCAATCAACAAGTGTGTATTGAGTGTCTTGGTGTACCCATACCTTCCCAAGACCACTCAGATGAAGAGCAAGCCCTACCTCTGGTGATTACAGGCCATAAGTGAACCAACCCTCTTCCTCATCCCACCACATCCCCTGCCTTTCCAAGTTTGTCCTGCCCTGGCTCCCTCTCATCAGCTCCCCGCCAACTTCGGAACTGCCACACAGGTCTTCCACGGTGTTCCTTCTGCTCTTCCCACGATGTGTCATATTCATGCCCAGGCCTACACCTTTCTGGAAACTCAGCCCAGACAGGCCTCTCTCCTACTTGCTCTCAATTTACTCCTACATTACCTTCCAAGTGCCCCTACCTATTTATCCCTCAGTCACCAAGTTCTTGCTGAGGGCTGCTACTCTGGAATGTTCTGTCCCTACTGATATCTGTCCCACTTAAATATCCAATTTTCCTCTTTTCTTTCATATATGTATAGTTTCTTCCAACTGGGATTTGGAATTTGCAAAAGTGGAAACCAGGTCTTTTACTTCTTGTTGTGGATTCATCTCATATCTCTCTGATGCCTTCTACGTGCCAGTTATGCTGTCTCTCAAAGGATCAGAACTGGTACTTACTAGAGTGCATGCTGAATAAATGAATAAACATTTGATGGCTTAATAAACAAACTCAGGAATTTAAGAAACAAAGCAAACAAAGAAAGAAAAACAGAGACAAACCAAAAAACCAGACACTGCAAAGAACAAACTGATGGTTATCAGACAGGAGGTAGATGGGGAATCAGTGAAATGGATTGAGAGTACACTTATCAGGGGCTCCTGGGTAGCTCAGTCAGTTGAGCGTCCAACTTCAGCTCAGGTCATAATCTCCTGGTTCATGGGTTTGAACCCCATGTTGAGCCCTGTGCTGATAGCTCAGAGCCTGGAGCCTGCTTCGGATTCTCTGCCTCCCTCTCTCTCTTTCTGCACCTCCCCCACTTGTGCTCTTCCTCTCTCTCAAAAATAAATAAGTAAACATTAAAAATTAAAAAAAAAAAGAATACACTTATTTGGGTACCGGGGTGGTTCAGTTGGTTAATTGAAGGACTCCTGATTTCGGCTCAGGGCATGATCTCAGGGTTTGTGAGTTCGAGCCCCACATCAGGCTCTGCACTGACAGTGTGGCGCTTGCTTGAGATCCTCTGTCTTCCTCTCTCTGCCCCTCCCCCTCTTGCACTGTCTCTCTCAAAATAAATAAGTAAACTTTAAAAAAAAAAAAAGACTACACTTATCATGATGAACGTCCAGTAATGTATAGAATTGTTGAATCACTATATTGTACACCTGAAAGTAATATAGCACTGTGTGTTATTTCTACTGAAATTTTAAAAAAAATTTAAACAATTCAGTAAAAATAAACACTAAACTTAGAATAAATAAATAAATAATAAACTCAGAATCCAGCAAGCTCATCAGATTCCATAGTTCCTTCTTATTCTTAAAGGGACAAAAAGCTTAATCAATATGTACACATCCACTCTGCACATATTTTTAAAAATATTTTTAATGTTTATTTTTGAGAGAGAGAGAGAGAGTGCAAGCAGGGGAGGGGCAGAGAGAGGGAGACACAGAATCTGAAGCAGGCTCCAAGCTCCAGAGCTGTCAGCACAGAGCCTGACACGGGGCTCAAACTCATGAACCACGAGATCATGAACTGAGCCAAAGTCAGACGCTCAACAAACTGAGCCACCCAGGTGCCCCCCACTCTGCACATATTTTTAACACATATGATGCTATCTCTGCATGAGAAGGGATGACATCATTTTAAGCACTGAGCTTGACACTCCCCACCACAGCAGGGAAAACAGTCTAACCAACACCAAGGAAGTCATACTACTGGGGAGGAAATAAGCCTCTGACTCCCGTGGGACCCTTTGCATTTGGTGGGATGCAGAGTCAGCTTGGGAACCTGGCACAAAGGAAGCACAGCACCATACCCACTTTGCCCCTGCAGGTCCTGAGTCCCCAGTGACGCCCCTGAACCTGCACAGTGGAAGCCAGGGAGTGGTGGCCCAGCCTCTTAGATGAAAACAGATAGGGTAAGGCTCTCCTCCAGCTCCACACCCTCAGACGTGTGCTTTGTTCACACCCAAACACTAGAACACCCCAAAAGTCCACTGTGGAGACAGAAATCCCTAAAGTGGTCATATCAAGGACACTTCAGGAGAACACAGGCTCCAGGACAACCCTGAGAGACCAGCTAGGCAGCAAACATTTGCAGCTGAGATGCTGTCTTTCCCCAGTCCAAGCCATTCCAGGAATGACAATGGACAACAGATAAATGGAATGGAATTTAAAATCCTGGTTTCAATAGATGTGTGACCTCAGGAAAGTGGCTTAATGTTCTCTCTCGATCTCTCTCTCTCTCTCTCTCTTCAATTTCCTCATCTATAAAATGGGGATCCTAATAACACTAATACCTACTTCACTGAATGTGGTGAATTCAGTGATCCAAACAAGTGACATGGTTAACACAGTGCTTGTCACTCCATCATGGATCATGAGTATTATCACTAACTGTTATCACTGAAATCCAATTATGGACTTTTTCTCTCCCATCCTAACTGGCCACATATCAGGTGTTTCTGCAAGAATCCATTCGCTTTTCCCTTCCTCCTTGCATCCTCCAATTTTCTCTTGTTTCCCCTTTCCTCACATCCATCCCCACCTACAACCAGGAAGACACAAGGGCTTGTTCTGAACTTACATCTGGAACAAAAGGAAGCAATGACTCTACATTAGGCCCGACACCCAGTCATGTTCACCACAGTGCCACTCTATCACCTGTCCTGTCTCATGCTCACAACAGCCCTTCATTGGCATTCCATCATTATCATCTCTGCACTGGAAACCCTTTAACTTCTCAGAAAACAGGGTGCTGTTTTAGAGACTTTCCTTGCGGACCGATTAGGAAACTGTCATAAAAAATTTTCTCATTCAGCTCGTTGCAAGATAATGAAGCATTCTAGTATCTTCCATTTTGACCAAGATTCACCCAGAAAGTAAACTATTTAGAAAAAGAGAAAGTACATGTACGTATGCTGAAAAAATGGAAACTTGTCTTTGTTCATGAGAAATGCTCTGTATTCAATGAAGCTGTCTGGGAAGATTATCTTCTCTTTTAAGAAGTAAAATACAGTACAGAACATTTGTCTGGATTTTCCTGGAATTTTGTATACCTGTGGATCTTGTTTCATTCTCCATTTACTGAATATGTTATTATTAATATTTCAGTCCTTCAGTATGTGTCTGGTGTACTTATGGAAAATCATTTCCCTCTCTAGGAGCCAAATACTACATCGAACAGCTCTGTTAACATGCCTATTCATAAATTAGCAAACAATGTAGCTTTATCTTTTATTAATTAAATAATGAGACTGCTTTCATAAATAGCACTCTTCTTTATTTAAGATGTACCAGAAAAGATGATATGGCTTGAATAATCTCTCAATACCCTACTGAGATAGGCAGAATAATGTCCCCCAAAATATCCACATCTTATTCCCCAGAACCTATGATATGCCTTATATGGCAACAATTGGGACTAAGGTTAAGGATTTGAAATGAGAAGATTATACTGAATTATTTGGATGGGCTCAATCTAATCCTATGAATTCTTAATGGTGGAGATGTTTTCCTAGCTGCAGTGAGAGAGAGACACAGATACAATGACAGAAGAAGGGTCAGAGAGATGTGTGAGGACTCTACGCACCATTGCTAGCTTTCAAGATGGCTGAAGGGACACCAGCCAAGGAATGCAAGCAGCCTCTAGAAGGTAGTTAAGGCAAAGAAACATATTCTGCTCTAGAAACTCCAGAAAGGAAGGTTACCCCACCAGTTCCTTGATTTTGGCCCAGTAAGACCCTAATCTTGACCCATGTTAGACTTTTGAACTACAGAACTGTAAAATTAGTTGTTACTGTTTAGTCCACTAACTTAGTGATAATCTTTTACAACAGCAATATAAAATAAATTACATTGACTTAGAACTAACCCTTTGACTCCAAAACCAATAAGAATGTGAGGTTCTTCTAGCATTCTAGAAAGTTTCTGTTCAAAATAGACTGGGTACCAGTTGCAGCTCTTTGCATATGGTATTTGGTTGCTGGTATGGAGAGGAAGAAGGAAGGAAGGAAGGAAAGGAGGAAGGAAGGAAGGAAGGAAGGATAGAATATGTAGTGACTGGATATTCCAAATAGATGCACAAAAGTAAGAAAAAATAGACAATGTACTGGTTTATAGATTATACAAGTTATGAACTGTATGATCATTAAGGAATATTAAGCCACTACCAAACCAATCTGCCAAAAGAGAGTCTCTATCCCTTTATTTGGAATGAGAATAACCATAATTAGGAAGCCAGTATGTGGCTGGTGTTATTTTGTGAAGGACATTGAACAATTACATAATTTGATGTTTACTGTGGTAATATAGTAGGCACAATTCTTTGTCAGAGACTTAAAGTTAAGAGACAGAGGATTCTCCTTAGTAGAAAAGAAAAGGCTTAACATATAAATGCCCTGTTGAGATAGCCCTATAATGAAAATAGAGTAAACAAACATAAGTGATTACTCTTAGATCTTCCCCAGCTTTGGATGGGGGAAAGGAGGCTAAGGTGAGAATACTGAAGTCCAACCCCACAGAGGTAGTCACCATCGATAAGACAAAGGCACCTGAAAGCCAGAGGTATTTCTTCAAAATGATATAAACTCAAGCCCAGCATTGCACAATTTCTATAGGCTTGAGGCTTATTCTTTTTAACACTGCTATTGCAATAGATCTTCCTTTACAGAAAATTCCATAATCAAAGTATTGGCATATATTATGAATTCTAAAAGTTATGTATTTGCAATAGTAAAAGAGTAAACAGAAACAGACACCGTTAGATTTTAGATTCAGTGAGGCTTCTGCATAATTGGCTGTAAATGTGAAAATTCCTGGTTGCATTCATTCTCCTCAAAAACCAACTGAATTCACAGAATTGCAAGTAGCAGATCCCCCAGAGGTTCACAATAACAGGTAAAAATATTACAAATTTGAGGAGAACTCCATTTTTTCCATTAGGGACTGTGTACCAATCACATTTTATTTTTTCACGTTTGATAAACTGACAGACGACAGAGCCCATGGTGATAATAGTGATACGTCTCCTAATTGCCATTTGAAGTAAATTAATACATTCCTACCCTTAGCCTTCCTGCAGCAAGTACAGCCAAGTATTCTCATTAAACTTGGACAAAACAGAAAAGCACCTTCTGGGGGGTTTTGACTAAATATAATCAGAACATGCGCCAGAGAAATCAGAACATATGTACATCTGGAGACTTCAGAGTCAGTACTGTTTGATTGCATACTTGCTCCATTCATTTAGGATAAAGTAGTAGTTTGGTGGTGATTGTATTGTCTCAATAAGGTGAATTTTTATTAAGAAACCAACATCAGAGGAAACTTCTACTCAGCCTATCTGATTTCTCTCAAGCCGAATTGAAAGTTCTCTAATTATAGCTACTGTAAGACTCAGGCACTCAGAGGGATGATTCCAAGTCCCAAACTTTGTATTTTGCTAAAGGCAGTATTTGTATTCCCTAAAAGCAGTAAAATGCTCCCCAATCTATAATATTTCTGTATCTAAAAACACCTTATAGCTTTGCACTCCCAAAGCAACACAAAAGTCTTGCTACAGGAGCTAAAGAATATGGCATCATCATATTCCCCATCATCTTACCTCCTTCAATCTGTGAAGTCTCTTCAAAACAGTCAAATCAAAGATGATCCATACGATATCCATATTCACTAAAAATTAAAACAATAGATACAAATGGAATAAATTCTCTACTTCTGTCTAGAAAGGTTGCTCTCAAGTTACACAAAATCCATTCTTGAAGATTTTTCAAAAGATACTAAAGAAAACCATTCTCCCTAGATTGTCACTTAAACTTGAAAACTTGAATATGTGAGTTTTCCCATGATACATGAAGGTAGCCAAAGTGATGGGGAATATTAAGGTCTATACTTCTGCTGGGTTCCTTCTCCATCCATCCCATCCCTCATGTGAAGGGCCATAAACCCAACAGACGGTGGAATCAGAAGAGCCAAAAAAACAATAATAGATCTAGTATAGTTCAGTATCAAAGATGTTTGCAAAAAGTGGGAATGCAAAAGCAAGGTGCAAATTATATGAGATTATGAAGATATGAACATTTAAGTTCAGGAATAATTGTGGTTCCTTGGCTATTCTTGGTGACTAACAGTCACTGAAGTGCTTAACTTCCACAGCAAGACTCAAGATGCTGAAACCAGTTCAAGGTGGATGGGACTGGTATAATATACTACTATAGGTTGAAAGCCTACGGTCTAAGTCCCACATCTGCCACTTACTAGCAATGATTCAATCTCTTAAACTTCATTTTCCTCATCTATGAAAGGGAGATAATAAAAGGGTCTTGTTAGGATCATTACAAAGATGAATCCATCATACATACAAATAAGTCCTTTACATACACTAGAAAGTTAAAGTGGAGTTCACGTAAAACATGGTTTATGTGAGAAATGGGATGAAGGAAAAGAGCTGAGTGAAGAAATTTCAGCATGATGAGGGATCCCCAGCAGGTTGAGGGGAAGACCAAACGGGCTGCCTCTGGTGGGCAACTTTGAGGATGATCACAGGAAGCTGAATGTAAGCAGAATGGTAATGTTAGAAGACCTAGAAGCATGACCATCATTTGAATCCAATCCAAATGCCACTAGGCCAAATATAGAAACAGAGAACTAAAAGGGGTATTGAAAACATGTGGTTCACTCCCCCTCCATGTTTAAGAGGTTAACAAGAGAAGTAAAAACTGATAAACTGTAGCAATAGAGCTCCACTGTCTAATCCTACTGTCTCAAGGATCTCTGAGCTGTGATTGACATGAGGAGGTGCTGAGGTCTGGGGCAGAAACCCAGGGTGGGTCCATGTGAGGAAGGCCACCAGGACCATGAGGCTCTCAGGGGACAGATGCACCTGGGGCATTTTAAAAAACAGTTAACTGACAATATTCAAGCCCTACCTACCACAGAGCCTGGCCTGCGGGAACTATGGGCCTTTTGGGAGACAGGCTCCTTCTTGGGAAGCACCAGCTTGTACCCACTCCACAAACCCTCTCACTGGAAGAGTGTAGGAAAGAAGGTGAAGACCTCACTCCCTTGATGCTCCACATGCCCAAAATCTCTCCCAAAATTAAACTGCTTTTACATAATAGCCCAAAAAGTTCATAGCATTCAAGGTTGGGTTACAATGCCATCCAGACGAACAAGTACTGAGGAATAAACTCGAGTGTTTCTATGAAGACCAGAAGAATGTCAGTCAGCCATACTGAGTGCACAAAGCCCATGGTATGTCAAACAATGTAGCCGCTCTTCACCAAAGGATGAACCTAAGTAGATAACTACAACAACAGGACATGTGCCTCCAAAGCAGCAGGAAGCTGAGGGTGAGGAAGACACAGACTCTGCTCCACTCTAACATATCATGTGACCTGGGGAGGGCCCTTCTCTGGGCTTCAGTTTTCTCATTTGTAAAATGAAGTGTGGGAAATAAATAATCATCAGAGTTCTTTCTAGTACTTTCCACCTACAAATCAGCGGTTTGGGGTTTGAAGCTTCAGCCACTATTTCCTGCTATAACAAGATTCAACACTACATCGGGGACCACAGTGAAAGTCAGGGGAAATTGGCTCTATGCCCAGAAATGGTCCAGAGTTGATAATGGGGTCCTTCAATGTGGGAGCAGAGGGTAAGGGGTGAGGAGGAAGATATTTTCCTCTACCTTAGGGCAGGGTGGGGATACCATCTGGCATCAGAATGAAGAATATGGTTCTATTTCTTCCTTGCACTCCTTCCCCATGCTTCTCCAAAGCTGCCTGAAGTAGTTACTGACTTAGTAAGAAAGTATTAGGAGCCAAAGTTATTTCCATTAAAACTATCAACAAGTCTAAATGTGAGGAATGTTTATTAAGAGAAAAAAATTAATTCTGCCATGTGCCTGAACCACAGATTGTCTGCAAAGTGGCCCATGTGGTATAGCTACATAAACTTTATTACCTAGTAAAAATTTCTGTCTTAAAACTCTTGGCAAGAGCCTTCCTTTAACTGACTCGGACTTTTTTTCCCTTGGCTGGCCCAGATATAGAAGAATTAGTGCCACCGAATAACATAGTATATTAGGCACTTGCTTTCTGTAGTAGATACACTGTTCTTTGTGCTATTCTAATGCTTTGTCATATAACTTAATGGCCACCTGAACAAGGAAGCAACTGTTCACTTTTTTTTATACCTCTTAGCTGAAGATTCAGATTGAATTCATGATCATTTAATTCTTGAAAGGTCCTTTCCTCCTTTGGATCTTTGATTCTCTACTCTCTTTGATATATGTGTTTATACAATCAGCATAGGAATGATTATTTAAAGTTTGAATTTTTTCTGAAATGTATTGTCTATTGAGTTCAAATGAAATGCAGAGCAGTATTTCAACATCTCACTGGTTTGGAAATTTCGGTTCTGGCTGACAATTTTTACATTTCTTTCCATTTTCTTTGAATTGTTAAGAAACTCTGTGTGTGTGTGTGTGTGTGTGTGTGTGTGTGTGTGTTCTTTTAAATTTATAGTCACCTCTGAAATTACAATGTAATAGCTTTAAAACAGTCCAAAGTGCCTCTAATGGGAATGAATTATAATGGAAAGTATCAAGAAAGGCACTGAGCATTATTTGGAATGCAGCTTTGTTTCTATCTTGGTTTATCCTTTGCCAATGGCTCCATTAGGGTATTGCTCAATCAGCCTCTCTGCTGGATAGCAAGTTTACATTCATCCATGCACTAACCAGTCAAAGAAGAGTAGAAAGCTCTACTTTTGTAGAGCTGTGGGCCCCTTTAGAAAAGAGGAGCTTTCTGTCAAATAGTTTCTAGTTCCACCAATGGTATAAATGCCAAATGGGAAAATTCTGTCTCTATTTTCACAAAATATATTTCATGCCTCTTCCCTTGCCCCTTCTGTAAGAGTTCCATGAATCATCAACACTAATACCCTCATAAATAAATGAGAATATATTTCATACCACAGGTGTGACGAAGTGAGGTACTACTTAATTCTTCAGCCTTCCACAAGCACATGTTAAAAACGTAACAATGAAACTAATATTACAGTAATAATCACAGTTATAAAGAACCTATTACATACTGGGCACTGAGCTAATTAATACTTTAGATACTTGAGGTCATTTAATCTTCACACACATCCATACACAAACTCAAGGGGGTGGTATTGCCCCAATTTGATAGATGAGGAAATTGAGTTAACAATTTTTTTAAAGTTTTTATTTATTTTTGAGAGAGCGAGCCGGGGGAGAGCAGAGAGAGAGAGAGAGAGAGAGAGAGAGAGAGAGGGGCAGAGGATCCGAAGCAGGCTCTGTGTGACAGCAGAGAGTCTAAAGCAGGACTCAAACTCACAAAACCATGAGATCATGATCTGAGCCAAAGGATGCTTAACCGACTGAACCACCCAAGCTCCCCGAGTTTTAACAATTTAATTAATTTCTGAAGATCACATCAGAAAATCAGGTAGAGCCGACTTCTAAGCCCATTCTGATCCTGAGCTGGTACTCTTAGCCAGTCCTATATGCTTGACAATAGTCCAAAGACATCTTGGAAAATCAACAGATGACTTAGAATTATCGTAATGAAGAAAAAGCAGTGTTGCTTAGACAGCTCCCTAAAGAATTCTCTCAAAAAGAAAGCTGTCTCGATTACGCACTCATCTTAATTTTTTTAAAGATAAGATTTAGTAGGTACTTAGTATGTGCCAGGCATTTTTTCTAAGTATTTTACATGTATTACCTCATTTGATACTTACTACAATTACCATTTTACATCCTTACAATGACCATCTTACAAGGGCAGCTGAGTGGCTCAGTCAGTTAAGCATCCGACTTCGGCTCAAGTCATGATCTCACAGTTAGCAAGTTTGAGCCGTGCATCATCAGGCTCTCTGCTGTCAGCACAGAGCCCACTTTAGATCTTCCATCCATCTCTCTCTCTGCCCCTCCCTCACTTTCAATAATAAATAAACATTTAAAAAAATAATTACCATCTTACAGATGAGGAAACTAAAGAAGATAGAATCTAGGTAGCATGGGGAAGGTCACACAGCAGTAAAAGTGGAGACTCAGTTTGTAACTAGGTTGTTTGGCCATAAAGCCCACCCCCTTAAACTGACTCTATGCTGCCTCCTCTTAGTGATTATGGACATGTTTGCTTATGAAAATAAAAGCCTAAGGACAGCACCTGGAGAAGCAAAATCCAGAAAATGGAACAGCTAAGTTAAGTCTGCATAAGACACTAACAGTAATTTAGGAAAAAGGCAGAAGACAAAGAGGGACACAGCATCATCACAGGGATCTGCCACTCAAGTTCAAAAGATACACAAGAAAATTTTCAGGGGTAGGAATAGACATAAAACCATTCAAAAAGGAGATATGTTATAATTTATATTAAGCTGCTTGCTAAGTAACCACCTCACGACACACAGAGCCTTGAGAGAGGGCATTTTCGGTACTAAAGGAATGGCGATGGTGTCTATGGCATAGAAACACACCAGCAGGCACAAGAGGTAAATTGCAAAAAGTCCACAGAGATGGCTGGGATAAATGGAACCATCCTCCAATGACCTCAGAAATGAGATTGCCCACCATAAATGGCATGGAGACTCAAGCCAATTTTATTCGGTCTTTCTTTTTTTTTTAAGTTTATTTATTTTGAGAGAACATGCACGCATGAGAGGGGGAGGGGCAGAGAGAGAAAGGAAAAGAGAAAATCCCAGGCAGGCTCTGCACTCTTTGTGCAGCTTGATACAGAGCTCGAATTCACAAAGCATGAGATCATGACCTGAGCCAAAATCAAGAGTTGGGGGCTTCACTGACTGAGCCACCGAGGCTCCCCTTCCTTCTGGCCCAATGGATAATCTCATTGCAACAAATGGAGGACTTGGGGACACCAAGACACCTGAAATCTGGGTTGGGTTAGACTGAAAAGCTTCCAATTTCTAAAATTAAACACTCATTCAGTCAGTATTTTTGGAGTCCCCACTGTGTGCCAGGCCTTGTTTAAGATAATGGGAATACAACAGTGAGCAAAACAGACTTGATCCCTGGCAGCTTGGAGCCTATACTGTAGTGGAGAAGACTGACAATTAAGCAATGACATGCAGTGCAATGTGACAAACGATTTGATAAGAGAAGTCCAGGTGCCAGGGAGCAGATAGCAGAGGCCTCTAAGCTAACCCCGAAGAGGTGAAACTTCTGAGGAGGGACGTTTATGCAGACTGATAGAGAAAGCACTGAGGAGAGTCTGGAAGGAGCTCTGCACATTTGGGAATGGAAAGAAGATCACATCTGGAACTTCACTCAAGAAAAATTAAAATAAAGGGAGAAGTGGCCAGCGATGAGTCTGTGTGGGGCAGGAGGAGTTAGGTCACATGGGTCTTGGAAGCCATGCTGAGAAACTGGGGGCCAGAGAAAAACAATCTGAGTGTTAAACAGGGTAGTGATATGGTCAAATGAAAGTTGCACATTTTAAAGTTTAAAAAAATAAGTACCCTAAACTCCGAAGGGAACATCCTCTGCCACCAGTTCAAGAGCTTCCAGAGGAGAAACATGATCGAGCCTCGGGAGAGAGCCAGGTTCAAGCCCAAGTAGAAAGTGAAGCTAGTGGAGAAGCGGGCATTCCTCGAGTTATAACCGCAGCAAGATGCCAGAGCCCCTACCCTGCAATAAAACACCTCTGACCAGCAACAACAAAAAATAATAAAAATAAAAATAAAGTTTATAAAAATAGATGAAGACGGCATTAAAAGTATGTTTTTATTTTCCTGAGCTGAAGATTTGTGGTATTTTTCACTTGATAAAGATGTCACTCCTACATCTCTACCCATCTTCATAGAGGATGTAAATTCTCATGGTGTCATCAACAAAGGTCATTCTCCTTACAATCTGGGGACTGGACCCACAGGTATCGCCCTTCTATCTGTTGCATTGACTCAGATTCCCCAAAATTAATTATTTAATTATTTAATTATTTAAAATGCACCTTCAGGGGCACCTGGCTGGCTCTGTTGGAAGAGCATGTGACTTGATCTCAGGGTCATGAGTTTGAGCCCCACATGGGATGTTGAGAGCACCTAAACTTTAAAAAAAAAAAAAATAGGGTTGCCTGGGTGGCACAGTCAGTTAAGCATCCAACTCTCAGTTTCAACTTAGGTCATGATCACAGGGTTTGTGAGTTTGAGCCCCCGCATCAGGCTCCACGCTGACAGTGTGGAGTCTGCTTGGGATTCTCTTTCTCTGCTCCTCCCCTGCTCACTCTCTCTCTCTCTCTCTCTTTCTCACAAAATAAATAAACTTTTTAAAAAATTTTAAATAAAGATAAATAAAATGCACCTTCAGTGTAGATCAAACACTATTCTAAGGACTTGACCAATATTAACTCACTTAATCCTTATAACAATTCTATGAAGTAAGTACTGTTATGATTCCCATTTTATAGATGAGGTTACTGAGGCTGAGAACAGTCATACATCTAGTAAGTAGTAACGCAGGATTCCAACCAGTAGACTGGCTTTATAGCCCATGCATTCAAACCACTACCCCATGCAGCCTATCTGATTGATTCTGGGGAAGCTAAAGACAAAGTGGCCTAAGGAGGCATGACATGAACTAGTCATCTGCACAAACATTTAGTGAGCCTGGTCCAGGATGGAGATACAACTATGAATATGGCCTAATCTGTCCCTCCCCGCCTGCAGCAACCCAAAATCACAATCCATGTAAGAGGAGAGAGGATGTTAGCACGCGGTGAAAGGACATCTCATTCCCTCCAGGGCGGAGATTCCCCAGCTAAGAATTACTGCAGAGGATGATGCTAGAGCTGACACTAAGGGACGTGGGATTTGACCAGCTGGCAAAGAAGGAAGGAACACAATTGCACATAATGGTTTTGGTTTGAAAATAGCAAATTGTTCAACTTGGCTAGTGACTAGGGACCGCTGGGGGAAATGGCAGGGTGTGGGGCTGGAGAGGTGGGATGTTTCCGGCTTACCCAAGCAGGACTGTCCCCTGATATGCACAGAACAGCCAGGTTCTCAGAAAGCACATGTTCTGCTCATATAACAGATCACACGATAAAAAACACCCTGAAAGCAATGGCCCAGTTGTCTCTGTGGATTGTTAAAGTGTTTCCTTGGCCAGAGACCTTCACTAAAATCTTTTTCTCCAGATCCTGGGGCTTTGCTGTAGGGCCCAATTTTGAAACTACAACATCCTCCAGGTTCCTTCCCTATGGACCTGGCATCCAAACCTTGTGAGTAAATTGCAGATTATCCCATGCCAGATGGAGTAATACCTTACAAAAGGAGTGACTTACTCTACCTCAGGACTTCTGTCCCTTTAAAAAAATAACTGAACTCTATACAAGGATAAAAATAAATCCTTAAATCCCAACACAATCATTTTAAAACACTGTATCAACTTCTGTCCCATAAAAGACCCAGAGCAGAGTTTCAGATGTTCATGCATGCATCTTCAAAATACCTCCAGCCATCATGGGTTTTAACATTTCTCTTCTAATAGTAATAGTCAAAACAATTCCACTTTGTAGTCAGTTGTTTTGATTTCTATAAGCATTACGGCTAGAACAGACTTTAAGTCAAGAACATAATTTGACTAACCTAACCACACATATGTTCGTATACACATTCCATATATA
This sequence comes from Cryptoprocta ferox, assembly GCA_028646485.1. Classification (NCBI taxonomy): domain Eukaryota; kingdom Metazoa; phylum Chordata; class Mammalia; order Carnivora; family Eupleridae; genus Cryptoprocta; species Cryptoprocta ferox. The sequence continues at coordinate 47,166,945 of CM053560.1, read as the reverse complement.
AATACATATGTATGTTCAAATGAAAAGGCCAGGTTGAAACTGGAACCAAATAGGCATAAAATTAACTAACATGATTTTATTTTATTCTCTACCTAATGCAAAGCATTTTCCAAGGACTTTTATTCTTGGTAGCTTCCGACAACCCCTCAGGGAAAACTAAGATCTTTTAGGCATGAATATTGTAAATAGAAGGAGATCCACAGAGATTGCAGTGAAGCAGAATGGTGAGACAAAGCATGGATAATTCAGGAGTGAAAATGCTAATGAGGCAAAAAGGAGAACCTCTATTCCAAGCTCCCCATTTTACAGATGAGGAAACAAAGGTCCAGAGAGACCAGGCTGTTGACCCCAAGATATGCCCATAAGTGGAGAACCAGGACCAGAGCCACATTCTCTGATGTCTAGTTCTATTTTCTTTCCAGTTCTTTCCTTCTCGAACTATTTTATTTGTAACTCCCAGGGGTTCACAGAAGAGAGCCACAAAGGGCCCACAGTCACAGGATAAAGCTCAAGGATCAAATGTGCTTGGAGATTGGAGGGGAAATCGTGTTTTATTAATTCAGTGTTTAAATATTAGAACGATATAAAAATAGTATGGATTTTTAAATTTTTAATTGCATGGATTTTTAAATTTTTAATTGCATGCATTTTTTCAGAAAACTGCAGCAGATGTCAAAGAAAGGTTGTGCTTGTGGAAGCCTCTTGGACCACCCCACAGATTGCCCAGGGGAGCACATACCCACCTCTCCCTGCAGCCCAGACACCACAGAACCTGCCCCAGAGAATCAGGGTGTCCCACAAAAGTGGAGCAAGCTTTTCTCACCCACCCTGCCCCAAACTGGTTCTGACCCTGAAGAGCCTAAGAAGGGGGCTGGGAAAGGAAAACCTTTGAGTAGGACTGACCCTGAGGCCTGGGCCATCCTTCTCCAAAGGAAGGAAGAGGAACGAGGTTAACTTGCAGAAGTAGAAGGGGGAAAAGAACCCTGTGGGAAAGCTACAAAGCCCAGAAAGGACAGCCAGCCTGTCAGAGGTGCTAACACTCAGAAGAGCAGAGATATTTCTGACACTCTAGTGAAAAAGGGCCTATGTTTGCTCTTAATGGCAAAGCAGAAAGGCTTGTTCCCCCACTGGACATGAGGAAGACCTGGACATGAGGAAGACCTGCATGAGCCTCATAGCCAGACCCAAGGGACCACAGAATCTCTTACAATAGGCCCTCATGAGATTATAGTTTAGAAGCAACACAGTCCTGGGGTGCCTAGGTGGTTCACTCCATTAAGCATTCGATTACTGATCTTGGATCAGGTCACGATCTCAGGGCCATGAGATCAAGACCCGTGTCGGGCTCCATGTAGACAGCATAGAGACTGCATAAGATTCTCTCTCTCCCTCTGCCCCTCCTCTGCTCATGTGCATGTGCATGCTCTCTCTCTCTCTCTTGCTCTCTCTCAAAAAAATTTTAAAAACAAAAATAAAAAATAAATCTCTTAAAAATATCTTTGCCTAGAGAAAACTCTTCCTCCTTTCCCTGTGATTAATTTTTCTTTCTGCATGTAACATTTTTAAGAGCATTTGCTGTCTTTCCAGGATGTTCAATGTGTTTGATTTTTTTTTTAATTCTATTAACTTCATCATAGAGCCTCAAATATCACCAGGAAAGCAAATTATAATAGAACTGAGAAATATCAACTTAAAAGCTTTGGGAATGAAGTTGAATCGGCATTATAATCACCAGGCTCAGAGGCACTGTGATAGAGGGCAGGAGCGAGATGGCACACTAAAAACAGACACTAATGTGAGCCTGAGCACTAAAGGCTCCATCCTATGCCCAGGATGCTAACAGCCAGGCACACATCTCTTGTGAGGAGACCAGGGAATTCTTCTGGGGAGAAACTGAATGACCCAGAGAAAAATAAGATCTAATGATCCTGATCTCTTAAGGCTTCCTTGAAAACAAGGTTCACTTACATCCTGATCACCTTACAGAGTGATCTTATATTTACAGAGTTTTCTATCAGCCTTTTTGTGCCTCAAATTTCTTTTTTTTTATTTACTTTTTTATTTTTTGAGAGAGACAGAGACAGTATGATTGGGGAGTGGGGGGCAGAGAGAGAACGGGAGGGAGAGGGAGATAATCCCAAGCAGGCTCCAAGCTGCCAATGCAGAGCCCAGTGTGGGGCTCAAACTCACAAAACTATGAGATCATGACCTAAATGGAAACCAAGAGTTGGACGCTCAACTGACTGAGCCGCCCAGGCACCCCTGTGCCTCACATTTAAACGGGAACAGACAACCAAGGATCATTAGAAATTGGAAGAAAGACTTCAGTATGAAAGAGAGATCACAAAAACAAGTAGAAAAGAAGCCCTTGGAGGAAGGGATAAAATGCAAAGAAAGGAAAAGAGAAACTTTTTAAAAACCATATTAAATGCCACCAATCAGTGAAAAGAAGGTAGGGTATTCAAGAAACCAGTGGAACTGATAGGATGAACTGTGTGCTTGAGCATTTGGAAGAAGCTAGTGAGTGGCATTCGATGCCTCTATTAAAGCACTTAGGAAATATAACAAAAGGCACAGAGACAAAGCCAATAAAACATGAGATATTAATTTCAGGAATAATAAAAAGAAACTTGGAAGGGGCCTCATTACTTAATTATTGACTTTAAATTTCATTGATTACCCTGGAATGGTATAGTCAACCTGAAAGTACTTTAGTAAGTGGTTCATTAAGGACGCATAACCTACAAGGCACTATGTGAGACAGTGAAACCCAAAGAGTTCCTCTACTCAAGAAACTCAATCCTGGGGCTCCTGAGTGGCTCAGTCGGTTGAGCGTCTGACTTCAGCTCAGGTCATGATCTTGTGGTTTGAGACTTTGAGCCCCGCATCGGGCTCTGTGCTGACAGCTCAGAGCCTGGAGCCTGCTGCAGATTCTGTGTCTCCATCTCTCTGCCCCTTCCCACTCATGCTCTGTCTCTCTCTGTCTCTCAAAGAATAAATAAACATTAAAAAATTGAAAAAAAAAGAAACTCAATCCTTAACCATCTTCCAAGTATGAAGCGTCCTCCCTAGGTGCCTAAATTGGGTACTGATCTTCCCTTTTAATTAAGTAACTCAGTAGCATCTGTTCTGAAGCATAGTTTATCTAAATACATGAGTGAGGGAAACGACTGCCAAAAAGTAGATGGAGCCTTATGACCACCTCTATATACTCTTCTACAAAATATAATTGAAGATTACAGTTTTATTCCATTCTTGTCAAAAACTGGACAGCTTCCATCTGCCTGAAAGAGAGACTCCTGGTTTTCTACCTCTACTCTCTTGGGAATTCTTTGTTGTTCTGTGTTTCAATTTTTTTTTAATTACAGATACACTCACTCTTTCTATCCCTTTGGTTTAAAAAAAATAATAAGATAGGGGCTCCCAGCTGGCTCAGTTGGTAGAGCGTGCAACTCTTGATCCCAAGGTTGTAAGTTCAAGCCCACATTGGGTGCAGAGATTACTTAAAAATAAAATCTTTTAAAATAAATATTAATTTAAAAATTAAAAAATAATTTTAAAAAACAATAATGTAATAACTACCCACTGCCAGGGTGGTTTTCAACTTTCAAATCCCTGACTTAAACCTAATCTACTTGCAGAAATGGTTCAGCAGACTCCTCCACCTTTACTCCCACGTCCCCCTATGAAAGGAGTGAACAACATCTCAAACCATATCCCATTCTCTTTACCAGCTAGCTGGCTTTGAGCATGTATTTTAACCATTCTAAGTCTCGGTTTCCTTATCTAAAAACATGAAGGAAATAAACATATTCACGAGACCACTGTGATGATCTTTTTAAGAAGATACTGTATATAAATCCAACGCAGCATCTAGCTCAAAGCTGGCTCTTCATAAATGTCAGTTCCCTTCCCTGGTGATGCAAAGCTCTTACCAGCTTGGCCTGAACCATAATCCAGCTTCCAAAATGCCCAGTCCCTGAACCCTGGCATCAAAGTCATCCCAGAATTCATGGTTTTAAGAATTTCAAGTTGGGGCACCTGGTTGGCTCAGTCAGTACACCATGTGACTCTTAATACCAGGGTTGTGAGATCAAGCCCCACGTTGGGTGTAGAGATTACTTAAAAAGAAAATCTTAAAAAAAATAAAAAATTTCAAGTTGGCAGAAGAGAAGTTCATAGTCTCCCTATATTCTTAGCTTTATGTAGGCCACCATTAAGGACAAAAGTCAAAGAACAGTGGCCATGGATTTCTGGAAGAACTCTGATGTAGTAATGCCCACTGTTCTAGTACCACCTATATTGTAGGACATCCAACAAAAGAAAGAAGGTTCAGCCCATTCTCTGAAAGTCTGCATATTTTGCCCTCAACAAATAGAAGTGAAGAAGGCCCCAAACCAAAACTCAATCTCATCAATAGAAATGGCCTTGACCACTTGCCACTCCTCTCCATGATTCCAAAGAAATCCCACAACTCCTCTGAAAACCATTTCTCCAATCTAAGGCAAACATTGTAGCAACATTGAACCCCATCATCAAGCAAAAGAAACACAGCACAACTATGTGCCCTTGTGACAAAGAGCCATTGATGTTATTTATGTAAAGCAATTATACAACATTACTCTGTTCTCGGTAACATTTGAAGCATTTTACAAATAACAACTCATTCAATCCTTGTAAATGGTTAGGTAGATAAGATACTATTATTATCCCCATTTTACAGAACAAGAAATTGAGTCTGGGAGAGGTTAATTGCCAGACAGGCTGGTTTCAAAGTCTCTGCTCTTAACTACCAAATCATGCTTCCCCCTCATGCAGCTCACGGCCTGCAGCCAGAGTGGTGACGTTATAGATCTTTCTGTGCATATAATATTAATAGCAAATCCAGAGGCCCGGATAGATGATAAAAGTTGTTTTGCTACAGAATTATTATGGGTACATGGAAATTACAGTGGGCAGAGGCTGGGATGTACAGTCAAATTGACTTGGATCAAATCCCAGCTCCATAAATTGTATGTCTCTGAGTTAGCTGATTAACTATTATGAGTCTCTGTTTCCACATCTCTAAATAGGGATCTCGATACCGAATGCACAGAAGTACTGGGGAGATTAAAGGAGATAAGTTAGGAGAAGTACCTATAATGTGCTTCTCATATAGTACATGTTCAATAAGCTACAGCCTTTAGATTTAAGGTTCTAATTGTCTTGCTGTGTACAGGTGACTTTTTTTATTTTTCTGTGAGAGTCTCACATGAAATTAAAAACAACAACAACAAAATTCTAGTAGAGCAGTGCCTGGGTGGCTCAGTCAGTTAAACATCTGACTTGATTTCAGATCACATTATGATCTTGAGGTTCATGAGTTCGAGCCCTGGATCAGGCTCTGCACTGACTGTGTAGTGCCTGCTTGGGATTCTGTCTCTTTGTCTCTCTCTCCACCCTACCCCCGCATCCCCTGCTTGTTCTCTCTCTCTCTTTTTCTCTAAATAAATAAATAAACATTAAAATAGTTTTTTAAAAAATCTAGAAGAAACCTTATAGGCAAAGAGGTATTTATCCTGTAGAAATTAGAAAACTAACCATTCATTCCAATACCTAAGTACATCTCTGGGCATTTAATAAATAAATAAATGGGTATGGGTTCAAGGGCTGTAAACTTTAATTGTAGCAGTAAAGTGTAGAAGCAGTAAAGAAAGGGGTTTTAAAACAACCTACCTGGCCTTTTAAATAAAAATTAATCATTTGTCCCTTGAAATATCATTCTCCTGTTTCATTTACTAAAAATGCAAACAGGACAGTATTACAGATGATATCTTACCAGTTCAGTGTGCTCCTGTAAGTATAATTATATCAGCAGCCCATTTCCTCTTGCCAGACCCTTGGTGGGACTGTGTTTCTTTGACACCTTGAAAAGGGTGTGGGCATGTGTCTCGCTTCACCTAATGAAATGTGAGAAGTGATTATGTGTCTCTTCCAGGCAGAAGCATTTAATTACCAGGGGGAGGCCTGCAGAACTTTGTTCACCAGTTCTAGGCACCACAGAAGCTCATCTTCAGTTGAAATCTCCATCAGCCAAGGTTTCTGAGTGACTGTACACAGATCTCTCCTACCAGTTCTCACTGGTCATGTGTCCTGGGCAAGATACAAACTTCTATTATAGTAGGTCACAAAACATTAAGAGTTGTTTGTTACTGAAGTTTCACCTACCCCAGACCAGCTGACAGGATAAGGGAATAACTTACACAGCAAATTGAGTTAATACTGCAGATGACTCACCTCCCTAACCTCACAGAATGGGGACTATTCAGCTTAATTGCTGGATGTCTAAGAGAACAAATATGGTTGACTGTATCATTGTAATCTTACCCTTCAGTAAGTAGCTGCCTCTCATCTATTCTAATCATAAGTTTATGTTGCTTTGATGGTAAATACTATTAAAACCTGTTTTTTAAACTCGCTTGCCTTTTATAAGTTTGACAAATAACTAGACATATTCTAAATACTTAATGTTATTTAGGCATAAAGATTATCCATTCCTCTTAACATGGGCCTAAGTTGTCTGGAAGGACTGAGAACCTTTATCTTTTTTTACTCTCCAGGAAGAAATAGTTATGGTGGCTTCCCACTGCTTACTGATTTATCACATCATAAAGAGTTAAAATTCTAAAACATAGAGAAGGCTACTAAAGAGATAAGTACATATCAGGACCTGAAAATCTATAATGATCACAGAATAGGTCCCAGCCTAAAGATTCAAAGTAACCTTTCATAAGAAAAGCTCACCAGAGTACTATAAAGACAGGATAAGTCATATCTTCTCTCAGCCTACCAACCAGTAGCATCTCCTATTTCCTACCCAAGTGCTATGTTTGCCAGCTCAGTCACACACTCAGCTGGAATTCTCTAGGATAAACCACAACTGACCTGCTATAAATTGCTGTGGAGTTCAGCATGAAAATCAAAAACTCATTGAGCCTTTAAACACAGCTAGAGCAAGTTATAAAATCCTGGTCTATGAGCAGGCTTCACTTGATGCAATAGGTTCCTGGAAATGTTGTACATGAATCTTGATAGGTATGTAGGTAGATACATAGATAGACAGATAGATTCATACCCATATATAAATATAGAGAGATGTTTGTATATGTATATTTCTAAAGACTCCCACGTATATAAGTTTTACTAGCAAACCAAAGGAATACCTATAGTAAAATACTTTGCACAATGACTCATCATTTCCCAATATCTCTGTATTAATCTTAGAATGTATACCATTTGGCCTATTTTATAATTTTACATAAATGTCTAGAGATCAATGGCTTTAACAAAACACCTGCCTGCCTAAGAGTTCTGAGCAAATAGTCCTATCAAGTGAAAACCCACCAGGACCTTGAGACTGCTGTTTTCCCTCATTTGTATTGATTTCTGTATCTGGCGAGAGTCAACAGATGAAGGAAGCCCACCCTCAGCTCCAAGTCAGGAGGTGCTGGCTTCCCAGCATGGCTCATCTGGGCTCTGCCAGTGGACTGGGCGTGTGCCCCCAGGCAAGTTTTTTACCTCTCTGAAGCTGTTTCCTTATTAGTAGATGGGGTTTGAGGTAGAGTGGGGAACAATATTCCAGATGATCTCAAAAATTGCTTCTACATGTAAAGCCTCCTAAGGAGTGATTTGTCATCTATTTTCATTGCAGGGCAGCAAGAGAATGAGCTGGTAGGACAGAATGAGGCCGACTCAACACAAACTGGAGAATTTCTGGGACGGGGGACAAAGAATATAATTTTGTGGCTGTGGTAAGTATTCCTCTTCAAGAAAAAGTTTTCACTGGACTCATATGTGCAATTTCTCCTTCTCCTGAAGTCCCTGTCCCTTTATCAAGTCTTTACAGACAGACTCTGTGCGCTTGCAGGGCCCAAATGAGGCACACGTCCTGCCCTGGTCATCAGAGGAGGCTGATTCCTATAAAATACAAATAAAAGGATAGGGGCACCTGGGTGGCTCAGTTGGTTAAGCCTTGACTTCAGCTCAGGTCATGATTTCATGGTGTGGTTCCTGGGTTCGAGCCCTGCATCGGGCTCTGTGCTGACAGCTCAGAGCCTGGAGCCTGCTTTGGATTCTGTGTCTCCCTCTCTCTCTCTCTGCCCCTCCTTCACTCATGCTCGTGCTCGCTCTCTCTCTCTCTCTCTCTCTCTCAAAAATAACATTAAAAAATTTTTTTAAATAATAAAAGGATAAACATAAAAGACCAGAAAGAAAATAGACTCACCAATAAAATGTTGCTTGCTTTCACGTTACCTACGACCGGTTGGAAGCTGTGGTGGCAGAGCCTTTGTCACTGTGATGTTTTTACGCATTCATCGAGAATAAACAATAGAAACAAACACTAAACTGAGCGAAATTAAGAGCGGAGGGTGTTAGGATCAGTGATAAATTTGCAGTGGCTGATAGCACCCCCTGATTCATCCTTGATTCATTTCTAATATGCTTGTTGATAGGAGACAGGGAAACCCAACCAGCTCAAACAAAATAAAACAAAACAGGTCAAGGGACAGAAACATGATGGAAGGCTTCTATCTGGAAGTCTTGTGGCTTACAAGGGCCTATTTATATAATCTGGTCTCATCTTCTATGTCTTCCCAGCATCCTTTACTTCCTTCACTTCAGGCACTCTCAATTTATCTTTCTCATTTCTCATCCTTTGCACATACCACTCTCTCAGTCTGAAATACTGTCTTCCTACCCCTTTGCTTTTGCCTAAATAATTCCTACTTATCTCTCTGCTCTTCTTTCTCCAGAAAGTCCCCCCTGACACTCTAAGGCAAAGTTAGATATTCCTCCAGTGTGCCCCACAGTCCTTTATTAAAATTGCCTGTTTGCTCATCTGTATGACCCGCAAGACTGCAGACACCTTAAGGACTGTTACTGTGTCTTAGAGTCCTTATATCCCCAGTACCCACAGTATACCTGGTACATAGTAGGTGCTCAACAAATATTCATCAATGAACACTATATCCTCCCTCTCCTGGCCTAGTCATTAAAATTCTAGAATAGAGTCAGCCAAACTACTCCTGTTTCTTTCTCCAGGATAAAACCAAATAAACTAGAAAAGCGAAGCTATACTTTTGGTAAGAAGTTCTATTTTCCTTGACTAATAGCACAGGTAAGCCTGTGTCTGGCTCTCCAGGCCTGGCACAAATCAGACATTGACTCACATGCTTCTTTCCCTTTTTTCCCCTTCACTCCATCCACACCTTCTCACTCCCTTCTTCAGATCCTTTTTTGTCAAGTGTACATTTTAAGTATCATTCATAGACCACAGATTGTTCAAGATACTCTCCTAAAAATCTTACAAAGTTCCAGTAGAGAACCAAGGATGAAAGTGGTTCCATTTATGTAATATGTCCTAAAAATAATTTTGGTCAAAGCCTTAAAGGTAGAGACTGTGGGCTTTGCCATCAAAATACGTCCAGAATCTGACCACTTCTTACCAACTTCACTGCTACCACCACCATCTCTCCTGCATGTTTGTAACAATTTCCTAACACCTGCCCACTTCTGTCCTTGCTCCACATCTCAAGGGAAGGTCTGATGTCAAGACAGCCACCACCTTATCATTCCAAAATGTTATTAGATCACCTCACCCTTCTGCTCAAAACTCTCCAATGGGCTTCCCAATTCACACAGAGGAAAGACCACATACTCGAAGGTCTTAGGACCTGCACAGCTAAAACCCCATACTTCCTTTTGGTCTTCACTCAAATGGCGCCTTCTTGGTGAGGCCATCCCCAGTCATCCTATCTAAAATGACAAGGGCACCTGGGTGGCTCAGTAGGTTAAGCATCCAACTTCAGCTCAGGTCATGATCTTGTGGTTCGTGAGTTCGAGCCTCACAAAGGGCTCTGTGCTGACAGCTCAGAGCCTGGAGCCTGCTTCAGATTCTGTGTCTCCCTCTCTCTGCTCTTCCCCCTCCCTCCTTCCCTCCCCCCTCTCAAAAATAAATAAAACTTTTAATGGCAACAATTTTAATTTTTTTCATACCCCCCTTCCCTGCTTTATTTTTCTCCTTAACAGGACAGTTTTCTCTTTTTTTAGAGCCATTACAACATGTTTAATATTGTTATTCCTCTTTTATACATAAGAAACATATTGTGCTTAAGGGTCTAGTTCTCTTCCTAGGATACATGTAAAACCACCCACATAGATAGTATTATTATTTCTTTTTTTTAATATAATTTATTGTCAAGTTAGCTAACAAACAGTGTACACAGTGTGCTCTTGGTTTTTGGGGTAGATTCCAGTGATTCATGGCTTGCATATAAGCTCTATGTTTTCTATGTTGTTTACCTTCTACCCCTCTCACTAAAATGTAAGCTTCCCCAAAGTTCTCTTTTCTGTTTGGATCACTAGTGTGATCTCCACCGTTAGAACAGTAGCCAGTACCAAATGGTTATGCACTATTTGTTGAATGAATGCATGAAAACACTGTTGCCATCATACCTGGAAATAGAATTGCTTGAATTTAACTAAAAATCTACCAACAAGTCATTATTTTAATATATTAATCAGTAAATAATGTTCTAAGAGTCAACTCATCTTTGCTGGCAGTCTACAAGTGTGTCTTGAGAAATACCATTACGGTCATAGTGATGCAAATGAAATTTTGCTGTTAATTGTAGTTGACAGAAGAGAGAGATAGCTCAAACGTAATGATTGCTTTCCCGTGTATGGTGGTTTGCTTTTTCAGCTGAACCTTCCGTCTTACTCAGGAAGCCATTTATTTTGCCAATCATGTCCCTATTCTATTCTTTATAGCCTGTTATTCCAACCACTTATCACTTTTCTCAAGCTTTCTACCCCAATCCTTATTTGCAGAGAAGAGAAGCTATCAGTATCTTTCTTTCCATTTTCAAACGTATTGTAGTAAATAGCAAAATGGGGCACAGCTGTTCACACCTCCCTGTATCCACACTCTGCAATTTGAATTTCAAGCTCCTCCCATCAAGAGGTAAATTGGGATACCCCTTAATCACTACTCCATAAATCTGGGTTAACCTTGAGACTTGGTTCGTCTAATAAAATGCAGCTTTGCAATTTCTGTGATGCTGTGCAATTTCTGATCTTAGATCTCCGCAGAATTGAGCCCACTCTGCCCCCTCTCTTGGCTGGTCTATGGGAGGATACCACGTGGAGCAGAGATGAGTCATCCCAGTCAACGCCATCCTAGAGCAGACATCTCCCAGCCACACAGGGAGCAATGGCAGACACATAAGTGAGTCCAGCAAAATCCAGAAGAACCACCCATCTGAGCCCAGCTCAAACTGCTAGACCCACAGAATCATGAGATAAATAAATGGTTGTTTTAAGCCACCAAGTTTGGGTGGCAGGGGTGTTAAATGGCAAAATCTAAATGATAAACTTATCTAAATCTTGTCATATGCTTACTTATTACCTTCTTTTTTTGTCTCACTAGTGATGACTCAGCCTTTCCAGAGCTTCCTTTGCCTAAGCACATTCTATTCTTTTTTCTGAGATGACTTCCCCCCAGTTCACCTGGAAAACTCATATTAAGACAGCTCAATATTACCTCCATAATTTCCCCTCCCATCCTCTCCACCCTTCCTTTTGAGCTCATAGCATACGTATAAACTCCATCACAACACTTATTTTTGTGTCCATCTACCCCAGAAGACTACATAAAGGAGATGCTCAACAAATATTGGGTAAACATTGAATGCTTTGATGTCTCTCATTTCTGTCCCCTCTTCTCTGTACCTACTACCTCTGCCTTAATGAAAGTCCTTATCATGATTGACCTGGAAAATTTAAACAGAGGACTTTTTTGTTCCCCAGCCTCCAGTCTTGTCCAGTACTCCCATAGCACATTGGAAATACCTTTGACACAGGATCACGATTATTTACATAGTGTTCTTCCATTGGACTTTTAGCTATGTCATGGCAAAAACCATATACCCTTCACTTTTTTATATCTAACACCCAGCCTACTAACTTATTAATAATAGATGGTTAATTAATGATGAAAATGCTTTGACCATAAAAAAATTACACTTTCTGAAAAAAACTTTAGTTTGCCAATCTGGCTAATGAGGTATTGATTACAGCCAATACAATCAAGAGTGCTGTACTGTCCCACTCACACCCCTAAGGGAAGTCTCCCCTACCAACTCATCTACTGTGACACCTTTGATATTCAAGAAGGAGGGGACATCAGTATGAAAGAATTACTACATTAATTGTCCCCAAGAGTTGTCAATTAGTGGATTAACATTAATCAGCTCAAAGACTCTGCCTTTGATGTTCAATGTCATATCAGCGACTAGTAGAAAAACACAGAGTAGGTTTGTCACATCCGTAGATGACTTGATGCTAGGATGAAGACCTAGTACTTCAAGTCCAACCATTCCTTCAGCAACTATTCATTGCATACCTAACCCACTGTGTGCCAGGACACTGTTCTAGGGGATCAGAATTGGCAGGGAACACAAAACACAAAATCTTTTCTTTCTTAGAGCTTTCATTCTAAAGGCAGAAAGTAGACATTGGATAGATAAACTAATACATATAATAAATAAGCAAACTAACAACTTGCCCCACCACCATTGAAACCAACATGCCACATACTACAGTCGGGAGTAGGGGAATCACTTCATATCCTGAGATAAACTTCAAAAATAAGAATATCCTGTCTAACCCTTTCCTCAAAATGAATGAGGGCCACCTGGGTGGCTCAGTAAGTCAAGCATCAACTTTGATTCAGGTCATGACCTCACAGTTCATGAATTCCAGCCCTACACGGGGCTCTGCACTCAGAGCACAAGATCCTGTCTCCCTCTCTCTATCTCTCTCTCTCTCTCTCTCTCTGCCCCTCCCCCACTGGTGTACATGCTCTCTCTCTCAAAAATAAACATTTAAAAAATAATAATAATAATAAATAAATGAGACCCTTAACCAAAAATTGCTAATTTAAGGGTGAACATGTTTACCCCCAGCTTTTGCAGGACTACCACCTACAGATATTTGAAGATCCTACAGATGTAGTAATTATGTGAAAAAAATGCCATTGTTTCCCATCACACACAGCTAACTAATGCTAACCTTGAAGGACTTTTTTCCTTAAATACTTACTGTGTCCTTTACTTGGAGAGCCAATTCTGAGAGCTGGTCTTCCTTCTAAACATTACAAGTAAAGATCTTTTGGTTTTCTTAGTGCTTTCATCTCTGAGTTTTTCTCTCATCCACTGAGGCTAAATAACTTTGCTACTTGAGAAATACACAAGTCAGACCTCTTTCATCCAGCTTTGTTGTTCACAGCTCCTGGAGTAAAAAGCTGTGAGATGTAGCTTTTACTCTTAATGATTCCGTGTCTATTACTAACCATTTGTCTTTCATTATCTGGATTAAGTCTGGTTCTTGGCCAGGTCTGATTCTGTTTTACACATGACTTCTGTTTTATTGTCTCTGTAAGTGGCAGTGATGCCAGGAGACAGGTTTCTATTCTGTGCTCTGACCATCTGGCTTCTGCTGGGTGGCAGATAACAGGGAACCTGATGTTTTCCTTATGTATTTCCTTTTTAGTTATCAGTTGTTTGAGAAATTCTGATGTGTCCTGACATTTGAACATCTGTCTCTTTGCCACCAAGTCACGAAACTATGGTGTTGTTGGGTTATTGGGTGGTCTTACCTACTCTGTTGATAATTCCCTCATGTAACATCCTGTATCACTGATTATACATTTTTATTTGCAACTGTCAGTAAAATCTTCATGCTGTTTGGCCTGTTAACTATGAGCTAGAATTACTCAAAATAAAAAGAGAGAAAAGTCTGTGCCCCCCTGAAAAAGAGCCATGCTTGAATCAAGGAACACCACAAGGAGGGCACCTTCGCCCTTGACTGAAGGTCAAAAGTGTCCCTCCCCGTCTTGACCTGAAGCCTCTGTGACTGACTGGTGAGTTCTTCCTGACACTCAACAAACTGGGCTTCATATTTACAACTGACTCAAGACTGAAGCTGCTATTCTCTGTCTGTCTGTACTCTTTCCCCTCGCCTTCAAAGGAAGGTGGTTAACCTTTAACAGTAGAGCAGGACAGACTATAGGGGTACATTGTAGGGCAGAAGCAGAGAAGCTTGGTACTGGCTAGACATTAGCACAGGAAGAGATGACAGTGGCTTAGACTAGAGTGATAATGGCAAATGCATGGGCAGTAACTGCGTTAAATCTATTTTAAAGGCTGAGGTAATGAACTTTGCCTATGGAACAGATAGGAGGTTTGAGAAGTAAGGAGCCAAGAATGACCCTGAGATTTCTCATAAATGACTGAATAGAAACTCAAAATTACCTTGACTATTCAGAAAAATGAATGGTAATAAGGATATGTAAATTCAGCTCTAAATATTCAACTTCAGAGTGCCTGGGTGACTCAGTCAGTTAAGCATCTGACCGGCTCAGATCATGATCTCACAGTTTGTGAGTTCAAGCCCCACATCAGGTTCTGTGCTGACAGCTCAGAGCCTGGAGCCTATTTTGGATTCTGTGTCTCCCTCTCTCTCTGCCCCTCCCCTGCTCACACTATCTCTCTCTCTCTCTCTCTCTCAAAAATAAATAAACATTAAAAAAAAATTTTTCTAATTCCACTACAGAAGTGTAGGATAAGGGAAAACTGGCTTTACAGTGGTCTGTGGAAAAATGAGGTAGGGGTCTTAGTGGAACTTACGTTCACCTTTCAAACAAAACAGCCTATAATTTAAAATATAGTAACTGGGAATACCTGGGTGGCTCAGTCAGTTAAGTGTCAACTCTTGATTTCGGCTCGGGTCATGATCTCACAGCTTGTGAGTTCAAACTCCACATCAGGCTCTGTGCTGTCAGCACAGAGCCTGCTTAGGATTTTCTCTCTCCCTCTCTTCCTCTCCCTGCTGGCTCACTCTCTCTCTCTCTGTCTCAAAAATAAATAAACATTTAAAAATAAATAAAATATAGTAACTGAAGTGAAGTGCCTAAGTAGAGGGAGATGATGCTCTCAGTATATTTCACATTATTCAGGTCACATCTGAAATTCCCTCCAATGCTAACACTCATAAATCCTTAAATCTATCACCTAGGAAAAGCAACATGTGCTTGTAGTGGTCTCAGTGTGTGATGTATATGGAGTGCACTCCTCTCTTTGGAAGGAATCACAGAGAATGCCATTTTAAAATACCAAATTCTAGGGGGGCCTGGGTGGCTTAGTCAGTTAAGCATCCGACTTCAGCTCAGGTCATGATCTTGTGGTTTGTGAATTTTAGCCCCGCATTGTGCTCTCTGCTGACAAATCAGAGCCTAGAGCCTGCTTCAGATTCTGTGTCTTCCCCCATCTCTCGGCCCCTCTCCCATTTGTTCTCTCTCTCTCTCTCTCTCTCTCTCTCACTCTCTCTCTCTCTCTCTCAAAACTAAATAAACATTTAAAAAAATTTAAAAATAAAAATAAAATCCCGAATTCTAAACCACAATAGCATCCACTGTGTGCTAAGTGCCTCACTAGCACCTGATTGCTGGGCTTTCTCTGTGATTCCTTCCTCACACAAGAGTGAGCCACCCATGCATACACACCGACTACCTGATTTGTCTTTGGAGCTTCTTTTTATGGATAGGCATGGTGGTCAGTAGAAGAGGGCATTACCAGCGGGGGTGTTAGTTAGTTAGTTAGTTAGTTAGTTAGTTAGCTACAGAAGCAATATAAACACAAGAGTGGTCAACCAAGCCAAAAGACTTGAGTTCTTAGTGGGTCTCAGACTTCAACTTTACACATAACTTCAAGCAAGTGTCCTTTCCCTATATTTCAGTGTCCTAAGCTATAACAGAACAAATAATGGCAGCCTCCTTGCCTACTGAAAAGATAGGCTCTCAAGACAAATGGGGTGTCCTACAATCAACAGCCACCTATGGAGCACTCGTGGAGTAAAGACAGTATAATTAAGCCCTTAGGATAAAAATGTGCTCTGAGCTCTCCAGAGAGAAAAAGGAAAGAGGAAAAGTAAATGAGAAAGTGAAAAAGGACACTGGGCAGGAACAAAAGTCCCTCCCTGGGAGCTAGTTTAAGAAGTGTATCTCTCCAAAACATCTGTCCAAGGTACCAGAGCTTTTAAACACACCAGCCGGTAATGGAGTGCAAGAGAGGTCACTGCCAAAGATGAATGCGGTGTTTGACGAGCAGCAGAAATGGATGGTTTGTGTAACAAGAACAGATGGTTCTGCCAGGGCAGTGTCTCCCCTGTCCTTGCTGCCCACATTTATAATGCCATGTGTAATGTCACGGGACAAAGATCAGAGAAGGAAATGACAACCTCACAGGCAGCGCATGAAGACTCGGGAAAAAGATCCTGTAGGCAGCTCAGGTAATTTGTGTTAATTCTCGGTCACCCCAACACCCATTACAGACCATTCCAGGCAACACATGACCAACGGGAAACCACTGTCCTTTTTTGTCTCTCTTTTTCCAGACTGTGGGTATTTAATTCCCACACAAGAAGAAAAAGCCTTAAAATGTAAGAACCCAGAAAACCAAAACCACTCTTCCTTTTTAGTAATTCCAAGCCAGATCTACTAAAAACTATTTGGTCCACTGGTTTGACACTGAGAAGTTCGGCTGGCTGAAAACTATACTCTCTTACAGCTACAAGGAACACAAGAATCTCGCAGAACAGAAGGCCTTCCATCTCCAAGCATTGCCATCTTAAAGCAACATCACTTCTCTTAAGATGGATATTTTATTTCTAAACGGCTGGACATGACCTTTACAAGTGTGTGGTTTCTGTCTGCCACTTGAAAAAATGTCATTCCTGCTTCCTATTCTCTTGTTTCTATTAATCACTTTTTCTCTTTACATACTACATAATCAATAGGGACATGTCCATTGCCCTTCTGGCTGATTTCTATTATTCCTCATTACAGCCTTTGTTCCAATTCCCTGCTTCCCTCTGGGTATTAAATATTTAGACACTGAGTCTAAACTGTCTTACCCTTGCCGCTGTCAGGATGACTATCCTATAGTTGTGTAATCAATTAGCCTGGCATCTGATCTCTGTTTCAAACGTCTTCTTAGAGAAAATTTAATTATGATTAATATCTTTTCATGACTTTGAAATTATATAGGCATGATTCTTTACTCAGTCATGCTTGTTAAAAATCATAAATCAATTTATTTTATTCCCTCTAGATATGAGGAGACCTTTCCAATTCTGACTGAATTATAACAATGTAAAAAGTCCAGTAGACATTAGATGAATATACTTTTTTTTTTCCTTTCACCGGGAAACCCTTTTGGTAAGATCTTCTGGTTGAAAGATTTGGAGACGTTTCAAAGTAAGCCATGCAAATGTGATTTAAAGAAAGCATTCTATAATTAAACAGAAAGATATCTTCAGACAAGAATAAAATTTAGACTGCAGGCATACTTTGCTTCATGCAAGAGATGTTATTTCTGGAAAGCTGGAGTAAATCAAATTTTTTATGTATCAAGTAGTTTAAATAAATTCAGGAAAGTGGTTATTAATAGAAATAATCCTGGTGGCAAATCCTTCTGTGAAGTGCAGGATCCGTTGCTGAAGAAAATATATACCTCTCAATTTAACGGTTTTAAATTTGGATTTTGGTGCTGAATTTTCCAAAAGTGGGGCACGCTTACACATGGGATTTGAATATCTATCCTGCCTTATCAAAAACTTTTTATGACCCAAAAGTAACTGTAAAAACTCAATAGCAAACTTTAATCTTCACCATGCTACCTTCACACATATTCCCATAGCAGACACCCATCCCCTTTCCTGCCCTAGGAAGACTTCTCCAAAACTTGGCAATAAAGAAAAAGGTGACTGGAGAGAGAGGGCAAGATGGCGGAGAAGTAGGGAGCTCTGTAATCTTTGCCCGCCTGCATCGATTGAACTGAGAAGGACTGAAGGGATAATACTCTGATTTGCAAGTGGGGGAAGAGAGGAAACAGATGCCAGAAAGAAGACAACCTCAAAGATGCCTGAGTGAGTGATTGTGAACTGGGAAATTGGAGGACGGGTGGGCCCTGGAGGTGCAGGGAGTGGGAGCCCCAGCGCAACACAGGGAGAGTGTGCTGTGCCCCAGAGAGACAAGGGGAAGAGAAAGAGAGATGGAAAATGCACATAGAATCATCTCTAAAAAAGGAAAAACTTGCTCCGGGACAGAGAGACACATTGTCTCCCCATATATAACTGCTGAGCGCAGGGAGAGAAATCCATCCCATCTGGCTGGCAAATTCTTCCTTGGGCGCAGCAGCAGCACCCATTCCAAGCGGCACCGCTAAAGGTGGCCCCGCCTCGAGCGCACCGGGGCTGGGAGGCCGGCAGCCAGCAGGATCACATCTCATCTCCGGTGACAGTGTTGAACTCCATGGACGAGGTTTTGGAAATGAGGCGGAGCTTGGAAAATACAGTTTGGCTCGCCCGAGGCACAGGGAGATCAGACTCAGAAGAGCGGATGGCAACGCTTGGTTCGAGCAGAGCTTGAAGCGCCGCCATTCTTCTCTCCACAACCATCAAGGCGGGGCCTCGGAGAGCAGCCCCCGAGACCTGACCTCCCTACGCCAAACCACGTCCATCCACACAGGAGAGCTGCCTTTTTTTCCTTTTTTTTTTTCCCTTTTCTCTTTGCTTCTCCTTCTTTTCTCCTGCCATCCAGATATATTTCCCTTATCTTATTCTTATCTCTCCTCTTGGCTGGTTATATGCTTTAGACTGTCCATAGTCTTTTGCTGTATCTATCCCCACCTTGTTTTTGTTTTCATTTTGTTTTTGTTTTTCTTCTTTCTTTTCTTCTCTTCTTTCTTTTCGTTCCTTTCCATTCCTTTACTTCCTTTCCCCTTTTGGTTTCCTTGTTTGTTTGATTTGTCTGTGCGGGTGCATGCTTTTATTCCCTGCATGTTAGTCTGTTTTCCTTTTCAGGGTTACCTCAAGAAACAAGCCAAAGTACACATGGTGGAGAGTCCCAAATATCACTGATCAGGGAAGTAAAATAATCAAAGGCACAACAAGAGAAACCGAGAGACACCACTAAAAGAACACTCTCTGAAACAATAGGCCCTGGACAATGAGCCTCCTTTAATAGAGCAATACTAACAGGTGCACAGTGCATAACGAGCTTTTAAAACTGACAAGAGACAGAAAGCTAGCCAAAATGATGAAACAAAAGAACTCTCCTCTAATGAAACTCCAGGAAGAAGTCACAGCCACAGAACTGCTCAAAACAGATTTAAGCAACACAATTGAACAAGAATTTAGAGCAATTGTCATAAAATTAATTGCTGGACTTGAAAAAAAATCAAAGAAGCTATTGATACACAGACTAGGGACCTTCAAAATAGCTGTGACGAGTTAAAAAAGGCTATAAATGAGGTGCATAACAAAATGGAGGCAGCCACTGCATGGATTGAAGAGGCAGAGAGGAGAATAACTGAATTAGAAGACACAGTTATAGCAAAAGAGGAAGCCGAGAAAAAGAGAGAGAAATTGACACAGGAACACGAAAAGAGAATTCGAGAACTGAGTGACACAATCAAACGGAACAATATCCGTATCATAGGAATTCCCGAAGGTGAGGAAAGAGAAAAAGGTCCTGAAGGGGTACTCGATCAAATTATAGCTGAAAACTTC